>CM072514.1:88421032-88683532 GCA_036898135.1 Oncomelania hupensis | reverse complement strand
GTTGCTGGCATATACAATGAATATCAGTAATGTATTTTGTGCTCCATGAATTCAAACGCATTTTATATATGATTTTTGAAATATTTCTACTACATGATAAAATATTATGCTTGTTTACTGATTTTTGAAAATGTCTTTCTACTAATGAAACCAATTCATGCCTAGATAATGTAATATTACAATTTGATATCGAATTTGTATTTTTAGCTCCAATTTTGGCAAGTTTGTCTGACTGCTCATTCCAGTACAAGCCAGAGTGAGACGGAACCCAACAAAAATCAACATTTGTACCTCTGCTAATAATTTGATGTATTATATGTTTAATTTCAAATATTAGATCTGGTCTAGTAGTATATTCCCAGTTTTGAATTGATTGTAAAACTGATTTTGAATCGACACAAATGAGCAAGTTAACTATATCCAGGGATGTTTCAAGAATATATTGTAATGCTCTTAATATGGCATATAATTCACAGGAAAATATAGAAAATCCTTTTCCAATATAGTACGAATTTTCTACTTTCAAAGCTGGTATAACAAACCCTGCACCACTATTAGATGATTCCAGTACAGATCCATCTGTAAATATTTTTAGGTGATTTGGATAATATTGTTCTAAGTGTTCTTTCACTTCACTTATAAGAACATTATTGTTTTCCCCTTTAGTAATATCAGAATATTCTATATCAAAGTTAGCAAATAAATGTTCCCAATATGGTATTTGAGGTATTAAAGGCTGAATCGGAATATTCGAAATATCAATGTTACATGGAGTCATTGTTGCGCTTACAAAATTCTTAATTGGCTGTTTATAAGAAATTTTTTCGCACGTTTAGGATATTCTTTAGAGTCAATGCAGATATCATCTGATACTGAATTGTTTACTGATAAACTTCGAATTACATATTTGGAGATTGATAATTGTCTCTGTTCATTTAATGATAAGATTCCTGCTTTTTAAAAAGCTTTTAATTGTATTTGTACTAACTGGAACTCCAAGTGCCAATTTTATTGCTCTACAATCTAAACTTTGAAGTTTCTTAATGTATGTCGCGGAAGCAGCAAAGTAAACTTCTTGTCCATATGTCAATATCGATCTTACCAGTGAAATAGCTAAATGAAGTAAAGTTTTCGAATTATTTCCCCAAGTTTGAGAACTTATTATTTTTAACAAAATTATTCGTTTTCTTGCTTTTGTAAGTAGGTATTCTATATGACTTCTCCAGTTTAGTTTTGAAGTCAGATATACTCCTAAGAATTTAATATGTTGTGTATATTTCAATGCAGTTCCTTCCAATTCTAATTTTGGTAAATACTTAGGATTCTGACCATTGTTAAACAACATCAAGTAAGTTTTTTCCTTTGATAATTCCAATCCATTTTCTTTCATGTACTTACAAAGTAAATGTAATTCATTTTGATATAACTTTTGAATATAATTTATAGTTCTTTTGTTTGTATGTTTCCTCAGTGATGTATTAATCCATATTGCAATATCATCTGCATATTGTACAATATTAGTTTGTTTTGTTAAAGCTTTTGGAAGATCAAATATTAAAATATTGAATAATATAGGAGCTATAATTGAGCCTTGCGGAATCCCTATGTCGACTTTCTTAAATTCCGAGTATGTTTTACCTATCCTGGTGCATATAAATCTTTCGGACAAAAAGTTTTTTATATATTGGAACATGTATCCAGAGATGCCAATTTGTTTTAATTTTAGTAATAAGCGAGAGGTCCATACTGTATCGTAAGCTTTTTTAACATCAAAAAAAGTTGCTAAAATACTCTTTCTTCTCGCAAATTGTTTTTTAATTTGATTTGTTAATTTCACAAGATGATCACTTGTATTTCTACCCTTTCTAAACCCGGCTTGATTTACGGGAATAATGTCATTCTTTTCACATTAATGAAACAGACGTTTATTTATTATTTTTTCCATTACTTTACCAACATGAGTTGTAAGCGAAATCGGTCTATAACTATTTACACAGGATCTCGGTTTGCCTTCTTTTAAAATAGGTACACTACTGACTTTGTCCAGAGAGAAGGAAAAGTTTCATTTCGCCAAACTTTTTGGTAAAATGAAAGTAATATCATGTTCCACATTAAAGGCAAATGGACCAGCATTTGATAGAATATACCGTCAGCTCCAACTGCAGTTTTATTGTTAGCAAAAGATTGCAATGTATGTAATAATTCATGTAGTGTTATATCAGCATTGACAAAGAGATTATTGTTAGGTAAAGGATTTTTATATTCTTCTTTGAGTTCTTCCAATTTTCTATAATTAGTAAGTGTTGTGTCCAAAGAGGAAGTTAAACTATTCTTGGCAAAAACATCAAGAAATGCCTCTGCCTTTTCTTGTTCATTTGGGAATATGTTATTGTTTAATTTAATCGGATACTGAGGCAAAATATACCCGATTTTCATCTCTTTTATCTTTTTCCACACCTTATATAAGTCTTTTGATGCTGTTACTTGTTTTTCGCAGAATAAATTCCAATAAGTTCTTTTTGCCTGAGCTATTACTTTATTACAATTTAATTTGGCTTTTTTCATAGCAATAAAATTATCATCATTTTTATTTCTTAACCATGTTTTAAAATGGTCTTTTTTATGTGCAACTGCTTCAGCACATTCATTAGTCCACCAGCTATTTCCTTTATGAGTTCCGATTTTACGTGATTTACATTTGGGAATTGCTGCTTCAGCTGCTGTTAAAATTGCTGTTGAAAAGTTGGCATAAAATATATCTATATCGTCATTCTCTATGTTAGTGGTGTCACACGCATTCAGACTATTTTGAAAAGTTTCCCAATTAGCACGTGTATATTGGAATTTTGGGATTATATCTTCAGAATTATTATTAGACTCATTAACAATAGCCATGTCATTTAAATCTATTACTATAGGTAAATGGTCACTGCCTAATGAATCTTCCTCTGTAAACCACGTGCTGTTTATAGCTAACTCAGGACTAACTAATGAAAGATCAATAGCTGAAGGTTTATGCATAATAAAATCTGGAATTCTGGTTATACTTCCATTATTTAATAATACTAAAGAAGAATTTAGTATATTATCAACTATTCGGTTATTACTTACAGTATCAGATTCATTATCCCAAAGTGGAGATTGAGAATTGAAATCTCCAAGAATGACCCATTTATTTCTTGTCCAATCTACATTTTTTATCCAGTCAGAATTATCTTCCTTAGGTCCATTTGGAAAATAAACAGACATTACATTAAGAGTTACCTGATTATTAATTTTAACTGTTGCACTTGTGGAATAAACATCTTCAGCATCAGATGAAATTGGCGAAGGATATATAAGATTATATTGTAAGTCAGATAGTGGATCCTGATCTTGTCATCATTGTTCTTCTGGCTTTTGTCATTTTTCTATCTGTTCAGCAGCAAATTTCTCCTCCGCAAAAAACAGTTAGGAACTTACGGCCGCCATGTTGGCGTAGGAATCCGTCGCATTACATTACATTACATGATTATTGCTTTAGGTCCAGCGGACTCTTCCGAGCCAAATCATGACCGGACAACCCCTGACCCGCATAAAAGATCTGCCGAAACAACCCTAGTGGTAAAACTGAAAGCTCTCCACCAGCCAGTCACTTTACAATAAAGACATCCCACGCAGGGGACGCTGAGGCTATACTCTAATTTATCGAACCCCAGTTTACAAAAAACAAATTAGAATACAAACATCATTATAAATTATTAACAAAACACATACATATAAAATGCCTACATTGCTAAATAATAACATCATAGGAAGCCCCAGTGACCACCTGGCAGAAAGCGTCCAATATTCCCAAGTTGATCCAACAGACCCCATACACAAATAAGGAGTCATGTCCCGGAAGAGTTTTCAAGAAAAAAGGTAGATGACTGGTCTGGCGAAGAAGAAGATAGTATAGCAGATTGATAGAACAGAGCAGGAATGAGAAAGAGCAAATGAGAAAGACAGCGACAGTGGAATTTAAAGCACTAAAATTCCAGAAAGTGGGGATACTATTTATACTGAAACCCCCGGCACCCCAACGGGGGGAAGGTCTATAGCAAAATTCTGGGTTAATCACAGACCTGGAGGTTAGCGGATGATGCCTCCCACCCCGGATACCACCACTTCGAGCTGCTTCCATCTGGCAAAAGGCTCAGAACAATGAAGACCCGTACTTGCCGTTTCAAGAACAGTTTTTTTCCACAAGCAGTGACAAACCTCAACTCCTTTTCCGGCACCCGATGGTACCGGACTTTCTCAGTGACTTATGCATAAGAGAGATAGAGAGAGAGAGGGGGAGGGGGGAAAGTGAGTGAGTGAAAAGACAGAGAAAGAAAGAGAGGAAGAGAGAGACAGAGAAAGAGAGAGAGAGAGTAGAGAGGAAGTGATAGAGAGAGAATTTATAGATGCATGTAGAGTGCTTGTGTAAAATAAGAGAAGAGAATTGAGAGAGCGAGAGATAACGGAGAAGAGCGCGCACGTGTGTGTGGATGTGTGTGTCTATTTGATTCGATCATTCTGTTTCTACTAAATTCCAGTCAGTATTATTCCCAGTCTTGTATGAGTGTGTCCGCAAGTGGATGGTTGCGCGAAAGTGTGGTTGGCTTTGCTATTGTGTTTAGTATCAATATGTGTGCCAACATCAAAGTGTATTCCTCGTGCTTGTCACCTGGCGAAATAAAGTTCTGTTATCTGTTAGATGACTTGAGAGAACCGTAGGCTGGAGAGACCAAAGAGCTGGGAGAACATAGAACTAGTGCAATTGTTACACTCGTTTGGTGTTTTTCTTTCAGTAGTTGTTTCAGCCCCAATGCTGAAATCCTGATGAGTGTAACTCGGAATCGTTTATTCACGCAACCCGTTCAATCAGCAACAAGGCACGAAGTCGTCGTATGAAGTTTTCAAACTTTATTCAGCATACATCAACAACTGCATTCAATCGCCTTTTCACTTTCCTTCCCCCCACTTTACACAGAGCATCCATTATATAGTTTTTCTCTAATCTCGAGATAACGTCAGAATGTTCCCGATGAGGCTTTACAACCAATCAAACTAAATTTCGTCATCACTGTCTTACGTCATACAACATTCTTTTCGGTCCAAGAATGTTCTCAAATATCTACACCTAACGCGAAGCTTCGATCGACAGTAAACAAGCAAATCTAGAGAATTCTCCAATAATATCGACCAACTAAAATTACCAACGTTATACAAAGCTTCGTCTAACAACAACGCAAACTCAAATCAAATGTTAATACACTCTATTATTGAATACTTTGCAAAGCGAAACGATTAGATCTATCGTGCGCGTTTCAGACATACTCTCCTTCGCGTTTCAACGTAACAGCAATATAGATTTAATGGAACCGTAGACCTGGGTGAACAAAGACGTTGGAATTTCGCAGACATGTCCCCGATTTTACTAAGGATCGGTTAATAGTCTACTAATTAAGACTGTAATATCAGTGCAGTGCTATGCTATAAGCGATGGATTTTGTGTGGTAAACTCTGGGGGTGTCTTTCATGACGAGTACGAGGACGAGAACGATGATGATGATGATGATGATGATGATGATGATGATGATGATGATGATGTTGCCTTTTTTTTAAGGTGCTCATATGGTATTGTTTGTATTGCGTTTGCAGAGGGAGTGTCGGAGGCGAAATTTAAACCGGCTGTGTTCCCAAACAACCCTCTTAGACCAAATACGTACCAGTAAGGTCGAAATAATGTGCCAATGTCCAAGAGGCTGGAAGTGCCCTTCGATTTGGGCCAATGGCTCGTATCGATATGATGAAGAAGCATCCCCGGGCGTCTACTGGAACTACTGCACACGTGTGTAGGATTAGAGATGGCATCATCAACGTCTGCTGTCGTTAGTCAAACAGTGCTTGAGGCACAAAAGCGGAACGGACAACAGGCTTTAGATTTGTTTTTGTTTTTAGGTCTTCTGCTGCATTTTGTGCAGTGAAGTGTTAATGTAAGTTAGGAAGTGGATGTGTAGGAGTTTAGAATGTTATTAATTTACTTTGGCTTAGCTCAACATTGTAGGTTCTCTATCCTAACTCCTGTCTTCATACATGAATACAGTTAATTGAAAAGAGAAAAAAAAAGTTATGCAATATAAAATGCGTTAATGTACGGAAGAAACTACAGGAATGAATGAAAGATCACTTCACATCCACTCACAAAAATAAATGTAGCCGAGCCGAGTATTTGGCTCATAACTCTCGGCCACGTCCTTGTGAACCCGGCCCAACCTGAACTGTCATTTTCATTTATGTCACGTCCACTGCCTCAACAGTGGATACACAAAACGAGAACAACCATCCCTAAAAAACGAACACATAAATCACCACAGGGAACAATTACAGCATTTTTATTCCTACAAAAAAGAAATTAACCTATATTTTATATAACTAACCCTCCCGTATACCCACGATCGCACTTGACTATAATAAAAACAAAACTGATAAATAAACAAGAATAATAAATAAGATAATTATTTTCTTTAAAGTCTTTCGTCCTACTATACAATGTCACGAGTGGCTGTAGAATTGTTAAATATTTAATGAATGAATTGTACAAGATATTATGTATACACAGTGCTTTATAATACTGTAAACAATGTTACATTTTCCCAATAGAACGAGCCAGCTTTTTCAACAATGCATACAATCACCTAGAAAAAGCTGGCTCGTTCGTTCGCATCCTATTCATTGATTTTTCTTCTGCATTTAACACTATTCAACCTCACCTGATGGCAATGAAGCTCCTGGAGCTCCATGTCGACCCTAAACTAATTCTGTGGATCACCAGTTTTTTCACCAATAGAACTCAAGCCGTTTCCTTTCAACACTCTCTCTGGCACCCTAAAAACTTCTACTGGCTCTCCTCAAGGTACTGTTCTGTCACCGATTCTGTTCACCCTCTACACTAATGACTGTACTGGCTCTGACTCCTCACCTCTCATCAAATACTCCGACGACATCGCTCTCGAAGACCTTTCAATTTCTGACACTGCCTACTTTCAACAAGTTAACCGCTTCTGCACATGGTGCAAAGACAAATTTCTTGACCTTAACGTGACGAAGACAAGAGAAATGACGATCGACTTCCGACGAGACCCCGCCCCCATCCCAGACCTGTACATAGACGGTGCAAAAGTGGAGAGAGTGACAAACTACAAATACCTGGGGACGATTATCGACAACAAACTGTCCTTTGACCAAAACACAGCTGCGATAGAAAAGAAATGCCGACCTCGACTGTACTGCCTTCAGAAACTCCGTTCTTTGAACATCAGCCGACCCATTTTTTCTTCTTTTTATCGCTGTTTTATTGAATCAGTTTTGACTTTTGGTTTTATCTGCTGGTTTGGAGGGCTAAATGTAAGGAACAAGAGGGTGCTTGACAGATTGGTGAGAATGTGTGCGAGAGTGACGGGTGAAAGACAAAACAGTTTGAGAGAACTGCATGAATACCGTGTGGTGAGGAGTGGTTATGAAAGACACTTCACATGTTTTGGCAAAGTATTATGAAATGTCGCCCTCTGGTCGCAGACTGCGTGTGCCTAAATGTTCTCTCGTAAAAACAAAAAACAGTTTTATTCCAAAATCTACTGAGTTTTTAAATAAGCGCTAAGTAATATTTTTGTATACAAGATCTTGATGTTTGTGATGATGTTTGAGATATCATTTAATACTGGAATTTTAATATAGATGTAGTCTACTGTGTACTTGTTTTATCTATGTATGTATTGTTTTAATGTTTCATACCGATCAGCAATTGTATGTCATAATTTCTCTGTTGAGATAATAAAGTATTCTTGAATAGTTATCAGTGGCTATACATTATGCAAGGGCTAGGTTTCAATTTACAGAAAATGCCAATCCTTAAACTATTGTAGCCAAGCGAAGCATTTGACTCCCGCCTCTAGGCCACGTCACCGAGAACACGGCCCGACCCGAGCTGCTATTTTTATTTATCCTTCATAAGAGGAACAGGAGGAGAAGGATTGACGCACTCACCATTATCTGTAACAAGATCTGGCAGAATGGGGAATGGCCTACACCATGGACCCAGTCGCTTGTCATCACTCTTCCCAAATAAGGTAACCTTCAGGAATGTGAAAATTACCGCACCATCAGCCTCATCAGCCATCCCAGCAAGGTCCTCCTGAAAATAATACTCAACAGGATGAAACCCCAAGTTGAACAAATCATAGCTGAAGAGCAAGCAGGATTCAGGGCAGGGCGAAGTACCACTGAACAGATTTTCAACCTCAGAATAATCTGCGAGAAATACCTACAGCACCAACAACATCTATATCATGTGTTTGTAGACTTCAAAACGGCGTTTGACCGAGTCTGGCATGCAGCTCTGTGGGCAACCTTGAGAGTGTACAACATCAGCCCTAAAATTATTGAAGTCATTAAAAGCCTATATGACAAGGCTACCAGTGCAGTCCTCCACAACAGCGCCATCGGAAACTGGTTCAGAACAACAATCGGTGTGCGTCAGGGATGCCTACTCTCTCCAACACAGTTCAACATGTTCCTAGAGCACATCATGTCAAATGCCCTTGCAGACCACAGCACAGTCAGCATAGGGGGAAGAGCAATCTCCAACCTTCGTTTTGCGGATGACATTCATAAATTGGCTGGAGAGGAACAAGAACAACAAGAACTTGAACAGCTGGTACAGAGGCTTGACACCACCTCCACAGCCTATGGAATGGAAATAAGTGCAGAGAAGACCAAAATGATGACCAACAACACCAATGGCATCAACACGGACATCAAAGTCCAAGGCCAATCCCTCAACACAGTGCATAGCTACAAATATTTAGGAGCCATTGCATCAGACAATGGGTCCCGACAGGAAGTCCTCTCCAGGATTGCACAAACAACTGCTGCCCTGGCGAGGTTCAAGCCAATTTGGAAAGACAGGACCATCAGTCTACATTCCAAGGTAAGGCTGCTGCGCTCCCTTGTCATCTCCATCTTCCTATATGGTTGCGAAACATGGACCCTCACAGCAGATCTACAAAGAAGAATAAAAAGCATGGAGATGAGGTGCTACAGAAGACTTCGGGGCATTTCCTATATCCAGCACATCACCAACGACGAAGTCCGACGATCATCACACAAGCCATTGGACAACACGATGACCTGCTCACAGTGGTGAAAAAACGTAAACTCCGATGGTATGGCCACGTCACCAGATTATCAGGCCTTGCAAAGACCATCCTGCAAGACACAGTGTAAGGAGGTAGAAGAAGAGGGAGACCGAAAAAGATATGGGAGGACAACATTCGAGAATGGACTGGTTTGACACTGAGCGAAACAATCAGGGTTGCTGAGGACAGGGAAGGATGGAGTACACTGGTTAAACGATCATCTGTGGTGCACCTACGACCTCCGAGTTATGGGATAGGATAGGATAGGATAGGATCATAAGAGGGACACAAAATCATTTGCTCTGCAAGATGGTGAAGCGTGGTTGGTAGTAAACCGGGTTGCCGGCTACTAGTGCACTATACCACCTTAAGTGTGATATTTTCCGATGCCTTAGTTCATTCTCTACCAGAGATGCTTAAATTAAATATTAGTTTTATAAGGACATACACATCGGAAGAGAAACAGGGGAGAAGTTGTAAGAAGGGTCCAGATGTAAATGTTGCTGATGTGTAATGTGTTAGGTGTTTGCTAATTTAGTCCGTCATAGTCTGAACCCATAATAGTAACCATGCTATCTTATGCCCCACGACAACCGCACGCATCAATGGCAGAGCTGTGCAAGCTTTCCTCGACACGGGCAGCGAGGTAACGACTATGACGCAGACCTGGGTCACAGAGAATCTTGGTGACGTTTCCCTTCAGTTGTCCTACCTCGAGCTGCGGGCACTGGGGTCACTCAACGGCCTGGAGGCCTGTTGATCGTCCCGACACTCGTCAGTGGTGACGCATGGCGGCGATACGTAAGAGTGGCCAATCTCTCAGAGGTGGACGTCATCCTTCAAGCCCGGACTCCACTGGCGTCACTGCAGGCAGTAGACAAGGTGCAAGGAAAGGTGGCATTCACCGGCACTATACTGTAAATGAACTGGTGGTCACCATCGGAGCACCATCAGGACAGACCACCAAGAACACCATTCCCTGCCCCACCTTCGATGGCACAACCAGACAGCGGGAACTTCTTCAACAAGTACTGGACAAGAGCAGAGAAGCCTTGTCCAAAACGATATGTACTTGGGCTACACGGACATCGTCCAACATCAACTGCGGACGAGAGACGAAGTGCCCGTCGCCCAACCCTACAGGCGCATCCCACCTCACCAACTGAAGGAAATCAAAGACAACATCAAAGGCCTCCTAAAGAAGAACATCATCGTCGAGAGCCACAGTCCATACGCGGCACCAATCGTCGTTGTGCGAAAGAAAGATGGGACCGTGCGGCTATGCGTCGACTATCGCCGCCTAAACGCAAAGACGGTTGGTGATGCTTATCCGCTACCTCGCATCCAGGAGTCCTTTGATGGTCTGGTTGGGGCCCAGTACTTCTCCACCTTGGACCTGGCCTGGGTACCACCCGATCGCCATGGACCCCCAAGATCAACACAAAACGGCCTTCGTCACTCCTATGGGCCCCTATGAGTACACCAGGATGCCCATGGGTCTCATCTCGGCCCCCGCCACTTTCCAACGGCTTATGCAGACGACGATGTCCGACTTCATTTCCAGTTTTCTGCTCGTCTACCTACACGACCTGCTCGTGTACTCAAAGATTTTCGATGAACACCTCCAGCACCTTGATCGGCTCCTACAACTGACGAAGGTCTGGTAGGCCTTCTTGCTGTTGTTCTTGTTCAGACTGTTGTCTATTTCCTGGCATTTATCTTCTATGTCCCTATAAAACTAATATTTAATTTAGGCATCTACTGGTAGAGAATGAACTATGGCATCGAAAAATATCACACATAAGTTGGTACAGTGGAGAATCTTTGCTATAGCGCCATTCAAAATTATGTTTTTCTGAAGAACTGGCACTTTTCAACACGCAGCTTTGATGATCCGTTGTAGGAGTTTACCTTCTGCACTCAGTCTACACCTATGTGCTCAATTTACTCTTCTGCTCTGTGTAAATAAGTTTGTGTGGGTTGTGGAAATAGGAGGGCAAACAGAATGAGGGGATCATTTGACACTCTCTATACTCAGTTTACCCCTCTTGTCAACGCACGGGAGGATTCTTATGCGGCCCTTACCCCCAAATACGTAATGATTTCAGGGGGATGCCGCACCACCTGCCGCGGTTGCTTCCGTGATCTTAATAAATAGCAGGGTGGAGAATAGCTGAAGAAGAAAAATTCTGAAATCCGGTCGGGGTCCAGGGGCCTTACGGCGGCCCCTGGTCAGGTGCAGGGGCGAAGCCCCGGTGGGGGATTTGGGGAGCGAAACCCCCCTGAAGCTGAAAGTTTTATAGCATTTAAAACCCCAAAAGTATGCTTTTTGTGAGAGATAAATTTGGATGTTTTTCATAATATTCATGCATTCATAGATAGACATTATTATTTTTTGTATTATTATTAAGACTAATGTTCACATAAACACAAAAAAAACTGTTACTTGGAAAAAAAACCTGATAGGTTTGTGTCAACATATGCAAGATTATGGCAACTGTCACAAACAAGCTTGCTTCCTAGTATTAAAATCTAAAATATAAAAAAAAGAAAAAAGCAAATCAATATTCCATTTGAAAAATGATGATAAGGTGCTCTGTTTTTTTTAAAGTTACTGCTGGCTTAATATTAGTGCAAAGTCTCTTGGCTGGAGGTCTTTCATCAGCATTTTTTGCTCTTGTCAGGAGGGTTTATGTTTCAATTAGTCTTGATGGAACCACTAAGCAAACAAACTCTTACCTGAATTCGTTGTGCAGCTAGTCAGTGCTTTCACAGCACATTTGAGCTTCCTCGTAAAGAAGTGCTCAGTGAGCGCTGTAATACCACGATTAGTGTATCTAATTTATTTGTTGCACGTGATGCAACGAGCCATGCCTGCAGCATCAACTTTTCGAAAATGAGAGCCGATACGCTGCTCGACTCCCTCCACTTTTACCACTTTCCACGTCCAATCCCAATTCCATTTGTTGGCGATGTATCCCTCTGGAAAATCTTCTCCCGGTTAATAATCCGATATGCGCTGTTTAAAATGTAGACAGAGAGAACTTTTGTCTGCGAGTTTCATTTGAACGATGATACCTCCCCATATCCCCCTTGATACCTCACCATACCCCCCCCCCCCCCTGATATCTCCCCGTCCCCCCCCCATGATGCCTCATCATACCCCCTTGATACCTCCCCGAACCCACTTGATACCTCCCCATACCCCCTTGATTCCTTCCATACCCCCTTGGTTCCTAACTGTACCCTCCTTGATACTTCCCCGTTGATCGTTTCGCAGGTATGGATGAAAGGAATCGACCATCACCATACCCCCTTATAGATACCCGTATCCCCGTTATACCTACCCATGCCCCTTTAAACCTACCCGTAGCCCCCTACTACTACTACTACTACTACTACTACTACTACTACTACTACTACTACTACTACTACTACTAATAATAATAATAATAATAATATTGAATATAGAATAATACAAATAGAAATCATAAAAAACACCAAGGTTTTAAAAGAAAATTTGATATAATAATAATAATAATAATAATAATAATTTATTATTATTATTATTATTATTATTATTATTATTAGTTTAATAATAATAATAATAATAATAATAATAATAATAATAATAATAAATTAAAGGTAAAAATTCTAAATTAAAAAAAAATATCCATTATTATTATTATTATTATTATTATTATTATTATTATTATTATTATTATTAGTTTAATAATAATAATAATAATAATAATAATAATAATAATAATAATAATAATAATAATAATAATAATAATAAATTAAAGGTAAAAAGTCTCAATAAAAAAAATAGCCATATTGTAGTGTAAAAAAAAAAAAAAAAAAAAAAAAATTAAAAAAAAATATGGCCCGCGTGAGTATCGATCTTGGGTCCCCCGAAACTGTAGGCGAACGATTAACCCACTACGCTACCAAGGCTTCGTAGAAAAACCATGAATTTTTTGGTCTATATGGGAAAACATGCTGAAACATCAATTTGATTTTTAATGGAAGCGCGCGGAATGAGGCTATTGCAGTTTGTGGACATTTTGTTTATTTATTTATCTCAGAAACGGTTAAACGTTCGGTAAGGAAATGTCGGCTATAACGATTTGGGTGGTTTTGAGCACACAGCAGGCCGATCAGCAGCACTCAGCACTTGCCCAGATCAGCGTCCATAGGAGACAAACTTTATAGTAACGGCGAAGAAGGACTTCCGGCTAAGCAATTTATATATATAGATACTTTCATATATTCCGCATCTAATACACATGTATGTACATGCATACACACATACTTGTCCATAGCCACACATTCCTACTTACATACACACTTACTAGTTCTTGTTTCTCTTTGCCAATAAAAAGTTCAGGATCATTACGTATTTTGCATCGAGAAAAAAAAACAACCAATTTTCTAACGTTTACCATCATTTTCCACTTTCTAACGTTTAACATAATTTTCCACTGATCACAATGTATTTTCCATGAAGTTGAGACCTTAAGAAAACCTCCACAAGTTCCAGAGAATATCACAATCAGCCTATAGTTAGTTTGTCATTGACTGCAAAGAGCCAAATCATAACCACAACTTGGTTGACAGAGGGCTCTCCCCAGATCCCATTAAAACCAAATAGTGTAAAAATGTAAAATGTATATGTGGTGAATCTATTTCTCTGAAACATGTATTACTTCAATGCAGTAATATGCGTCCAGTTTTGCCAACTGATGTTTCTATTATCGATTCCATTGATAACATAAGCTTTGATATAAGCATTAGATTAGCAAAAGCTTTGATTGTTTCTCCAGTTGCTCAGTTTATATAATTATGTATTTTATATGTATGGATGTATGTATGTATCTGGTGTAAATGTGTGTGAATGCGTGCGTACGTCTTATCATCTCGATGAAGAAGACGTTAATAAAACAACCACAAATCCTTCACACTAATGTCAAAATTATTTATTATTCATTCTATTACATAACCATTACAATATAATCATTTAAAAATACTACTACATTTATACTACATTTCAAATAATAAACAATATATACATGCAGATACAGCTGCAAGAAGTTAGAACATACACTCCTTAGTATAGTCAAGAAAATGAATATAGTTTTGAATGTACATTGGTGAACTGTCATGTGACCAGCTCAACCAATCAAAATTTAGCTAATAAAAAAAAATCTTCTCACACGAAACAGACTAACAATATAATGTCATCGGACCAAAATACCATAAAACCGGTCCGTGACACTTATTTTAATAACTTTTAATGAAAATGTTTGTAATAGTGAGTCAGATGTTCAAGATAAAATTTCTCAATCTGTTTATACTCAGGCAGATTGGGAAACGATTCACAATTACTTGTTATCATATTCTAAGAAAAATATTAAAAATAATCATATAAATATTTTAAATAAAAATTTTCGTGACCATATAATAAAAGCAGCAGAATTTTCTATTCCTAACAACCAAGAAAATTAGGCAATCGACGTGGTAATGCGTGGTGGTCAGAAGAGTGCAAAGCAGCAGTCCAATTTAAGAAAAATCAGTATAAGCATTGGATTAGAAATAAAACCTATGAAAACTTTATTAACATGAAAAGAGATTAACTACAGTGTAATAGAATCATTGCTAATGCAAAGAAAACTCACTGGATAGAATTTTGCAAAAAAGGGGTATTAGAATCTAAAGATATTTATAAAGTACGGAAAAAATTAAAGATATAAAGAACGTTTTGCAAATTACAAAGATATCTTGTTAAATTAGAAAATAATTGGTTTTTTCTTCTACATTTGAGAAAGCTGAGGCATTTATTAGAATCTTTTTTGAAAATAGAACGTCTAGTAACTTAAGTCAACGTAATTTAAAATACAGACTAGACAACGAAAGGAATGAACAGTATAAAGATCCAATTTCAGACGAACATTTAATATTTTATATTACTTACGTTCAAAAATTATATCAAAATGAATTGAATAATTTGTTGAAATATATGACAGAAAATGGACTTGATATCAGGGGAGAAAACCAGTTTAATGCTGTTTAACAATGGAGAAAACCCAAAATATTTACCAGAATTAAATATTGATAATCAAACGCTTGGTTATAACCAAACTGTCACGAGAGGGGCGACAACTAAATAAACTGAAGGAGGTAAAGGGTTCCCCTCTCGTCCCATTCCTAGAACAGGGGTAGGAAGTAGCGGAATGCATGAAAGGTTGCAGAAAAGACAAAAATTAAATAAAACAAACACAAGGTAGTATCTTTCTCACTTTTAATTACTATTTACACATAAGGTTCAATATGAAAAACATAACTAAAATGAATAGGACGAACCGACATTCCCCAATGAAGGTTTATTTTTGCTTTCTCTCTTTCGAAAGTCAATAGTTTTTTACTCAACTTTGATGACACCCCGAATGGTGCTCACACTCGCAGCTACACTCAGATGACACAATAGTACTTAGCTTCATCAAGCGTCTAAGCGCAGAATCATCACTGTCCACGCTGAGAATCATAGCACCACCGTCATCGTAGTAGAACGCTGGTTTGCTTGAACGCACCGCTTGGTCCGAGGTGGTAATAGCAGATGTAGTATTGACTTCACCCCCGTGTCCCCGTCAGAATCACAAAACCACAAATCTGAAACATAGCAAAACGAGCTAGAGCACCAGATTTAGGCAAAATGCCCGACTCCTTTGAAAGTCGGGTGCCATCAAAACAATATAAAAAAATGCAAAAATGCACACAAAATACCCAACGCATGAATGACGGTAAACTGTAACCACAACTTTATCGTTATACAACTGGTAAAATTTGATCCATACTAATTTGACAACAAACGATGGAGTAAAAAACAGGACAAAAGAAACAACGAAACAAACAAACAAAATAAATAGATAAATAAATGGGACCGTTTATCTAACACTGCTATCAGTGCTCCTTCACCACCCTCACCCACGCCCTGCCTACACCTATACTTTCTACGTGAAAACATTGAGGTAAAACGAACCAAGTGGGGTAGCAAAATAGATAAGAAAATAACAATAATGCTTACAGCATCTCACTACCATGCACTCTCGCTTACCTCAACAGATTTATGTTTACCCCCGTTGAGGTGCCGTGGGTTTCAGTATAAATAGTATCCCCACTTTCTGGAAATTTAGTGCTTTAAATTGTCGCTGTCTTTCTCATTTGCTCTTTCTCATTCCTGCTCTGTTCTATCAATCTGCTATACTATCTTCTTCTTCGCTAGACCAGTCATCTACCTTTTTTCTTGAAAACTCTTCCGGGACAAGACTCCTTATTTGTGTATGAGGTCTGTTGGATCAGCTTGGGAATATTGGATGCTTTCTGCCAGGTGGTCACTAGGGATTCCTATGACGTTATTATTTAGCAATGTAGGCATTTTATATGTATGTGTTTTGTTGATATTTTATAATGATGTTTGTATTCTATTTTGTTTTTGTAAACGGGGATTCGATAAATTAGAGTACAGCCTCAGCGTCTCCTGCGTGGGATGTCTTTATTGTAAAGTGACTGGCTGGTGGAGAGCTATCAGTTTTACCACTAGGGTTGTTTCAGCAAATCTTTTATGCGGATCAGGGGTTGTCTGGTCCTGATTAGGCTCGAAAGAGTCCGCTGGAAATAAAAAGCAATAATCATGTAATGCAGTGATCGTCCTAGGGATTTGCACAACCGGTACGACGTCACAGTAAACAAACCCACTCGAACGCAAACCGGTAGGCCAGTCACGGAAACCGGTATGAGTCATTGACCCATAGCAAAGCTTAATAATGCGTCACTATTTTTGCCACCGAAAATCTGCCGACGAATGCAGTGATTAATTTATTGCTCACCCACCCTACTACCTATAACTGAAACGATGTTTGCCAAAAATCAAAGTGAAAAAAGAGATTTTTGCTTCTTCGTTATTACTAGCCTATCTGCCACTGTCGCAATACATACTGACGAGCGAGTTTAATTTATACCTATCTGCCACTGTCGCAATACATACTGACGAGCGAGTTTAATTTATTCATATTCACTATAGCCTTGCACCGCCAATGTTATATTATTCTGTATTAATAACCTCAAAGAATATGGCAAGGCTACTGAACGCATTCGCAGGCCTCTCGTCTACACTCCCTAAACACATAATCAGCGTGGCTGCCTGGCTGGCTGGCTGGCTGGCTCTCTCTTTCTCTCTCTGTCTCTCTCTCTCTCTCTCTCTCTCTCTCTCTCTCTCTTCATTTCTCTTGTTTTTCTTTTTCTTTTCCTTTATTTTTGAAACCAGTCAAACAAAATAAAAACCGGTAGGCTCTACCGGCTACTGATTTTTCAACCGGTATTTTTATTCTCAAACCGGTAAAATACCGGTAATTTCCAGTTAAATCCATCCCTGTGTAATGTAATGTAATGTAACTAGTACAACTACTAGCAACTGTAAGTATAACCAAAAAAATATTGGAAAAACTAAGGCTTGCTGTACTTCCACAAACCATGCACGCCCTCGGTGCAAACAAAATACTCATGTACATCGCTGGAAATTGGTCACATCCGGGTAACATACCCGTGCCACACGTAAATTTAGTGAGCTTAATTCAACAACACGCAAGTTGTGAAGGTAGGGTTGGCAAAACAAGATTGTTGGGCCACCCCAGTGTGTTCCCAGTCACAAACAATGATAAAACGATGCCTGAAAACATTTGGTCGTGACACAAACTATAAAATTTTACTCCAAAGTTGAATTGGAGATATATAGAATATTTACTAAAGCAAGACAAAGATTAAATATATTGAAAATAATAAATGTGAAAGCTTGGAGTCAGGGTACAAAGACGTCATTACATCTAACAACCTCTCTATTGAGATCAAAATTAATATATGGACAGGAGGTGTACTTTTCAACCACAAAATGATTATTAAATAAACTGCAGAGTATGCACAGTAAAGCAGTAAAATTGGCTTTTGGAGTACCAGTGCATATACAAACATGTAGCGTTGTTACAATGAAGCAGGTAAACTTTCTTTTTGGAATGCTCTTATGGAAAGAATCATACACCATCATCTCTTCTGGCTCAGAACAGAATATGTTACTTACAGTTACCCAGTGCCAGACTACAAGCATGATTTGAACGAACTTGCCATTAGGAGTGCCAAGTCGCTGACAACCAACAGACTCAAAAACAGAAAGTCGTTGGAACCCAGAAATGTCAAGAAACTGTTGTTGCAATCGGGCCTTAGCCTTACAACCACACACCAAACGGAGACCCATCAATTCTAGCATGTCCTGAGAACAGAGAAGAAGAAGAAATCCTCCCAATTCTCCGGGAAGAAGTTGAGCCAGCAGTGCAATCGCTGAAGAAGGGGAAGTCAGCGGGAGTGGACAACATACCAGCGGAACTGCTTCAAGCAGGAGGAGAAGCGATGATTGACGCACTCACCATTATCTGTAACAAAATCTGGCAGAGTGGGGAGTGGCCTACACCATGGACCCAATCGCTTGTCATCACTCTTCCCCAAAAAGGTAATCTTCAGGAATGTGAAAATAACCGCACCATCAGTCAAATCAGCCATCCCAGCAAGGTCCTCCTGAAAATAATACTCAACAGGTTGCAACCCCAAGCTGAACAAATCATAGCTGAAGAGCAAGCAGGATTCAGGGCAGGGCGAAGTACCACTGAACAGATTTTCAACCTCAGAATAATCTGCGAGAAATACTTACAGCACCAACAACATCTATATCATGTGTTCGTAGACTTCAAAAAGGCGTTTGACAGAGTCTGGCATGCAACTCTGTGGGCAACCATGATAGTGTACAACATCAGCCCTAAAATTATTGAAGTCATCAAACGCCTGTATGACAAGGCTACCAGTGCAGTCCTCCACAACAGCGCCATGGGAAACTGGTTCAGAACAACAATCGGTGTGCGTCAGGGATGCCTACTTTCTCCAACACTCTTCAACATGTTCCTAGAGCACATAATGTCAGATGCCCTTGCAGATCACGAAGGCATGGGTCAGCATAGGTGGAAG
The DNA here is from genome assembly GCA_036898135.1 of Oncomelania hupensis. Taxonomy (NCBI): domain Eukaryota; kingdom Metazoa; phylum Mollusca; class Gastropoda; order Littorinimorpha; family Pomatiopsidae; genus Oncomelania; species Oncomelania hupensis. Next base: position 88,664,261 of record CM072514.1, on the reverse strand, counting down.
AGCAATCTCCAACCTTCGTTTTGCGGATGACATTGATGGATTGGCTGGAGAGGAACAAGATCTTGAACAGCTGGTACAGAGGCTTGACACCACCTTCAGAGCCAATGGAATGGAAATAAGTGCAGAGAAGACCAAAATGATGACCAACAACACCAATGGCATCAACACGGACATCAAAGCCCAAGCCAATCCCTCAACACAGTGCATAGCTTCAAATATTTAGGAGCCATTGTATCAGACAATGGGTCCCGACAGGAAGTCCTCTCCAGGATCGCACAAACAACTGCTGCCCTGGCGAGGTTGAAGCCAATTTGGAAAGACAGGACCATCAGTCTACATTCCAAGGTAAGGCTGCTGCGCTCCCTTGTGATCTCCATCTTCCTATATGGTTGCGAAACATGGACCCTCACAGCAGATCTCCAACGAAGAATACAAAGCATGGAGATGAGGTGCTACAGAAGACTTCTGGGCATTTTCTATACCCAGCACATCACCAACGACGAAGTCCGACAGACCATCACACAAGCCATTTGACAACACGATGACATGCTCACAGTGGTGAAAAAACGGAAACTCCGATGGTATGGCCACATCACCAGATCATCAGGTCATGCAAGGACCATCCTGCAAGGCACAGTGCAAGGAGGTAGAAGAAGAGGGAGACCGAAAAAGAGGTAGGAGGACAACATTCGAGAATGGACTGGACACTGAGCGAAACAATCAGGGTTACTGAGGACAGGGAAAGATGGAGTACTCTGGTTAAACGAAAATCTGTGGTGCCCCTACGACCTCCGAGTTACGGGATAGGATAGGATAGGATAGGCAATCGGTATGAATTAGTATTTATATTTGATAGTATTGTTGTGACAACAGTGCGATTGACAATCACTTTCACTTTCAGTCATCTTCACTTTGATGGCTATCGTGCATGCAACATGTGCTGCGCCAGAAGCAAAAATAATTAATGCAGAGCAATCGCAAACGTTTTGTGGCGTTTTTTTCTAGACAACTTGGGGCTGGCATGGGCTATTTGCAGAATGCCTTGTAAATAGGTTACCGTACAAATAACATAACCCAGGTAAACAAAATGAAATTTTGATTATACAGTACTTATATAGTTGTGAATGTCTGCTTTCATCCCGTTCCACCAATAAGAATAACACGTTAATAACTTTTCTTGACATCCATGCGTGTGCATGCATTATGCCATTGTCATCATTCATTCCACCTCATTGATGTGCATGTTTTATAAGTGTATATGAAAGAACAGAAATTGTGAATCATCAAAAACTCAGCAATACGGTGTGGTCTCGTAAAATTTATGAGTAGTTGTACTTAAGGTCTGTGTCGTGTATGTGTTTAACGTAAATTTCACGGGTCACGTGACAATTTTAACAAGCCATTACTGGCATTAGCCTAGACCTAACCTTGGCAATACACATTTCGTAGTTGACATTGGTATCATGGTGGTTCATCGTTCGTTAAGTAACGGTCAACAAAGATTTTATTTGAAATCTATTTCAAATACTGAAAAAGTGAAGTCGTACCTGGCAGAACGTGGGTTTTACGTTGGTTGACGGCATTACGCTTTTCCACCTTTGTTAAACCTGGCTTGTGATGTCCAGTAGTCATGAGGGCCACGAGGTTGTTCATGCTTTGTACAAATTTCTCCATTTTCTTAACGTGTCTTCGTTCAAATTCAAACTGTACTGAGTAGGTACCACTACTTTACAGAAAGCGAGCAAACTCAGATCAGCGGATGTGACGTCACCTGTTGGAGTATACGCAGAGAGCATAGGGTTAAACTGAACGCAGGTCAATCTCAGATCGTGACACCGGCTGAGCCCCTTTGAACATGCTTCCAATGGTTCGGCTTAGCGTTGGTAACATGAATTCAGCGGGTTTTAATTCCCAAGCTGTAAAGCTCTCTGGGAACTATTGTTGTTGGCTTTGTCCGTCCGTTCGGCGTCCGTTCGGCGTCCGTCCAGAGGTAACATCTGCGCACTTTTCTCTTAAACTAATGGACGGATTTATTTGAAACTTAGTATTTAGTTAGGAAATAGGGAATCCTACCAGATGACACCCCCAATGAATTTTTTTTTAAACTTTGTATGTATTTAGAGTGTACAGATGCATTGTAAATTGAATGACGTCAGAATTTGTTTTGTTTTTTTCCCCCTTCTAATACTTGAGGGATTTGGTTTAAGTTTGGTACAGTCCTAGACTTTACCTATGCCTCCAACGTAAAATCAAACTTATACAAATCGAGTTATGTAATCATGATAACGTCACCTACATGTTACTTTTTAAAAAACACTTTCTTCAGTGTTTAGATGTGTTGAACCCTAGTCAAAACTTAGGTATATCGAGTGACGTCATGGTGGTGACGCAAATTTATTTTTGTATTTTCATTTAGTTAGTTATTTTGCACAATTTTCTCTGAAAGTAATGGACGGATTTCTTTCAAAACTTGGTATTTAGTTAGAATAGTGAACTCTACCACATTACTCAAGCGAGCGTTGTGGCCAAGTGGGCTAAGGCGGGACTAACTTGCCTTGTCCACAAGCCAGAAACCAATGGCACCTGACAGGTGTGGGTTCGAGCCAGCATCTGGGCGTTATGTTTCTCCACAAGTATATCAACTAACAAGTTAGTATCTCGTATTGCCCCCAGTCGACGTGCGGTGGTCTCGTGGCCCTTGGTTTTAGCCACAAGCTGAGACGGGGATATCCCAAACCTAAAAATAGAATAGAGAATTCTGGGAAATCTGTTCTCGCGAAGATGTGCTCGCTGAAATGAAACGAAAGTTGGGAGAGGAACTGCATATTTCTGGTAGTGAACAAAGGCAGAAACTTGTCAGCAGTATTATCAGCGATGGAGTTATAATGGACGAAGTGCTCCATACCTATGAGGTTGCCTTTGCTCGAGCAAAGAAACTAAAGAAGGATTTGGCCGACGTCATTTCAGAAAAGGATTTCTCTACCCATAATTCCCATGGGTTTTGAAGTTTCTAACAAGTTATTTTAGGCCGACGACGCTCTATGGAGCGCAAAGCATGTAAAGGGAAGCAACCGGTTGCACGCGCACGTCGACAGAGAAATAGAAGAGAGATACTAACTTGTTAGTTGATATACTTGTGGTTTCTCCGAATATTATTTACTTTCGACTCGGGCAACGTCTCGGGGATTTTCTCCGGGTATGCCGGTTTGCTCCCCCAGCAAAAATTTCAAAAATTCACAAATAATGTTAGGTAGGTAGGATTTGGGCGCGCCACTGGCTGCGACTACGCCTTCCCTGGGGGAGGCAGCCCAGAGTTTCCTGATAGAAAGGGATAATAAACTGCAGCCAAAAAAAAATTACAAAAAAAGCATATCTGGTGACGTAATCATGGTGAAGTCTTTATTTTTTTTTCTAATCCTATTTTGTCCCAAACTATTGGAGGGATTTGGTTCAAGTTTGCTATGTACTTAAGCTTTACCTGTACCTCCAAGGTAAAACCAAACTTATGCAAATAGAGTGATGTCATCATCGTGACGGGGGCACCAACTTGCATTATTATGCGAATGCCTCGTATTTATGTCACTGGCACTCACCTGCCTAGGACATGAGCGTCACGATCTTTAAAGTCCGGGGATAATTTCTCCAAAATCCTCGATACACATCTTCCTTCTTCTCGCTTTCATCCTGCTTCTTCCTCTGTATTGTCTAATAAACAGGATGTGTGTGTGTGTGGGTGTGTATTTGTGTGGGTGTGGGTGTGTGTGTGTGGGTGAGTGTGGGTGCGTGTGTGTGTGTGTGTGTGTGTGTGTTTGTGCGGGTGGGCATGTAGAAACGACGTTACGCTGACACACACATGAAACTCTACATGCCTTCTTTTGACTTTTTTTGACGGCCCCGTTATTTTGACGTCAAAATAGTGCTCCGTAGAGTTACAGCTATTTTAGGATTAGGGTTAGGTTAAGGGTTAGGGTTAGCGTTAGGGTTAGGGTTAGGGAATGCTTCAAGAAATTAAAAATGTCAAAATAATGTCAAAGAAATGGAAAGTGTGTCAAAATAATGTCTGTTTTTTTTTCTTCACAACAGTCACCACAACGTCGTTTCTACACAAATGGGTGTGTGTGTGTATGTGTGGGTATGTAGAAACGACGTTACTCTGACACACACATGAAACTCTACGTGTGGGGGTGTGGGGGTGTGAGCGCACGGGAGTTCGAGCGAACTTTCACCCGTTAGGGTCCAGCACTTGTTTGTTTGTTTGTCTTTACCTGTGTTGGGAATCATTCGCCTGGGCGTCATTAAAAACATGTACGGTTACGCTTAATGCGCATATATAAATGGAGCGTTGGTGAAAAGGTGTTTTACCCGTCCCCTATACGCTTAATGTGTCCGGGGACGTAAATTTAAAAAAAAAAAAAAAAGCCCGCAGATTTCATATACTTGGACTCACGGCGGCAAGGAGATAGGCCTAGAACGGACATAACATCGAGGCGTGAACGTGTTGAAGTTGCCTTATACTTAGATAGTGGATAGGCCTACTTAGATAGCAGGCTTATACTTAGATAGTGGATTGACCTTTTTATCAATGATTTCAAGGAAATGCGCTTACTGCGTTTTGCGTATGATTTGCTGACTTAACTCGTCGTGGTGTTTGGCTGCTTGAGTGTCTGTGCAGGCGGTGTGGTGCGGTGTCTTTAGTGCAGTGGCGGTTGTACTTGTAGCAGTTTCTCCATGGCGTTTAATGTAAGTGCACGTTTCTGTTTCTGTGTGGAATGCACGTATACTTACGGAGATTGGTGATGTTATTGTGTGTTGTACTGTAGCGTATTGTAGCGTATTGTATCGTATTATTTGATATAATATTATTATTATAAATTAATATTATTTATATTTTTATATTATATATATACAATACAATACAATACAATACAATACAATACAATACAATACAATACAATACAATACAATACAATATAACTTTATTGTCTGATGTTCATCACATACAGAAATTTGTCTTTGGCTCGTCGTCCGCAAGAAGCATGCAATATATCCATTGTATATACACAACTAGCAGAGACACATTCATTTCTAATGACACAGCAGCAACCTTAAATTCCAATCAAATACAGACATTCACAACCTAAATTCCACATCACTAATAACTAATAATTTTACATTCATGCAGAAAAAGCACACGCACACACACCCACACACACAATAACCTAATGACAGCACAAGTTAAGTGTTGTCATAAACTATACATATCACGGCCTAAACATGATTATAATGGCAGTGCTTAAAAGGTAGAGGCATGACTAGAACATTCTACATTTACCTATACATAGACAGTCAACAATCAATTACATAATACAATGCAGTAAAAACATGCTTAGAACATTAGAATTTTTGAAATAAACAAGAAACACAGCAAAGACACAACTGACCAGGTTGCCTATCTCATAACTAGATTACATTTAAGAGTACCATAACAATGGTTAGGATCATTAAAATAACAAGTCACATATTATGTGACTAGAACAAGTTCAATCTACTAATTAAGAATGTCATAATTCAGCAAATTACATCCAAGCATTCATGACAATTATGATGATCCACCCCCCTCACTAATCCCCCACTCCCACACACACACACATTCTACATTGGCACACACTATTCCCTCCACCCACCACCAATCCACACCCACACTCAGAACTAAAAGTTGTACATTAATTTAGATGCTGGTTAATTGGGCTTGGAATTCAAAAGTGAAACTGCTTGGGGGATGAAGGATCTTTTAAACTTGTTTTTCTTAGCCATTGGTACAACATACCGGCGACCTGAGGGGAGGGATTGAAACTCTGAAAACAAAGGGTGAGATTTGTCTGAAAGAATGCGACTTGTATATGTATATGTATATATATATATATATATATATATATATATATATATATATATATATATATATATATATATATATATATATATATTATATATATATATATAGACATGGATTGGTCTGATGTGGGGCATTTTCCAAAATTGGAGTTGATTGTGGGCCATAAAAAAATTGTGGGGCTTGTAAAACGCCCCGCAATTTTAACCTGTTTACAATATTGCCGCGGGCTTGCTGATTACTGTCCTGTACAAATCTCACATCAACGTTTTATATAAAATTTTTCCCACAAAATAACTGGATTGCCTCCCTTGTTTTTTTTTTTTTCAATCTGTCCGCCATGGTGATTTTAATCTTCAATTTGAAAGGAGAGTTACCTATATTGATTGCAACGAGAATGGTGTCACGAGGATTCAGAGAGCCTGTGCTTAAATCGGTTAGTTTTTAATTTTTATATATATATATAAAATATAATGCCCCACAACAGAATGCCCCACAAACCAACACCAGACAGAAAACCCCACAATAGGTGAGGTTCATGTATATATATATATATATATATATATATATATATATATATATATATATATATATATATATATATATATATATAAAATTATAAATAATAATATAATATACGATACGTAGTATCGTATTATATGTCAGTACAACTTATGTTAATCTGATGAAGAAAATTTGATACAACAACAAGTATTATATGAAATATATAATATGTACGTCGTTTTATTTATTGCTTCTATGCCCTTATGTGGTGTTTGTGTGTTAGCAGGTGTGTGTGAGAGTGTTTGGGCACACTTACACAGTGTTATCTGGACAAATCAGTGAACATCTACATAACTTGTATTGACATGCCTACTTGTTTTGACGTCAGAACAATGATCAGTTAGGGTTAGGGCTGGGTTAGGGTTAGAGTTAGGGTTAGGGTTATGGTTATGGTTAGGGTTTGAACACTTCAAAGTACTTTAAAATGGGGACGAAATATGACCCATTGTCAGCACAACGTATGTGGCGTTTCGGGAAAGTCGTGATAATACTGTGTAACCTCGGCTGAGTGTGCGTGTGTGTGTGGGTGTGGGTGGGGGTGTGTTTGTGTGTGTGTGTGTGTGTTTCCTATGTTTTAATGAGACATCGTGTGATTTTTAATTCTTTATACATTTTCTTCTTTGAGTATGAATTGTTTTATGTTTTTTTTTCTGGCTGTAACTGTGCTTTGAGCTCCTTGCGAAGTTTTTTAAATTTAATAAATTATTATTATTATTATTTATTTTATTATTATAATAATGTTTTATTTGTTTGTATTTGTGACAACACGAGTTTTCAATGCACGATAATAGTGGTAGTGCCGTAGTTACATATCGTGCAGAGTTGCACATCTCTAGTGATACAGTGTACAAAGTTTGTATCAGCATTCTTTTACTGCGTATGTAAGCCAAGTATGTATGATTTTCACGTGGGTAACACATAGCGCATAATGCATAGTCGGGGAATTAGGGTACTGAGCTGAGCTCGATACCGTGTACTGTGAACCGGGTAGAATCTTAGCCCGGAAGAGGCGAGTTGGTAGCTATTGCAGGCAGACGTTTTTTGGACGAAAAGATTGTGTTATCTTAGGATAAAGGAGAGTCGTTTTTTGTAAGGGCAGTGTTTGTGTGATTCGAACCACCCACGGTCTTGTGCCCTCGTCGGGACAAGAATGACCAGGAAACTGTAACAGAAAGATTGTTACTGCCACTTATAAGTGATAATAAGTGTAGAGTACCTTCTTAAGGGGGTGTCGGATAGCGCAGTGGTTGGAGCACTAACTACTGTGTCGCAAGTTAAGCACCGTCCAGTGCGGTTAGCACTTGGATGGGTGACCGCAAAACATGAAGCGACAAATAACAACGCCCCCAGTTGACTCAACTGTGTCTCAGTACCTACTCTCTTAAGAGTGGGGAAGGTAAAGCAGCAAGGGAGAGAGATGGACATCACCCTCATTACGCTGGCCCAAGATAAGTGTGATCTCCAACATCACGCTCCCCTACGGCCACAAGGCTATGGGACTACCTTTACCTTTACCTTTTTTTTTACCTTCTTAAGGTTGTGTGTCCTTCTTTTAGGAACCTTCCAAGGCTCAGTGACCTCGCAAGTACTGAGATTTTCCTAGTGCAAAGCAGAGCAATAGCACGTTAACGAACTTTATTACTCTCAAACGGATAACCACTGTGGTGTATTGTGTTGTATTGTGGTGTTGGTGTGGTGTATCCGTGTGTCACAGGCCGAGAACTTACAGGTGAGTGTGAATCCAGTAATTCTATTCCTTAGTGGCTATGCACTCCGAGCTTGTGTACGTAAATGAATGATGGTGAATAAGGGGGAAATGGAGAGATTTTGCTAATAGTATTTTTTATATGATTTTATATGATTTTCTTGTTTAAAGATGTAAATTAATAATGTTGTTGATGTTGCTGCTAAAATGGGGTCAAGGGGGTGATGATGGATGTATGTAAAAATGAGAGAGAGAGGGGTGATGAATATGAGGGTAGGATTACGATGTGTTATAGCATGCCAGAGAGGGATAATTGTGAATGAAGGGAGATAATCTACTATAACATGGAGAGGGGTGATGTATGTGAGAATGGAGATGAATTAAGATGGTTGACTGGAAGTGTGATTATATTTGTAATGTATATTTGTATAAACAACTCTATGTATGAGGAAAGAAATATGAATTATTAGAATCGAGAGTTGCATTGGTTTGTTTACATGCACATATAAACAGGTCAAGATGGCGGACGGCGGAAGGAGATATTTGTTTGTATAGTGTTAACCTTCTGTATGAAATAGGTTAGTAAGACAATTTATTTGTTGACCAGATTGGGCCTATTCCTATTACTACTTGGTTACCTCTGTCACTTCCACTTGAAGTATCTGTGGGCTACCGATGCTTACTTCGCCAGGCTGGGTGAGAGTTCTGTCTGAGGGACTGTGAGGTTCATCACCGCTGTACACGTCGTGTGCTCCGGACGACAGGGAGATTACCGCCTGGGCGTTTGCGCATCACACCCTAGTTCTTCTCAATCACACTTCATCGCTTGGATTCTGTGCAGTACACTTTATTATCTGAGCGTAGTTCCTTCACCTTCTTTTGAGATACCTAAAGACAAAGTGCTACAACAGTGATTTAGTGAGCCAGCCAACCTAAGCTAACTATTCATCAAGCTCTTTGCTGGATAGTGACTTAACTTGTAATTAAATCTATTTGTGTTGCTTGATTCATCAACTGTTATCAGTTAAATATTGTTACATATTATAATTGTTACATATTGTTGTGGGTCAGTTCTTGTGTACAGTTCTGGGGTTTTCAGTTAGACAAGGGAGGCAATTGTTCGGTAGATACTGGGTTGAGGGTGGTTTAGTATCCCATTATCCTGTGTAAGCCTATGTGTGTTTATTGTTGAATTCTTAATTTATAATTATATAATATAATTTATTGTTCAAAGGCTACATCCACCGGAAGGCCAAAACATGGATGAAACTTAGGATCTAACGACCCCAAAAGGGTATGTTTGATATCAATATCAGTACAACTTATGTTAATCTGATGAATAAAAATTGATGCAACAACAACATTGTTGAATAAAAGAGTGTGAATGTACATCTGGCATTTTGTGTTAGTTCTTTTGTTTGAGTTTGTATCCCCTCACTCGCTGTTGAGCTGAACGTTCACGGCACCCACTAGGGTGACGTGACAGTATTTGAATGACACATTCTCTTAAACATATTTTACCACATTAAATGTGTGTAGTCAAAAGGCGATTTTTTTATGTAGGCCTACCTGTACTGTTTCATAGACAAAGAGAATATTTTTATAGAATTGTATGTTATAATGTGTTTTTTTTTAAATTATTGTGAAATTAAGTCAATGTGACAGTGCCTCGCATGGCCTTGAACCATAGGATGCCCGTATTCCATTCCTTTCTGATAACCTTCTTCCGCCCAGTAGGCTTATTATAATTCATTAGCGACCTAGCACATTCCCTTAACCATTATTGAACTCGTCACAAACTAACTCTATCCTTGAATTCCAAGCTTCTGTCATTACTTGGTCACCGTTTCCATCTGGTAACACAAACCGTCTGCTCAAAACTGTGACCGTTACACTAAAAATGAAACCAGTCAAAGTTAGGAGCCTATCGGGGTCGGAGGTCATTGCCAACACTTTGTAAATATCCACATTGTTACATGCATATTCTACGAATTTTTACTATAGTTTGCGTAAGTTGAGTGGAAAGTGCATGGTGTATGTGTGTGGAGGGTGGGGGAGGACTAAAGGGAATGGGGGGTTGAGGGTGAGTGTATGTGTGTGTGTGTGTGTGTGTGTGTGTGTGTGTGTGAGGGTGTGCGTGGGTGGACGTGTGCATTTCTGGGCTTTTTATGTACAGTTCTTTTAGCAGGCTTATTATAATTGCCGTATTAATTTCACATACTCACGAATGCAATGTTATTGGCGTTGCTAGGTAAATGCCCATCAAAACGGAAGTTGATTCAAAAAAAAAAAAAAACATAGAGTTGCTTCCCTTGCACCATCAAACTCCTTGCGTCACGTGCTACATACCCCGCATAAAAAAAATCATGACGGATAGGCTTGCAGATGTTGAGAGTGCACAAAAAAAAGCAGAAAGTCTGGAGAAGAGTATAGAAAATACTATTGAGCAGAAGGTAAATGAGTACATGACTGAAACGGTGGAGAAAGAGAAAAGAAACCTTAACATAGTTGTAGCAAATTTGAGTGAGAGTACCAAAGAAAATGCAGAAGAAAGGAAGAAAGACGATAGGGAAAGAGTGAGGGAATTAGTTGCAAAGATTTCTGAGGTGAACCCTGAGGAAGTTGATAACCCAATGAGACTGGGAGGATTCAAGATCGGTCTGAATGTAAGGCCAAGGTTGCTGAGGCTTGAAGTGAAAACTGAGGAAACCAAAAAGAAAATCATGAAGGGCATTTTTGAACTGAACAAGAACAAGTCTCCACCCCAAAGAATCTATATCAACAACGATAGTACACCAAAGGAGCGTGAAAAGATAAAGCAGTTAAAAGAGGAGATGCGAGCAAGGTCTCAGGGAGGGGAAGAAAATCTTATTATAGATTACAGGGCACTGAAGGTGGTTCCAAGAAAGAGCAGACCCATTAGTGGGGTCAACGTAATAATAATAATACCGGATGCTAATACGCGCTTTACTTCGAATGATTTCAAACTCAAACGTGTCACTGGGTCCTCCTGCTGCTGCAGCAGAGTCCCATTGACAGACAGATGAAGACAACTCTTTGTACCATGATGTAATTGTAAATAGTTGTAAATACACTGGAGATCAGGTCTTTTCATCTTCTGATTCGCAAGACTTATACTCTTCACATGATGACCCTCATTCAGGTTCTTTTAACACAGAAACAGTACAACCTCACTCAACACACACTTTTGATCATTGTAGTGTCATGTATAGTAACTTGGACAGTATGCTAAACAAGAACAATGAAATTTTATCAAGGATTGATGAGTTAAAACCCGACATAATTGCTTTTACGGAACTGTATGCTAAAAATATAAAGCATCTGCCCTTGGACTCCGAGTTTTCACTACCAAATTAAGACGTTTTCTTAAACACAGATCGGGATCGTGGTGTTGCTCTTTATTTTAATAAAACATTAAATGCAAAAGAATGTGACATTGAGTCGCGCTGTAAATTCAGAGAATGTTTGTGGTGTACATATAAGGATGGTTCAGGGGAGAAGGTTTTAATTGGTCTTATATACAGGAGTCCCAGCTCTTCAGAAGAAAACATTCAGAATTTGTACACGCTATTACGAGATGATGAGTTGCAGAAATATAAGAAAATATGTGTACTTGGTGATTTTAATTTTCCCAAGGTAATATGGGATAGAACTGGGGTTGATGAAAAAAATTACGACTTTGTTGATTGTGTGCATGATGCATTCTTAACTCAAAAAGTCATACATCCTACACGACACAGAGAGGGCCAACAGTCTACGTTGGATGACCTTGTTTTGGTGAGTGATGAGGATATGATTTCTGAAATAGAACATATGGTGCCTGTTGGAAAAAGTGATCATGACGTTCTGTATTTTAAGTTGTACACTCCTAAAATTAAGGTCACAGAAAGCAAGAAGTACAGATATAATTTAGGTAAAGGGGACTACGATGCGCTGAGAAGGTACGTTTCTAACGTTGACTTCGGGAAATACTAGCCCAGAAGGAAGCAGTGTTGAGGATGCCTGGGAGCGCATCAGAAGTACTGTGCTACAGGGTATGGAGCAACATATCCCTAAGGTACAGTGTAAGAAAAAGAAAACTACCCTACTTGGATGAACAAAGCGTTACTGAGAAAAATAAAAAAGAAACATAAATTGTATAAAAGATATATGCAAACTAAAGAAGGTAGAGCATACCAGAAATTTATTGATTTGCGCAATGAATGCAATAGGTTAATAAAAAGTGCCAGAAAAAATCATGAAAAAAATATAGCGGATAAATGTAAAGATAGTCCAAAAACGTTTTGGAAATATGTGCAGGAGCAAACTAAATGTGACACAGGAATAAGTGCGTTGGAAAAGGAGGATGGTACTTTTGCCACCACTGATGAAGAAAAAGCAGAAACATTAAACAACTTTGTTGCAAGTGTATACGTCAATGAGAATGAAGAGGTGCCAATACTTGGTGAGTGTTCATGGTCTAATGGACAGTGTGTTGAGGACATAGTTGTAACACCCGATATTGTGAGAAAGAAATTAAAAGAACTGGATCAGAATAAGGCCCAAGGGCCCGATGGAATTCCACCTAGAGTGTTGAAAGAATTACATAATGAACTCGCAGAGCCACTCTGCAATCTCTTTATAGCTTCCTTGGAATCTGGTGTTGTTCCACACGACTGGAAAAATGCAGAGGTAAGTGCCATTTTTAAAAAGGGTAATAAGTCTGAAGCTGGTAATTATCGACCTGTTAGTCTAACTTGTATTGTCTGTAAAGTCTTGGAATCAATTTTAAGAGATAGTATTGTATTGTATTTTACTGAAAATAACCTGTATACAGATTGTCAGCATGGGTTCAGGAAGAAGAGATCTTGTGTAACTCAGTTGTTACATGTTATGGAAAATATTCCTAAACTATTAGATGAAAGAAAACCAGTTGACGTAATTTACCTGGATTTCAGGAAGGCATTTGACACGGTTCCCCACAAGAGGCTTTTACAAAAATTAGAAGCATATCGAGTGTGCGGTAAGATAGCCAGTTGGGTGTGCAATTTTCTGTCAGACAGGGAGCAAGTGGTGAGAGTTGGTAATGCAAGGTCTGAAAAGGTAAGAGTATCTTCTGGTATCTCTCAGGGAAGTATCCTGGGCCCTATCCTGTTTACCATCTTTATAACTGACCTACCAAAGGGTTTGGACAGCATGTGTCAAATCTTTGCGGATGATACCAAAATATATAATGATGCAGGTAAGAGCGATGATCTGCAAAAAGACCTTACAAAGCTACAAGCTTGGACAGAAACATGGCAATTACATTTTAATGTTGGTAAATGTAAGGTGCTGCATGCAGGTAAAAATAAGCTCGAACAGGAGTATGTGATGCAGAGAAAGGAAGAACGTTCACGTGTAGAAAAGTGTGAAGAGGAAAAGGATTTAGGGGTTGTCTTTGACAAGTACTTATCTTTTGATACACACATCCAGACCTGTGTTAAGAAGGCAAACCGAATGGTCGGATTAATCAAAAGAACTTTTACCTATATTGACAAACAGGTATTTGTAAAATTATATAAGGCAATTGTTCGACCCCATCTTGAGTATGGGAACATAATATGGTTTCCAAAACTAAAGAGACAATCAGTAGCCATTGAGAAAGTCCAAAGACGGGCAACCAAACTGGTTAAAGAATGTCGTAACATGAGCTATCACGATAGACTTAAGAATCTAGATTTACACTCTTTGTATGGACGAAGAGTGAGAGGAGACTTGATTCAAACTTTTAAAATGTACCATAAAATTGACGATTTGTACTGGACTGACTTTTTCTCAACACCTAGTTGCAATTCAACGCGAAACGCGGAGGGGAAGATATTCGTAAACCACTGCAGAACTAACACTAAAAAGCTTTCTTTTTCCAATCGTGTTGCTACTAACTGGAACGAACTACCCATCTCTCTTAAGAATGCACCTTCAATTAACTCTTTCAAAAACCAGTTGGATGACCTGCCTAAGTACAAAAAATTGTTCTTTTACTTTGATGAACGATAATGCGTTCAGGAAAATTGCATGCACTATCAGACCCATGTAAATCATATGAAAGATCGGACATTCAGAAAGGCCCGAGGGCCTATTTTGTCCTCAACATACTACTACTACTACTACTACTACTACTACTACTACTACTACTACTACTACTACTACTACTACTACTACTACTACTACTACTACTACATAAAGCGCTCACGGCAATAGCCGCACTCTTGGAGGGGCCGGGTAGCTCAGTTGGTAAGAGCGTCTTGCTAGTAACCGAAAGGTCGCTGGTTCGAATCCCGGATTGGTCAACGTGTGATCATATTATTTTCCCCTTTACAACAACTGGCCCGCTGGTGTCAGTATAAATCGGTCCAGTAGTCACCTATATGCGAAAGTGTCGTGTGACTATAATCTACAAACAACAGCCGCACTCTTCAGTTCTTTTTTGGCACTTGCTAGGTACGGTTGTGCCTACCTTTTGCTCTTATAGCTAAGCTCTGTGCTTTACCTAGAGCCTTTACTTATTTCTTGACCTGAAGTTTGTAGTTTTATGGCGCCTCTTCACGGCCACTTGGGGCTGTTCTCTTTCTTACGCCATATATACTGCTCTTCAGCAGTAGGTTTTTCAGGTTTGGTTAACTTCACCTTGGTTGTTGTTACTACCGCTTTGTGCTTTTGGTGGAAGCTAGACCTCTTCCACCTTTGACTTTTCTTCCGCTCCCCCTCCCCCCCCCCCCCCCTGCACCCCAGTTTGCTGCGTTTTGTACTTCGCAGTTGTCCACTTCTAGGCCTTCTACTTCCGGTTTTCGTCCGGTGGCGTCATCGACGTCTGCATCTTTCAAGGTTAGTGAAAGTGGTGGCGGAGGTGAGATGAGAGTTGGCGGTAGTGAGGTAAGAGGGGCTTCTTGGTCTTGCCAGATGTGTCATTGGAGCCGTTTCTCGTCAAGGTTATGACCAGAAACACACGGATGGTCACACTAGTTTAGGGCCACTTCCGTTTTTACCGTCAGGGACGCCCCGGCTCGGACGGATCAGCTCCCTGCCGTGGCCTTCCCGCCTGTTTCCTCAACGAGGATTCAGCTTGGGTCGGGAATTCTGGCTAATGTTGTGCTCCTTGGGCTTGCCAGATGTGTCCCTGGAGACGTTTCTGGTCGAGGTTATGACCAGAAACACACGGATGGTCACACTAGTTTAGGACCACTTCCGTTTTTTCCGGCAGGGACGCCCCGGCTCGGCCGGATCAGCTCCTTGCCATAGCCTTCCCGCTTGTTTCCTCAAGGATGATTCAGCCTGGGTCGGGACTTCTGGCTTATGTCGAGCTCGAGACTTTATGAGCGCTGTTTGCCGTGTTAAGTCCAGCTGCGACACGGGATGTGATTTCCGATCTGGGGTCCCCAGCGACCTTGGTTTCAGGTTCATCCCAATCCTCTTCCTTCCAACCTCCGATGTATACCACTTCCGCTTCCGGTCGTGGGGCGGGGTGGGGGGGATTGGTTTCCGGTATGGGAGGGTACGATGCGTTCGTTACCTTCTTCCGTTTCCGGTTAGAGGATCAGCTCCCTGCCGTAGCCTTCCCGCCTGTTTCCTCAGGTAGGATTCAGCCTGGGTCGGGTCTTCTGGCTTATGTCGAGCTCGAGACGTTATGAGCACTGTTTGTAGTGTTAAGTCCAGCTGCGACATGGGATGTGTTTTCTGGTCTGGGGCCCCCAGCGACCTTGGTTTCAGGTTCATCCCAATCCTCTTCCTTCCACCCTCCGATATATGCCACTTCCGATTACGGTCGTGGGGGCGGGGGCTCTGGTTTCCGGTCCTGGAGGGTACGATGCGTTCGTTACCTTCTTCCGTTTCCGGTTCGACACAAGCCTTCTCAGTCCAGCTTCCTGTATGTGCCACTTCCAGTTTTGGTCGTAGATCGGGAGCTCTGGTTTCCGGTACGGATGGTTCGATGTGCTCGTTACTTACTTCCGTTTCCCGGTTTGACACATTTTGTCTCAATCCAGCTTCCTATGTTTGCCACTTCCAGTTTGGTCGTGGATAAGGGGCTTTGGTTTTCGGTACGGATGGTACGTTGTGCTCATTACTTACTTCCGTTTCCCGGTGGGACACAGTTTGTCTCAATCCAGCTTCCTGTGTATGCCACTTCCGGTTTCGGTCGTGGTTCAGGGGCTCTGGTTTCCGGTGCGGATGGTACGATGTGTTCGCTACCTACTTCCGTTTCAGGACAGCCTTTTCCGGTTTTTATCATGCTCGTGCATATTCATGACCGGCTCAGCTCTCCAATTTCCGGAATCTTTGGGAGTTCTGGCTTCCGTATCGGGTGTGGTCCACGTTGTTGACCCTACTTCCGTTTCCGGTTTCGCTGAGGCTATTTTACGGTCAGGACATGATGATCTTGGGATGTTCTCTCCGGATTCTAATGATGTTCATCGGTGGACGATAACTTGTCTGGGTTGTCACCGGTCCCTGTGGGCTTGGACAGGTCCGATAGACAGTCTCTTTCTGTGGACTCTGTCTTTCAAAGGCTCCGTTTACCATGCTGGCACTTTTGCGAATTTGAACTCGCAGGCTCCTGACGCTCAGACGGCTGCTCTGTCTTCTGCTCTTTTTCGGAGCAAGTGTCAGGGACGACGTCTCCGTAAGTTTGGTGTGGTCTTTGTTTCGGGCCCTCAATGCCTATGTCATTCAGGGTTGCATATCTCAGGTTATCACCTAAGTCGACGTGCTTCTTGCTCGTCGCGGCGCTCTTTTAAATATTAATCAGAACAGAGCGTTGTCGCTTTTGCCTATGCACTTGTCCTCCTCGCTTCGAGTGGGGCCTTTGGTGGCCCGCGCTCTTTTTGGTCCTTACGCTCGTGCGGCTGTTCGTGATCAGTCTGAGCGGACCAAGTCTGGCGTTCAGGCTGCTCAAAGGCCTGTCCCCCTTTTCTCTGGGAGGTCGAGGTCCCCGTTTTCCCTCTCTTAGTCAGGGTTCGGGGTCGCTTTGACCGCGGTCGCTTGTTCCGTGGCAGGCGAGGCGGCGCTTCCTCTTCCCGTGGCAGGGCTAGGGTAGTTGATATGCCTCAGCTAAAGGGATTTCACCCCTTGTTGGCTGGCCCCAGTTGTTCACCCTTCAGTTTTTTAACTCTTCTCGCGGGAGTCTGGGCTCATCATTTTTACTCGTGGCTCGATCTCTCCCCAGCAAGCAGCGTGGTTCAAAAGGTGTTACGGTCGGGGTTCTATTTCAAGGGGGTTCTCTTCGGCCCTCTTTTGTCGCTCCCCTCCCTCTTTCCGACCCCTGAGCTCTCCAGAGGCTCAGGCGGTTCTGGGTTTGGAGGTTGCAGCCCTTCTGCAAAAGGGCGCTAAGAGGAGGACTATTGTCCGCAATCCCTGGGGTTTGTGGTCGCCTCTTCTTCGTCCCCAAGGCCTCCGGCGGTTGGCGTCCAGTATTAGTTCGGTTCCTCTGAACTTTTTCTGCGACGTGTCCTCTTCCGCATCCCAACTCCCTCATCGTTACGGGAGTCTCTGCGCTCAGGGGATTGGGCAGCCTCCCTATGTCTTATAGACGCTTTTTCATGCGTCTATTTTTCCTCCTCTCAGCCGCTGGCTTCCTTTCATCTGCTATGATCAGAATTCTCAGTTCAGAGCCCCTCCCCTTCGGGCTGTCGCTCAGTCCGTGTGTGTTCACGAGAATTGTCAAAGAACTTGCTGCCGTGGTAGGCAGTCTCGGTTTGCGGTTCTCCATTTCCTCGACTGGTTAGTCAAGGCGAGTGCTCACTTTGTCTGCCTCGAGCATTCCCGTCTAGTCTTCTTTTGGACACGGCATTCGACACTCGGGACTGTACAATCCGCTCGTTAGCGCAACAGTTCAGACCCTTCAATCCCTTTGCTTATGCTTGCTTGTTGTCCTCCCTTTTGGGGTCGTTCGATCCTAAGTTTCATCCATATTTTGGCCTTCCGGTGGATGTAGCCTTGAACATTTTGGTTCAGTCTGGCTTCGTTTCTCGCCCGAGTTCCTAGCTTGAATCTTTTTCCGGTGGACATTCGTTGATGGGGGGGGGGGGGGGGGTTGTTCGTCCCCTCTTCCTTCTGTTGCTTAAATCGGTCCCAGTGGCAGCTACTGTCCAGTTCCGGGTTCTTCGTGTTTGTTTCGCTCACCGGGGAAGAGGAGGTTGTTTCTCTATCTCTCAGCCCAGGGTTTTCTAGAGATATAGCAAACCTATTCTAGAGAGGTGGATAGCAACAGTCATCCGTGGGGCATACTTTCGATTATCCTAGAGCAACAAGATAGACTGGGGTTGTGCTCTTCCCCTCTCTCTCTCGCTTCGGCTGGTGCTCATGAGATTAGGGCATACGCAGCTTTAATAGTTCTTCATTCAGTCTGAATATAGTCTGTGTTAGAAGCTTCCTACTGGCACTCCTCAGATTTTTTCTTAGGCTCCTATCTTAGGGTCTCTCGCCGTACTATAGGAGGTGGCTCCGTTGGTGTCAGTTCAGTGGTTGCTGCTCAGCAGTCTTTTGGCCATTTCTTTGGCTTGATTAAATAAGTTGCTTCCCTCCGTCCTTTTTGTGCTACTCTGCATTTGTGAGTCATGGTATAGTATGTGAAATTAATATTAAAAAATTTTCTCTACATTTATTATTAATAAGCATACTTACCATGACTCACGTCTAATTTCCCTTCCTCCTCCCCGCAGTACCAAATAAGACCTGAAGTGTGCGGCTATTGCCGTGAGCGCTTTATGCGGGGTCTGTAGCACGTGATGCAAGGGGTTTGATGGTGCAAGGGAAGAAACTCTATGGTTGTTGTTTTTTTCGGAATCAACTTCCGTTTTGATGGGCATTTACCTAGCAACGCCAATAACATTGCATTCGTGAGTCATGGTAAGTATGCTTATTAATAATAAATTTAGAGAAAAAAATTTTAATGTTAAATTGTAGCGTTAGCTCTCTGCTTTTCACGGTGTGAATGCAAGTTTCCATGCAGTCTGAAAGCGATTGCTGTTCTTTAGACTACTTTTCTATTTGCTTGCTGTGATTTTTCCTCATGTACCAACTGCCTAGAATTTATGACCACTTTCTCTCCGCAGCATACCGAATATCAACACCTTCAAAGCAAACCTCAAAGCTCATTTCTTCTCTGAAGTCTTCTCCTGATCTGTTCTGTTTTCAAACTGCTTCTTCTATATTTCATCATCCAGTTTGAGCTGCGCGCGCGTTTGTGTGTATGCGTATGTTTGTGCCTGTTTGTGTGTAGATTGGTCAGAAAAACAATTTGCCTCTGTGTGTGTGGATGTGTGTGTGTGTGTGTGATTGTGTGTGTGTGCGTGTGAACAAAACAAATCACGACTCAGCACGCTTTTTAAACGTGTGTGGTTGTCTGGACATACATTTAAGATATATATATACATGTATGCGATTTATGGCGGAGAAAATCTTAAAATGTCTTTATTGTTGTGCTGTTTATTAATAATAACGTGAATCGGTCAGAAAAACAATTCTATGCCTGTAGTCAGAGGCGAAGCTCAATGGCGCATTGGGGGCCCCTCTACAGACGCATCTGTTCTAGACATCTAAGTGCCGGCTACACAACTACACCCAGCAAGCAGATCGGTCTCTTCTCCCACGTACCCCGTCGCCCAACATTGTTCTCAATCGTAATTTGGTCGTCAGAAAATGCTGGAAAAAGCGCTCTATAAAAACGATTAAATAAATAAAATAATTATTAATTATTAATTATATATATATGAATGTCAGTAATTTCTGCTCGGAACTGGAAAAATAACATACTTTGACTTTTAAGGCAGCTGCCTGAGGTTGGCGCTGAGACATGATGGCGTGGTTATCTGTTGCAGGGAATGAACTCACACAAGAAATCCATTGCAAACAACTACTGTCGCATGCTGCTAGAGTCTCACGCCCGGCTTAAAGCCATGTTCAACAACCGACAGCAGCACGACGCTAATGCAGAGACGCCCTCTGAACCCTTGCGCTCTTTGGAGGGCACTCACTTGTGCCGGGCCAGTGGTCATGGAGAAACTGCGATGGTCAAGACCTTGGTGGAGATGCTGGACGTAGCGGTTGACGCCAGAGACTGTTGTGGATTGACGGCTCTGCACTGCGGCAGCTTAAACGGTCACGAGGAGGTGGTGCGATACCTGCTGCATAAAGGTGCCAATGTGAACGCCAAGGAAGACAGTTATGGGATAATGCCACTGCACCTCGCTGCCGCCAGCGGACACGAGCAGGTGGTCCAGTTACTGCTGCAACACGGAGCTGACATCCATGCTCTAGCTTTACAGGAAGAGCCGCTTTGGAGGGGCTGTAATGCTCTTTATCTGGCCTCTGTTCATGATCAACCCGGAATGTGCAAGTACCTCCTCAGTTATGGCGCTGACATCAACAGTAAATCGGGAAAGGGGCGGACGCCGCTGTTTGCAGCCATAGCTGAACGCTATAATGATGTTATATCTACGCTGCTAGACCTTGGTGCCAACCCCGACTTGGCCAAGGAGGACGGTGTGACGCCCCTGATGGTGGCGTCCCAGCGTGGCGATATGCACATTGTCACCGCTCTCATCGCTCACGGAGCTACCGTCCACAGAACCAGCCCTAACTTGGATCCTCCTCTCTTGCTGGCCAGCTACTCCGGCCACACTGAGGTAGTGAAGGCGTTGCTGAAGAACGGCGCTGACGTCAACATCATGCGACACGACAATGGCATGACGTCACTGACTTTGGCCAGTGAGACGGGTCACGTGGGCACTATTAAAGTCCTGCTGCAGTACGGCGCTGACATCAACACGCGAAGCAAGAGATGGCTGACGCCGCTTCACATGGCTTGCCTGGACGGCCACATCGACTGTGTCAGACTGCTGCTCAGCAAGGGCGCTAACATCAACGGGCAGTCCACGGATGGATTTACTCCCCTGCACGAGGCTTGTCTTGAAGGCCACACGGCAGTGGTAAAGGTTTTGATGGATCAGAGTGGTATCCAGCCGTTACTGCGCTGTAAACAGGGCATGACTGCTGTAGAGTGGGCCGTGCAAAACGGTCACGTCGATGTAGCGAAATTTTTGCTGCGCCGAGTTCCGGCACTGCATTCAAGCTGGCAAAATGATATAGGCTTAGCTTAACCGGCAACTGTCTACGCATTAACCAACTTTCCAGTTTCAAGATCACCATATATTCCTTCAATGCATTCATTTGTCAATTATTATAGAAATTTATTAAACTTTACTCATGCTTTTATTCTTCAGAAACAAATAATGTAAACTTAAACATTGATTTTAATTATAGACCTACATACTCCCTGGATATTGGACGCTTTCTTCCAGGTGGTCACTGGGGCTTCCTATGATGTTACTATTTGGCAATGTAGGCATTTTATAATGTATGTGTAGTGTTTTGTTGATATTTTATAGGCTTAATGATGTTTATATTCTATTTTGTTTTTGTAAACGGGGAGTTCGATAAATTAGAGACCCCCGTTGGGGTGCCGGGGGTTTCAGTATAAATAGTATCCCCACTTTCTGGAAATTTAGTGCTTTAAATTCCCGCTGTCGCTGTCTTTCTCATTTGCTATTTCTCATTCCTGCTCTGTTCTATCAATCTGCTATCTTATCTTCTTCTTCGCTAGACCAGTCATCTACCTTTTTTCTTGAAAACTCTTCCGGGACAAGACTCCTTATTTGTGTATGAGGTCTGTTGGATCAGCTTGGGAATATTGGACGCTTTCTGCCAGGTGGTCACTAGGACTTCCTATGATGTTATTATTTAGCAATGTAGGCATTTTATATGTATGTGTTTTTTTGATAATTTATAATGATGTTTGTATTCTATTTTGTTTTTGTAAACGGGGGTTCGATAAATTAGAGTACAGCCTCAGCGTCCCCTGCGTGGGATGTCTTTATTGTAAAGTGACTGGCTGGTGGAGAGCTTTCAGTTTTACTTCTAGGGTTGTTTCAGCAGATCTTTTATGCGGATCAGGGGTTGTCCGGTCCTGATTTGGCTCGGAAGAGTCCGCTGGACCTAAAGCAATAATCATGTAATGTAATGTAATGATAAATTAGAGTATATATAGCTTCAACGTCCCATGCGTGGGATGTCTTAATTGTAAAGTGACCGGCTGGGAGACTGATGATGATGATGATGATGAGGAGGAGGAGGAGGAGGAGGAGGAGGAGGAGGAGGAGGAGGAGGAGGAGGAGGAAGAGGAGGAGGACGAGGGGGCGCAGCAGGAGGAGGAGGAGGAGAAATTAGGAGAACATTCGTCAATCAGACGGGCGAAATTATGGTTGTCTTCTCAGTGAAAGCAGAAGAAGAAGAAGAAGAAGAAGAAGAACAACAACAACAACAACAACAACAACAACAACAACAACAACAACATCAACAACAAATAATTACAATCCTTGCTGTACATATCTTTTTTCCTTTTATACCAGCTCCCTTTCAGCGTACCTAGTCTATAATGCTGTTATTTGTACTGTATGATCACACTATAGAACTTGTAACAGAAATATCACTTTAATGAGAAATATAAGCCTATACTGTTCTTGGAAAAAAATTAATTTGACAATTGTGGTCATATATTATTTTAGAGCTGCCATTGTCTGTGCTGTTGGATTGACTTGATATTTCATATTTGTATTCTTGTTTTAGATTTATTGCATTGTGAGTGTAACAATTGATGTTCAAGGGCAGGTATGTATATACATATATGGGGTGGGGGATGTAAGGGGGTGGAGGGGTTGGATGTGTGTGCATGGATGAGACTCACTTTGTTATTGGTATTATGGCCTTCACAAATATTAATAAATTGTCTCACGAAATAAAGTGGGTTCTCAGTTTTGTTATTAACAATATTATGAAGGCAGTGATAAAACGTTTGAAGGAGACGAGCACACCCAATCTAAAGTTTCTCTTAAAATGTACTTCGCTAAAGGCAAAGGTAACAGATAAGAATTCTGCAGCTCGATTGGTCACAAAAAGTCGTAAATCAGTCCATATCACCCCCATATTTGAGCAACTCCATTGGCTTCCTTTCCACAAACGCATTAAACACAAACTTCTTTCAGTTGCCTATCGCGCATTTAAAGAGCACACTCCTGAATACCTGTTCGAACTTCTGAATGTGTACGAACCATCTCGCAGCCTCCGCTCAGCTTCAGTCTTTATTCGTTGTTCCTGGGCACAAGCAGTGTAGGACTAAGAGGTATGGCCAGAGGTCTTTCAGATACACTGCACCGGTCTGGTGGAATGCTCTTCCAGAAGGCATAAAGAGAGCAGACTCTGTCGATGCATTTCGCAGAAACTTGAAAACACATTTCTTCTTTTCTTGCTAATCTGGATGTATAACTATCTGATCTCATCCCAATTTCATAAGTCACTACGTGAAAGCCTTGCATAAATGTTGACTGGTCTGCCTGCTAGAATGTGTTGAGCGATAATGAAGAAGTTAAAATGTTAAGTTATGATCTATGCACCCTTCCCGCCACTGTGTGTGTGTGTGTGTGTGTGTGTGTTTATCCACCTCCCTCCCACCAGCGCTGCGATCATGCCGTCGGCATGGAGATATTTACGCGCTTTATAAATTATTCATTCATTCATTCAAATTATTCATTCATTCATTCATTCATTCATAAGGACAACAACACCGGACTTATTAAAGGATACTTTATAGTATAGTATAGTATAGTATAGTATAGTATAGTATAGTATAGTATAGTATAGTATAGTATAGTATGGTATGATATAGTATGGTATAGTATGGTATAGTATAGCATGGTATAGTATAGTATAGTATAGTATAGTATAGTATAGTATAGTATAGTATAGTACTGTATAGTATAGTATGGTATGATATGGTATAGTATAGTATAGTATAGTATAGTATGGTATAGTATAGTATAGTACAGTATAGTATAGTACAGTCATTTGTTTATTTCTGTATTATTGATTGGTGTGGGTGTGTTTCCTGCATTGGATGATTTGGGTTTTGGCTGTGGTAGTGGATCAATAGAAGGATTATGTTCAGTTCGGATTACTATGTTCATATTTTAATTTGACAATTTAATGTTCACAATATTATTTCGGTCAATATATTAATTGCTGTTCAAAGTTTTTCGCATTCAGCCTTGTTGTGTACCTTAATAAAGAGTTAAAAAATAAACTTGAAAGCTTGGTTTGTATCTGACTGCTTCACCTTTTATGCCTATACGGTATATAGTGTAGGATATGAGTATTGTGTATTTTTAGATTATAAAAGCAAAAAAGAAAAAGAAAGATAATCCTATCTCCCCCCTCTAACCCCCCCCCCCTCTCTCTCTCTGTGTCCTTCTATCTCTTTCTCTTTCTCTCTCCCTCCCTCTCTCTCTCTCTCTCTCTCTCTCTCTCTCTCTCTCTCTCTCTCTCTCTGTACGTATTATTGAATAAATACATAATATTTATAATTTATAATATAGGCCTATTGTTTAAACATTCTGTCTTTGTTGATACTATTTTCTATTATATAATAGAACATTATCTGTCTGTCTCTGTCTCTGCCACTGTCTCTCTCACACACACTCCACTCCACACCATATTCTACCACACTGCAGCACAACACAATGAATACAACACAACAACATTATTTTATTATTTATCACTTCATTACATGTACTAATTCTCTTTCCTACATGTGTGTAAAAATGTTAACAAGCAAGTGCCTGTACCGGAAGTAGTACTTTTTCTTCAAGGGACTGAACTCTTTTGAAAAAATACTGCTACACAAGCAGTGAGCATGTAAAGTTGCTGTTTATTAAAGAAAAAAAAATTAAATACATAAAATTGACGATTGATAATTTGTTGAAACTAGTGTACAACCGAGTGGTCATTCAAGTAAGTGTTTGCAATTTTCATGGTACGGAAATCGCAGTTGAATTTTAGTGTACGCAATTATGCATTCTCTTGTTTGGCAGATAGGCTATGAAATTTCTTCTTTCGTCTTTGTAAACTTGTAGGCGTCCTACATACTATACGTGTAGGAGGTCTACGAGTTTACAAAGAGGAAAGAAGAGACTTCAGAGCCTGTGGCAGATTTAAGATTAACTCACACTCTCAAGCCCAGAGCACCTACTCGTAGGCCCCACAGGCTTACTTAGTTACTACGATACTCATGGCATGCGGTAGAGAGACAAAGGAAGAGAGTACAAAGTTACAAAGACGAAAGTAGAGACTTTCGAGCATGTGATTAATTTCCTAATGAAATTTTTTTTATGGATCACATTCAGTATATTAGCTCCAGATTCGACATGACTTTGCCAGTGATTTAGGGACAATATTTTGTCATTGCAAGATTGTTAATATCAACTTGCCAGATTGTTTCATAATATATATTTTTCAATTGCTCAAAATCAAACGTAAAGCTTGCTCTAAATCTAAACACTCGCATGCATACACGCACACACACACATAAATACATTTATGCACTTGCAAGAATAAATATTGAAACAATAAGAAACAACATTACGAGAGAAAACACATAAGGCAAACCCAAAAAATGTCTGTTTACGGTAACATAGGGAAAAAAATAGAGTCAGCAGGTCGCCTTCTTTTATTTTCGTATCCATTTTTTTTAATAAACCTTTTTCAACTTGGGTGCAATTTTTTGGTCTTTCTTCAAATTTTTTTTCAAGAAGATCCCAAAAAAGCGTTTAGGGTCGGGCCACAAAATTAGGGTGGTCGGGATACAGTAAACAGACATTTTGGGAAGAGTGGCATGGAGGGAAGAGGGAGGGATGGAGGGGGAGTGGGGGGGGGGGGGGAAGTAGGGTGTCCTTAAACATCATAAAAAATAATAGTACATTTATAATAATATAAATGTATACACAGCCCCTGATTGTTGAAATTGCCTCCTGATTACTTAATGAAATTACCAGTACACATAAGCTGCTTCTGTCACATAGTATAACTTCTTATCAAAATTATCACAGAAAGTTAATATAATCATACAGTATGTTTTGTGATGTTAATCACTTAATGGCAGTAGCCCCCACACTTCTTAGATCAAAAAACCTTGAAAATTTGAAAAAGCTAGGCAACATTTATTTGCCATTTTAAGGTTTGCCTTATATTTATAAAGTTATATTATATGTTTACTCTTGGTTGTTCTTTCAGAATGCCGTCCATGTTCCCTGTGTCGCACAAGACGGTGTTTGTGTTGGATCACAGCTCCTATTTTGCCCAGCCATGCGGAGAGAAGATGAACTATGATGTGTACTCACGCGCCAAGAACCCAGGGATCATTCCGGCCAACTTGATCAACAAACCACTGTGGACATGCAGCGTGGAGTGTCTGTTTGAGTACATGAGGATTGTCTTTGACGTCTATCCCACTAACAGAATTGTGAGCACTCAAGAGTCAGATACAAACATTTGTCATGTGTTGAACAAAACTTGTCTTGTTTAGTTTTATCCACTGCACACTACTCAGTACTCTTTTTTTAATTTTACCATCATCATAGTTTAGTGGTATATAGTTAGTACACTTGTAGTGAAGTCATCATCATAGTTTAGTGGTATATAGTTAGTACACTTGTAGTGAAGTCATCATCATAGTTTAGTGGTATATAGTTAGTACACTTGTAGTGAAGTCATCATCATAGTTTAGTGGTATATAGTTAGTACACTTGTAGTGAAGTCATCATCATAGTTTAGTGGTATATAGTTAGTACACTTGTAGTGAAGTCATCATCATAGTTTAGTGGTATATAGTTAGTACACTTGTAGTGAAGTCATCATCATAGTTTAGTGGTATATAGTTAGTACACTTGTAGTGAAGTCATCATCATAGTTTAGTGGTATAGTTAGTACACTTGTAGTGAAGTCATCATCATAGTTTAGTGATATAGTTAGTACACTTGTAGTGAAGTCATCATCATAGTTTAGTGGTATAGTTAGTACACTTGTAGTGAAGTCATCATCATAGTTTAGTGGTATAGTTAGTACATTTGTAGTGAAGTCATCATCATAGTTTAGTGGTATAGTTAGTACACTTGTAGTGAAGTCATCATCATAGTTTAGTGATATAGTTAGTACACTTGTAGTGAAGTCATCATCATAGTTTAGTGGTATAGTTAGTACACTTGTAGTGAAGTCATCATCATAGTTTAGTGATATAGTTAGTACACTTGTAGTGAAGTCATCATCATAGTTTAGTGGTATAGTTAGTACATTTGTAGTGAAGTCATCATCATTGTTTAGTGGTATAGTTAGTACACTTGTAGTGAAGTCATCATCATAGTTTAGTGGTATAGTTAGTACACTTGTAGTGAAGTCATCATTGTTTAGTGGTATAGTTAGTACATTTATAGTGAAGTCATCATCATAGTTTAGTGGTATAGTTAGTACACTTGTAGTGAAGTCATCATCATAGTTTAGTGGTATAGTTAGTACACTTGTAGTGAAGTCATCATCATAGTTTAGTGGTATAGTTAGTACATTTGTAGTGAAGTCATCATCATAGTTTAGTGGTATAGTTAGTACACTTGTAGTGAAGTCATCATCATAGTTTAGTGGTATAGTTAGTACACTTGTAGTGAAGTTTGTAGTGCAATGGTCTGGGCACATGCTAGTAATGTTTCATAATAAGCAACATCAGACGGGGTTAGTGCTTGGATGGGTGACCACACTTTGAAGGCAACCTACCAAACGACACAGCGCACGATAAACCCCGGTCCACCCAGTTGTGAATGAGTACCGGGACATGTTTAGAACCAGGGAAGGTAAAGCAGTGAGGGAGAGGAGACAGGCACTGCCCTCATAAAGCTGGCCTAGAGAAAAGAAAGGTCCCAAACGTCTCTATCCCCATGACTGAAAGGTTACGGGAACACCTTTACCTTGTTTTTTATAGTAAAGTATACTATATCTAGACGTCTGAGAGGAGACATGATTGTTTTTTTATAGTAAAGTATACTATATCTAGACGTCTGAGAGGAGACATGATTGTTTTTTTATAGTTAAAGTATACTATATCTAGACGTCTGAGAGGAGACATGATTGTTTTTTATAGTAAAGTATACTATATCTAGACGTCTGAGAGGAGACATGATTGTTTTTTATAGTAAAGTATACTATATCTAGACGTCTGAGAGGAGACATGATTGTTTTTTATAGGTAAAGTATACTATATCTAGACGTCTGAGAGGAGACATGATTGTTTTTTATAGTAAAGTATACTATATCATAGACGTCTGAGAGGAGACATGATTGTTTTTTATAGAAAAGTATACTATAATCTAGACGTCTGAGAGGAGACATGATTGTTTTTTTATAGTAAAGTATCACTATATCTAGACGAGACATGATTGTTTTTTATAGTAAAGTATACTATATCTAGACGTCTGATAGGAGACATGATTGTTTTTTATAGTAAAGTATACTATATCTAGACGTCTGAGAGGAGACATGATTGTTTTTTATAGTAAAGTATACTATATCTAGACGTCTGAGAGGAGACATGATTGTTTTTTATAGTAAAGTATACTATATCTAGACGTCTGAGAGGAGACATGATTGTTTTTTATAGTAAAGTATACTATATCTAGACGTCTGAGAGGAGACATGATTGTTTTTTATAGTAAAGTATACTATATCTAGACGTCTGAGAGGAGACATGATTGTTTTTTATAGTAAAGTATACTATATCTAGACGTCTGATAGGAGACATGATTGTTTTTTATAGTAAAGTATACTATATCTAGACGTCTGAGAGGAGACATGATTGTTTTTTATAGTAAAGTATACTATATCTAGACGTCTGAGAGGAGACATGATTGTTTTTTATAGTAAAGTATACTATATCTAGACGTCTGAGAGGAGACATGATTGTTTTTTATAGTAAAGTATACTATATCTAGACGTCTGAGAGGAGACATGATTGTTTTTTATAGTAAAGTATACTATATCTAGACGTCTGAGAGGAGACATGATTGTTTTTTATAGTAAAGTATACTATATCTAGACGTCTGAGAGGAGACATGATTGTTTTTTATAGTAAAGTATACTATATCTAGACGTCTGAGAGGAGACATGATTGTTTTTTATAGTAAAGTATACTATATCTAGACGTCTGAGAGGAGACATGATTGTTTTTTATAGTAAAGTATACTATATCTAGACGTCTGAGAGGAGACATGATTGTTTTTTATAGTAAAGTATACTATATCTAGACGTCTGAGAGGAGACATGATTGTTTTTTATAGTAAAGTATACTATATCTAGACGTCTGAGAGGAGACATGATTGTTTTTTATAGTAAAGTATACTATATCTAGACGTCTGAGAGGAGACATGATTGTTTTTTATAGTAAAGTATACTATATCTAGACGTCTGAGAGGAGACATGATTGTTTTTTATAGTAAAGTATACTATATCTAGACGTCTGAGAGGAGACATGATTGTTTTTTATAGTAAAGTATACTATATCTAGACGTCTGAGAGGAGACATGATTGTTTTTTATAGTAAAGTATACTATATCTAGACGTCTGAGAGGAGACATGATTGTTTTTTATAGTAAAGTATACTATATCTAGACGTCTGAGAGGAGACATGATTGTTTTTTATAGTAAAGTATACTATATCTAGACGTCTGAGAGGAGACATGATTGTTTTTTATAGTAAAGTATACTATATCTAGACGTCTGAGAGGAGACATGATTGTTTTTTATAGTAAAGTATACTATATCTAGACGTCTGAGAGGAGACATGATTGTTTTTTATAGTAAAGTATACTATATCTAGACGTCTGAGAGGAGACATGATTGTTTTTTATAGTAAAGTATACTATATCTAGACGCGTCTGAGAGGAGACATGATTGTTTTTTATAGTAAAGTATACTATATCTAGACGTCTGAGAGGAGACATGATTGTTTTTTATAGTAAAGTATACTATATCTAGACGTCTGAGAGGAGACATGATTGTTTTTTATAGTAAAGTATACTATATCTAGACGTCTGAGAGGAGACATGATTGTTTTTTATAGTAAAGTATACTATATCTAGACGTCTGAGAGGAGACATGATTGTTTTTTATAGTAAAGTATACTATATCTAGACGTCTGAGAGGAGACATGATTGTTTTTTATAGTAAAGTATACTATATCTAGACGTCTGAGAGGAGACATGATTGTTTTTTATAGTAAAGTATACTATATCTAGACGTCTGAGAGGAGACATGATTGTTTTTTATAGTAAAGTATACTATATCTAGACGTCTGAGAGGAGACATGATTGTTTTTTATAGTAAAGTATACTATATCTAGACGTCTGAGAGGAGACATGATTGTTTTTTATAGGTAAAGTATACTATATCTAGACGTCTGAGAGGAGACATGATTGTTTTTTATAGTAAAGTATACTATATCTAGACGTCTGAGAGGAGACATGATTGTTTTTTATAGTAAAGTATACTATATCTAGACGTCTGAGAGGAGACATGATTGTTTTTTATAGTAAAGTATACTATATCTAGACGTCTGAGAGGAGACATGATTGTTTTTTATAGTAAAGTATACTATATCTAGACGTCTGAGAGGAGACATGATTGTTTTTTATAGTAAAGTATACTATATCTAGACGTCTGAGAGGAGACATGATTGTTTTTTATAGTAAAGTATACTATATCTAGACGTCTGAGAGGAGACATGATTGTTTTTTATAGTAAAGTATACTATATCTAGATGTCTGAGAGGAGACATGATTGTTTTTTATAGTAAAGTAGACCATATCTAGACGTCTGAGAGGAGACATGATTGTTTTTTTATAGTAAAGTATACTGCCGTGATTTGACAAAACCGAGTAAGTCCACCTAAGGTCGAAAATGAGTTTTTTGCGCCATCAAACTTGCAAGAGAATGACGCATCTTACCTGTAAAAATCAAATCCGAACTATGTTTAGATTTGGAGATATCATAGAGTAAGTCCTTGTTAAAAAACATTTAAGTGGGGGAATAAACTAACAAAACCAAGCAAGTCCACTGCGATTTTGTTTCGGCGATCGTCTGGCTGATGCTCGAGTTGGCATGATGACGTCATCTTCAATAATAAACTGACAAAAAAAAGTAAGTCCTCCCGACCAATGAGAAAGTGCCTTACGATGAAGTGGACCAGTGAGAATCCATGTTATTGCTGCTGTGCAGTATTATTTTCCTGTGAAAAAGATGACGAAATTTCAGTCAGCAAATGACGTGTTCGGCTTTTTGAAAAAGAGTTTTCTTCATGTACTTTCCTGCCCACCATGAAGGATCCTGTGGCTCTTCCGCCTATGCGGCAACTTCCACGAGGTGTGGAAACCAAACAAACTATCCTATCCTACCCTACCCTGTCCCGTAACCCTGAGGTCGTAGGGGCACCACAGATGATCGTTTAACCAACATACTCCATCTTTCCCTGTCCTCAGCAGCCCTGATGGCTTCGCTCAGTGTCAAACCAGTCCATTCTCGAATGTTGTCCTCCCACCTCTTTTTCGGTCTCTCTCTTCTTCTACCTCCTTGCACTGTGCCTTGCAGAATAGTCTTTGCAAGGTCTGATGATCTGGTGACGTGGCCATACCATCGGAGTTTCCGTTTCTTCACCACTGTGAGCAGGTCATCGTGTTGTCCAATAGCTTGTGTGATGGTCTCTCGGACTTCGTCGTTGGTGATGTGTTGGGTATAGGAAAAGCCCAGAAGTCTTCTGTATCACCTCATCTCCATGCTTTGTATTCTTGGTTGGAGATCTGCTGTGAGGGTCAATGCTTCGCAAGCATATAGGAAGATGGAGATGACAAGGGAGCGCAGCAGTCTTACTTTGGAATGGACTGATGGTCCTGTCTTTCCAAATGGCTTAAACCTTGTCAGTGCAGCAGTTGTTCGTGCAAACCTGGAGAGGACTTTCTGTCGGGCCCATTGTCTGATACAATGGCTCCTAAATATTTGAAGCTATGCACTGTGTTGATGGATTGACCTTGGACTTTGATGTCCGTGTTGATGCCATTGGTGTTGTTGGTCATCATTTTGGTCTTCTGTGCACTTATTTCCATTCCATAGGCTTTGGAGGTGGTGTCATGCCTCTGTACCAGCTGTTAAAGTTCTTGTTCCTCTCCAGCCAATCCATCAATGTCATCCGCAAAACGAAGATTGGAGATTGCTCTACCCCCTATGCTGACTGTGCCTTCGTGATCTGCAAGAGCATCTGACATGATGCGCTCTAGGAAGATGTTGAAGGGTGTTGGAGAGAGTAGGCATCCTTGACGCACACCGATTGTTGTTCTGAACCAGTTTCCGATGGCGCTGTTGTGGAGGACTGCACTTGTAGCCTTGTCATACAGGCGTTTGATGGCTTCAATAATTTTAGGGCTAATATTGTATACTTTCATTGTTGCCCATAGAGCTACATGCCAGACTCAGTCAAACGTTTTCTTGAAGTCTATGAACACATGATATAGATGTTGTTGGTGCTGTAGGTATTTCTCACAGATTATTCTGAGGTTGAAAATCTGTTCAGTGGTACTTCGCCCTGCCCTGAATCCTGCTTGTTCTTCAGCTATGATTTGTTCAGCTTGGGGTTTCAACCTGTTGAGTATTATTTTCAGGAGGACCTTGCTGGGATGGCTGATGAGGCTGACGGTGCGGTAATTTTCACACTCCTGAAGGTTACCTTTTTTTGGGAAGAGCGATGACAAGCGACTGGGCCCATGGTATAGGCCACTCTCCACTCTGCCAGATCTTGTTACAGATAATAGTGAGGGCATCAATCATCGCTTCTCCTCCTGCTTGTAGCAGTTCCGCGGGTATGTTGTCCACTCCCGCTGACTTACTTTTCTTTAGCGATAGCACTGCTGCCTCAACTTCTTCCCGGAGAAATGGGAGGATTTGTTCTTCTCTGTTCTCGGGACATGCTAGAACTCCATTTGGTGTATGGTTGTAAAGGTCAGAGCAGTACTCTGTCCATCTGTCCAAGACTTCTTGTTCTTCTGTAAGGCATATGCCAGACTTGCTTTGGATCGTGGAGACTTAGGGCTGTTTGACATTTGTCAGCCGCTTTACAGTCTGGTAGGCCTTCTTGCTGTTGTTTTTGTTCAGACTGTTCTCTATTTCATGGCATTGATCTTCTATCCAGTTCTCCTTTGCTGTGCGCATGCCTTTTCGGGTATCATTGTTGATTTTTCGGTAGACATCAGCTCACTGTGAGGTGTTCTTTTTTCTTTTTTTTTTAATCTCTCTTCGTTTATCACACACATCCAAAAGTTCAGGTGTGATCCACGGCTTTTTCTTTGGTCGGTGCTTGCCAAGGATCTCAGTGGCGGCATCCATCACGGCTGAGTTGAAGGTGGTGGTCATGGTGTTGACATCTATTTCACCAGTCCCCAAAATGAGCAGTGGTGCAAATTTCCCTCCAATTGTGGCCTGAAATAGTTCTGCCACCTCCGGGTCTTGCAGTTTGTCCAGGTCGAACTTCAGTCTAGTGCACTTTGCTGTATTTACTCTCTTCAAGTGGAGCCGGAAAGACATCATCAAGAGATCGTGGTCACTTCCGATGTCTGCTCCTGGAAAAGTGCGTGTCCTGCCAATGTTGATGCTTAATCTGAAGCGTTTCTTGACCATGATGTAGTCTATTTGGTTGTGATGCTCCCCGCCGGGAATGTGCCATCTCCATCGTATGGAGTTTTTGTGGAGACCAAGCTTGTTTGCCAGTACCAAATTGTTGTGTCTGGCAAGCTCCAAGAATCTCAGATCCCTGTCATTTGTCTCGTTGTTACAGTGGGGTGCACATGTGTCTCCCCAGTTGTGGTGCGCATCTTGGCCAACCTTGGCATTCCAGTCGCCTTGCACTATGACTATATCCTTCTTCGGCACTTGGTCAAGGACCGCCTGTAGATTTTCATAAAATCCTCCACTTCGCTGTCGTCATAGTCCGATGTTGTGGCATAGGCCTGGATGATGGTGATGTTGAAAAGGGCTGCTCTCAGGGGGATGGTAATGAGTCTACTGGAGACTGGGCGGCAACCCATGACAGTGGCTAGAATGTTCTTGTGGACCAAGAATCCAACGCCGTGTTCGTTCCTTTAATTTCTAACGCTGAAATAGAGCTTGTGGCCTTTGTCGGTCGTTGTTTCACCTAGGCCTTTCCAGCGCAGTTCGCTGATGCCTAGAACGTTCCATCGATAGTGGTCCAACTCGTGGACCAGTTCTTCTAATTTTCCTTCCGCAGTTAGGGTCCTGACATTCCAGGTTTCTATGACGATGTTGTTTCTCGTGCGGATCTTGCTAAATTGTCCATCAGTAGCATACTTAACACCTCCGTCCTGGTGGCCAACGGAAGGCGCGGTCCTTGAGCCGTGCGACGACCGATCCGGTATGGAATTAGTGGATAGTGTCATCATGTAGTGTGTCTTGGGCAAAAAAGGACTTGACGGTGCCCATTCCTCTCCAGGCTGTTGGCCACAGCCGAAATCCACGAATACAGTGTGGCTCGCCTTGGCCTTGAGCACGTGGTCGTTGAACCTGTAGTAACGTGAGGTTCCTCGCCCTGGCAGGTGACTTCTGTGTAGAAGACTTTCGCCCAGTGATGCCGTGTTAACATTACCCTGTTAGTCGCCTCTTTCGACTCGCCGGGAAACGTTGGGTCTATTCTATTCTGTGCTCGAACTCACAAACAAACAGCAACAAATATATTACAGACACACAACAAGGGCAACAAAATACAAGACATACACGTGGTGTAAAGGCAGGAAGATCGCTACAATAGAAAACTGAAAGGAAAATAGTTTTGTATTTTTAAAATTAAATTGGCTGCATCTAATATTATTTTGAGAAGGGAGGGAGGAAACCGGAGTACCCGGAGAGAACCCTCGGTGACCCGTAAAGTCTCATAAGAATCCTAAAGTTTTGCCCCGTGCGGAGCTCGAACCCGCGACCATCGGCATTGAACACCGGCGCCTACCCACTGCGCTACGGGCTACCCCATAACCATGACTCTTGCATACCAACCGAGGAATATTAAGTGAAGAATGGCTAAAAACAATAACAAACACGCACACACATACATACACTTTAACTGCCGCACCCACATTTTACAAAACCGAACTTATGTGACTCATCTCGTCAGACTTTTTAACAAAGAAACGGCCTATGGGACTTACTTGGTTTGGTGAATTTTGAAAACAAGGATTTACTTAATAATAAACTGACAAAACCAAGCGGATTTGACTTACTTGTTTTTGTGAATTTTTTTAACAAGGATTTAATTCAATAATAAACTGACAAAACCAAGTGGGTGACTTGCTTGGTTTTGTCATGTTCTCAACAAAGACCTATCTCAAGAATAATCTGACAAAACAAAGCAAGTCCACAAATAGTCTTAAAACATCAAATCTATCAAACATTTCTTTAACATTCAAGGTATGCACTCTTAAATCGAGGAATTGCATTATAATATGCCCTTAAACTTCCAGAAACGATCGCGTAATATAGCGCAACACAAAACGTCGATTTTCTCGAAAGTAGGTTTTGTGGACTTGCTCGGTTTTGTCAGTTCACGGCAGTATACTATATCTAGACATCTGAGAGGAGACATGATTGTTTTTTATAGTAAATAAAGTATACTATATCTAGACGTCTGAGAGGAGACATGATTGTTTTTTATAGTAAAATATACTATATCTAGACGTCTGATAGGAGACATGATTGTTTTTTATAGTAAAGTATACTATATCTAGACGTCTGATAGGAGACATGATTGTTTTTTTATAGTAAAGTATACTATATCTAGACGTCTGAGAGGAGACATGATTGTTTTTTATAGTAAAGTATACTATATCTAGACATCTGATAGGAGACATGATTGTTTTTTATAGTAAAGTATACTATATCTAGACGTCTGAGAGGAGACATGATTGTTTTTTATAGTAAAATATACTATATCTAGACGTCTGAGAGGAGACATGATTGTTTTTTATAGTAAATAAAGTATACTATATCTAGACGTCTGAGAGGAGACATGATTGTTTTTTATAGTAAAATATACTATATCTAGACGTCTGATAGGAGACATGATTGTTTTTTATAGTAAAGTATACTATATCTAGACGTCTGAGAGGAGACATGATTGTTTTTTTAGTAAAGTATACTATATCTAGACGTCTGAGAGGAGACATGATTGTTTTTTATAGTAAATAAAGTATACTATATCTAGACTTCTGAGAGGAGACATGATTGTTTTTTATAGTAAAGTATACTATATCTAGACGTCTGATAGGAGACATTGTTTTTTATAGTAAAGTATACTATGTCTAGACGTCTGATAGGAGACGTGATTGTTTTTTATAGTAAAGTATACTATATCTAGACGTCTGAGAGGAGACATGATTGTTTTTTATAGTAAAGTATACTATATCTAGACGTCTGAGAGGAGACATGATTGTTTTTTTATAGTAAAGTATACTATATCAAGACGTCTGAGAGGAGACATGATTGTTTTTTATAGTAAATAAAGTATACTATATCTAGACGTCTGATAGGAGACATGATTGTTTTTTATAATAAAGTATACTATATCTAGACGTCTGAGAGGAGACATGATTGTTTTTTATAGTAAAGTATACTATATCTAGACGTCTGAGAGGAGACATGATTGTTTTTTATAGTAAAGTATACTATATCTAGACGTCTGAGAGGAGACATGATTGTTTTTTTATAGTAAAGTATACTATATCTAGACGTCTGAGAGGAGACATGATTGTTTTTTATAGTAAAGTATACTATATCTAGACGTCTGAGAGGAGACATGATTGTTTTTTATAGTTAAGTATACTATATCTAGACGTCTGATAGGAGACGTGATTGAGGGGTTTAAAATCCTACGCAATACCTATGACCCCAAAACCACAAGGGCCCCATTTCGTAGGATTGAAAGGTCTTCAACCTTAGGTAATGAATAGATTAAATAACTTGTTCATACTAGTTTATAGCACTTTTTCACAAATAGCATTACTAATGTATGGAACAGCCGGCCAAAGGATGTTGTCACAGTTGGTACCACTAATACATTTTAAAAATGGTCTAGATAAGTTTCTGTGTAGCATAACCTACACTGACTTGGGTGGAAATTCCCTCACCCCAGCACCCTCTGATCTGGTAGGCAAAATTCATTGAACAACTGATGCTTGAAAACCTGCCAGTGTGACCAGTAATAATTGTGCTCTTAAATGCACATTCTGTCTAGAGGCAAAAGGCTGATAGCCCCACGATGCCATCGCTAACTATACTGTAATAGTATAGTATAATATTAGTATAGTATAGTATAGTATTAGTATAGTATAGTATAGTATAGTATAGTATAGTATAGTATAGTATAGTATAGTATAGTATAGTATAGTATAGTGCAGTGCAATGTAGTTTAGTGTAGTTCAGTGTAGTGTAATATAGTATAGTATAGCATAGCATAGTATAATATAGTTGTATAAAATACCTGGCATCGAAGGCTTTCATCCTTTGCCTTCTATTTGGCATGCTTTATCAGAGCACACTCGGTGAAATTACTCATTACTGGGAATCATCATCATCAGCAGCAGCAGCAGTAACATCAACAACACCTTGATCACCAAACTCTATTATCATAATCCTCACAATTATCTATATGTGAAAAGTGTGTACAAGCTCTTGTACTTGGCCATGAAGCCTTCCCTTCGTGCTATCTTCAAATAATTGTAAACTTTAAGCAATTTGGGTCTGAAATGCATGAAATGCTTATAAAATACAATGTATATTACTGTACATACATATATATATTACTATTTTTAAAAAAAGGTAAAGGTAGTCCCATAGCCTGTGGCCGTAGGGGAGCGTGATGTTGGAGATCACACTTATCTTGGGCCAGCGTAGTGAGGGTGATGCCCATCTCTCTCCCTCGCTGCTTTACCTTCCCCACCCTTAGAGAGTAGGTACTCAGTCACAGTTGAGTCAACTGGGGGCGTTGTTATTTGTCGCTTCACGTTTTGCGGTCACCCATCCAAGTGCTAACTGCACTGGACGATGCTTAACATGCGACACAGTAGCGAGTGCTCCAACCCCTGTGCTATCCGACACCCCTGCATATATTACTATGCATACAACATATTACTTATGCCTTATGTGCATATAATTTGGCAGTAGTATATTGTCTGTTATCTATGTTATGTTACAGTGGAATTCAAAACTTGGTTGCCATTTGTTTCAGATCCGTGTGGTGGTAGGAGACCAAAGCCTCAACTCATGGGTCCTCAAGGAGATGAACATGAATCAGGTTGGTGACTTCATTGGTTCCCAATGTAGAATATGCTTGCTTGCAGCCCTCATCAGTACATCTTTTTACCTAACCCTACTCCTCTGTGGGTTATTGGTGTGTCACAGGGCAGTCTGTGATGAAAGCCGGGCAGTCCGTGTGGGTGAAGAGTATAAGGGCGGGGATGGCAATTGCGTGTTGCTGTGTGCGTGATTATTGTAGAGCGGGAGCGTGCAAAGCGTGATTAAACAGCATAGGTCGGTTAGCCGGTAAGGAAGTGTACTCACGTTTTGGCAGAACAGGTTTGACAGAGGTACAGTGTAGACGGTTTTTGTCTTGTGCTCTGGGTGTGTTTGTGTGTTCTGGAAATAGGGTAGGACGGTTAATAAAGGATTATATTAACTGGTCCAGAGGAATACTAGTTGTGGAAATTGTTGCTTTCTATAAGGTTATACTCAGTGCAGAGTATGGTAAAAGTTAGCAAAGTTTGGTGTTAGTGGTGGTAGGTAGTGTGAGGCATTGTCCACTACGGAAACTACGCACTACAGGATTACCCTATTTGGAAGTATTCGTTGGGAGAGCAGTGGTGTAAGGTCAACGAGTGCGATTACAATCGAACCGTGTGGGTTAGTGCAATGGTGTTTTTCCTTACTGTGCCCAGAAATCCGGTGCTGGCTGTTGGGGTGTTGTACGATAGCTGTATGTGAGGCTAGGGAAGGATGAGGATGGTTGCACTGAGGAGAGGCAGAAGAAAGGAAGAGTGCGACTGAAGGAGGGAGAATGAGGTAGAGGAATGAAGGGGAGGATGGAAGTGGTTGCTGTGGTTGTTGTGGTTGCTTGAGATGAATAATGTGTTGATGTTTACATGTATTCATTTGCAGCATTGCTCATTTCATGCATTCATAATTTCATTGAGTTTCATGAATTATGTGTTTGTTTACAAGTGACAATAACAGTAGCTAAAGAGAATAAGTGAGTGAATCAAGGAAGGGAAGCGGACAACAGTTGTGTCCCCCTCAGGCACCTAAAGCTAGTTGAGTATAAGAGGGGGGAGAGTGTGATTGGAGGGGAGGGGGACAGAATCAGGTGGACATGATATTAACGA
Source organism: Oncomelania hupensis (assembly GCA_036898135.1). Classification (NCBI taxonomy): domain Eukaryota; kingdom Metazoa; phylum Mollusca; class Gastropoda; order Littorinimorpha; family Pomatiopsidae; genus Oncomelania; species Oncomelania hupensis. The sequence goes on along the minus strand of CM072514.1, from coordinate 88,624,717 downwards.
TGCGACAAGCATGTTGCAGGTTCGACCATTCGACAGTTCGTTCGACAGTTCGTCACTGGTTAGCGTGGATCAACGTTACCAGTGTTGTGCGTCAACGACGACAGCACTTGGTCAGTTGGATCAACATCATCACCATCTGTGGCGTTTACATGTGCATCGTTCGTCTACGCGTCCTTACCATTGACTTCATCATCATTCCTCAACCCCACCTTTCCTGTGGTGGTTGTGACGTGGGTGGACGGAACCCGGCCTCGACGTCGCTGTGTAGCTGACTGGAGGGGTCCGGCTGTGAGACGTCGACGGTGGCAGGGCTGCCGCGACTACTGCGTCACCATCATCATTTCATCACCATCGTCAGCAGCGAGCGGGAGCGGCGACGCTACCACGTGTGGTCATCATCGGCACCGGTCCGACAACAGCTACAAGAAGGGGGTGGATACCTTTACGGGGACAGGGACTTCATTCCGCCAGGTTGGCTCTTTCCTTGTTGTCTCTCTCCTAACACTCGACCCCCCTTTTCGTTTGTTTACGTGCAACGGACATTTGCTGTGCACAGTTCGATACTTGGACGTGGTTGAATAGCAACCCTCGATCATCCTGACATACCATTCCATCGTTTCATTGAACCATTGATTGTTTCATCACCATATTTCTCGTTTCATGTGTAAATGTTGTATGTGTGTGTGTGTGGCTTGAATGAATAAATAGTTTGAAAGTTGTATATATATTTGTTGTGTTTTCATCACTTCCGTCTGCGGGAAATCGCCATTCTGTCTGGGTTGTCTGCGTGTGGAAGTTGTTTGTTTGTGGCGTCTGCCCAGAGGGAGTCGTGGCGGTGACATGGTGTGATAATAAATAAATAAATAATTAAACTGAAAATAAATTTATAAACAAATTTAAAAAAACAAAACCAACAATAATAATTACTTGCTCATTATATTATTATTATAATAAGCAAATTCTCATTTGTAGCGCTTTCTGGAAATTCTTTGAAATAGTTGGAAAAAGAATGAGCCATATTGTTTCTATAAAATTTGGTCAAAATACGTCTAGTGGGTCTCAAAATATGGTGTGCAACTGACCTACAGACTGAACATGGGATTGTTGTTGTTGTTGCACCTCAACTTCTTGTTCTTTTTCTTGTCTCTGTCTCTCTCCCCCTTGCTGTCTGTCTGTCTGTCTGTCTGTCTCTCTCAGGGATAGCTCAGTGGTCAGAGCGCACGACTTGTGTGAGTGCGTCTTGGGCGACGTGGGTTCGAATCCTGACTTCAGCAAACTATTTTGTGATTGCTGGATATTACGGGCCAGCGCCTTGAGAAGCTCTCTGAGCTTGTAAGTGCGCTATATAAGAGAAATCTCTCTCTCTCTCTCTCCCTCTCCCTTTCTCCCTTCCCTATGCCCTTCCCCCCTTCCCCCCCTCGCCTCCCCCAAATCTCTCTCTCCCTGATCTTTCTCTCTCCAAACTCTCGCTCATTTTCTTGTTATCTTGATCTTCTTATGTCTCTGTCTTTTTCTTTTTTTCTCTCTCTCTCTCCGTCTTTCTTCTTTCCTTCATCTTCATCCTCTTCTTTGTTTTTGTTCTTCTTCTTTCGGTCTTCTTCTTCTTTTTATTTCATATTAAAATAAGTAATTAATTATTATTATTTAGATTGAAGATGGATTGCAGTTGGCAGTAGGGCTGGCTAACATTGGGGCAGCCAGCACCAAGCGCGAAGCAGACGAGTTCAGCGTGGTGCAAGGTTTGACGCAGGCGGTGGAGGCACTGTGTCAGATGACCCCGCAGCAGCAGACCTACATGGCAAGTCCCATCCAGGAGACCATCCCTTTGATCAACAACGGCAAGATCATCTGCATGACACACATTAAGAGGTAGGTGTCGTCGTGTTAAAAGTCACGGAATAGCTTAGGTTGGTAAAGCATCGAGTCTGTGTTCCAAAGGTTGCAGGTTCCATCTTCTGCGGACCTCGACATTAAAACTGACTGTAGCACTGGCCATCTTACTGCTCACTATCAATCTGAGGGTGGCGCCGTCATTGTGTGGTGGGTGCTTTGAGATGTAGGTTAGGATTTAATTGGATTGTTAGGTCCTATTTCTCATTGTCTTGCGCAGAGAAACGATCCGAATTTCTCCCGCATAGGAACAAATGTTTTGCACTCCTACATCTAGAATATAAGCATCAGGGTCATTAAAGTCCATATGATGGAATGCATGCAAGTACAGACTAGCCCTTGCTTTATACCCTCATCTGAAGGAGTAGGGGCACTGATGTTGTTGGCATGCCAGGCTGTCACTGGGTAATCTGAACCACTGTTTGCACGTTGAGCTCACATTTTCTGTTTGTGCTCTTAGCCGTCAATTGTTCAGCCACAGTTTCCACCACTTTGCTTGGTGAGGGAAAAGGTGCACATGCGTAAAATTGTAATGAAAATTCATTTTTATTGATGGCAGAGGAAACTTTTACCTGATCACAAACACTTTACTTCATACTCTCAGCTTTTTTTTTCTTTGCTTTTACCCACACACTCAAGGAGGAATAGAGCTGAAATGGGACATAACTCCTTGAGTTATGAAGATGACAATAGTTAACACTTTTTGTAATGATATCTGTTCACCAAACGAAACTACCACCCCCTCTCACTCTTCCCCACCTCCCTTTCCTCATCCCCCCGCCCCTCCCTCCATCATTTTTTTGTTGTAATTTCACAGAACTCTAGCCTTATTTTTTCAGGTGAAGAGCATTGTGCCATCTGTATTTCTGTTCTGTCTTTGATCTTTGCATGCTTTATTTGGTCGAGTGCTTACATTATTTGTCCATATTTGTCCGTGTTCAGCGACTCCCATCTAAGGAGTTTGGAGGAGTGTGTAGTGGATGCCGTCAGTCAGCACAACAAACTGGCCGCTGTCACTGAGGGGTGAGTACAATGGAACTTTTCATTTGTTTGTTTGCTGTGTCATGTCACACTCTTTCTGCCTTTCTCTTTTGTTTGATGCGTTATCTATGTCTTTCTCTTTCTCTCTCTCTGTCTCTCTTTGTCTGTCTCTTTTTTTTCTCTCTGTTTCTTTTTGGCCTTTCTTCCTCTCTCTTTGTATCTCTCTTTCTTTGGGCCTCTCTCTCTCACTCGCTTCCACCTCTCTCTCACCCCCCTCTCTCTCTCCCTGTTGGTATCATGAAATTTTATATTTACATGAGTTATTGACATCAAGTTCTTTTCCTTTCTTTCTTAGCTTCTCTCTCTCTCTCTCTCTCTCTCTCTTTCTGTCATCTCTCTCTCTCTCTCTCTCTCTCTCTCTCTCTCTCTCTCTCTCTCTCTCTCTCTCTCTCTCTCTCTCTCTCTCTCTCTCTCTCTCTCTCTCTCTCTCTCACTGTCATCTCTCTCTTCTTTCTTTGTTTCTTCTTCCTCCCCTGTGGGGGTGCCGGGGGTTTCAGTATAAATAGTATCCCTACTTTCTGGAAATTTAGTGCTTTAAATTCCCACTGTCGCTGTCTTTCTCATTTGTTCTTTCTCATTCCTGCTCTGTTCTATCAATCTGCTATACTATCTTCTTCTTCGCTAGACCAGTCGCCTACCTTTTTTCTTGGAAACTCTTCCGGGACAAGACTCCTTATTTGTGTGTGAGGTCTGTTGGACCAGCTTGGGAATATTGGACGCTTTCTGCCAGGTGGTCACTAGGGCTTCCTATGATGTTATTATTTGGCAATGTAGGCATTTTATATGTATGTGTTTTGTTGATATTTTATAATGATGTTTGTATTCTATTTTGTTTTTGTAAACGGGGGTTCGATAAATTAGAGTATAGCCTCAGCGTCCCCTGCGTGGGATGTCTTTATTGTAAAGTGACTGGCTGGTGGAGTGCCTTCAGTTTTACCACTGGGGTTGTTTCAGCAGATCTTTTATGCGGATCAGGGGTTGTCTGGTCCTGATTTGGCTCGGAAGAGTCCGCTGGACCTAAAGCAATAATCATGTAATGTAATGTTTTTTCTTCCTGGCGCTCTTTTGGCTGCCTGAACTTCTCTTTGCCTTTCCACTTTGATTGGCCTTGTTCTTTCCCTTTCTGCCCTAGCTTCTCTATCTCTCCCTGTCATCGCTCTAATCTTTGTTTGTCCATGTCTTCTCTATCTCTGTTATCGCTCTTATCTTTCTTCGTCCCTGGCTTTTCTCTCCCTGTCATCGCTCTTATCTTTCTTCGTCCCTGTCTTCATCTACCTGGCACTCTTTTGACTCTGTAAGAAATTCTGTCTGTCTCTCCCACTTGATAGATCTTTTCTGTCTCGACTGCTCCCTGTCTCCATCTCAGTTGCTTTGTCTGTGTTTGTCTGTTGGATTCAATGATTGACAGTTGTTCCTTTAATCTGTGGCTCATTTGTCTAGAAGCTTTTCATAATTCTGTCTTTTAGTCTCTGTGTGTCCCTCAGTCTCTTGGTCTCTTCCCTTTTTATCTGTCTTTGTCTTTGTGCCTCCGAGTCTCTTTTGAAAGTAATAGTAACTGTAATACTTTATCACTTATTACTTTATCTGAAGTGTATAAAACTTATAATATTGATCGTACCATTTCTATTTTGTTTGGTTCAGGGTTCTTTGATGCAACATTGTTGATGTCTTGAGCATCTGTTCTGTCATGTTACTATTGGCTGTTGTCCATTTGACCAGTTTTGGGCCATTTATACAGGGTTCGCACGCACCTTAAAAGTACTTAAAAGTACTTAGATTTTGACACCCCTTTTTTAAGGCCTTAAAAGTCCTTTGAAATTAAAGTTTTCTATCAGTTTACTAGCAAGGTGCTTAAAAGTCCTTCGAAAATGGGATTTTTGTTGAAAGAATTTGAAAGCAGTACTTAAGTTCAAGAAAATCTGAGAAAGAAATGACATTTTCATTTCGATGTCGCTAACAAAGCGTGTCGTCTGCTACCAGCATTTTTGCAAAAGGGAAACGACTCTGACCCCCTGATAATTATGCAGGAGTGACCTCCCCTGATAATTTTCCTTCTTGCTAGTATGCCAGAGTCTCGTTCCAATACACGCAAGGAAGCAAGAAGGCTAGGATCTCTCGAGGTGGTAGCGTTCCGCTGACACTGGCTCGTGGCAAGGTAAAGAAGAAATTCTCGCGAGGAAGGATAGATTGCTTCTCAAGTCCCTCGCTTGGCTAGCGTTACCTAACTTCCTAGCGTGCATCGGAACGGGACTCAGTGGTGGCTTGTAGCGGTGAAGCGTGCACCATTTTTGAAACTGTGAAAGATGGAGAGTGTTTATTCAATGATAAGTGGTTGGAATCGGCCGCATTTAGAGAGTGGCTGCAACGTGATCCAAAGGGAAACACCCGGAAAGCCTATTGTTCAGTGTGCAAAAAAACTTTTGATGTTGCTGCTGGCGGTCATTCTTCTGTACTGGTGCACCACAAAGGGGCAAAACATGAACGTTTGGTAAAAGCTTCAAGACCTACCGTGCCTGTGTCCGCATTTCTCGAAAAAACTGTGCCTTCAACTTCACTGTAACCCATGCTGCGACTAGTAGTTCTACTGTCAGTACCAGGCCTTCTTCTGCTCAGCCATTTTCCAGCACAGATACTTTGAAAGCTAAAATAATCTGGACATTGAAAGCGGTCAGCAGCCATGAAGACAACGGCAAAGTGTTTGCAGCAATGTTTCCTGACAGCCAGATTGCGGCCAGTTACAAGTGTGGAGAAAGGAAGTCGTCATACTTGTCAACATTTGGAATCGTTCGCCATTTCTTTAATGAACTGAAGGACAGAGTAAAATCTGAGACATCCTACGTCTTGTTATTTGACGAGAGCCTGAATGATGATCTGCATCAAAAGCAGCTGGATATCCATGTGAGGGTGTGGGAGAATGATGTGGTGGTGACGAACTACCTTCGTTCAGAATTCATGGGGCATGCGGCAGCAGAAGTCACTAGAAAGTAAATGTGGGGCCACCTGTCTGTTTTCAATGATTTCATATTTAGTAAGCATCAATATACTATCAAATCAAGTTTGCTAAAGTTCGTAAAATGTCCTTTAAAAAGTCCTTAAAAAGTCCTTAAAAAGTCCTTACTTTTTCTGGCCTGAAACCTGTATGAACCCTGTTTATATATATAAACCACATTTATTTGTCTGTATATTTCTGCGAGACAGTTATTTTTAATATTCAAATCTTAATGTATGTCCTTGTATACCTGCATCAATGTGGGTGTCTTCACCCACGAAAATAATTCCTGATTGTTTGAAAAGGTCTTTTTCATGGATTGTCTCCCTTGTAAGGGCTTTACTTGCACTGCTCACTCGTCTCAAAATAACTTGGCACGATAATTATGCTTTCGCCAAATATTATTCCGTGGATTTATAGTTTTACTTTGATTTTATACAAACATGTTTTTCTGTTAAGACTTCAAAATGTCGTAAAGTGCACTATGGGTTCACACTGAGTAGTTCAGTTTGGCCTAGGCTTATGTCCACCTCCCCAGTCTCTGCAACAGATTTAATGATCATTTATATAGTGCATAGACATTATAAATAAACGAGGAATGTTCTGTATGTGTGTTTGTGTGTGTGTGAGAAGGCTAGAGGGGGAGGGGTAGTGCATGTGGTGTGTGTGTAGTTAGTGGAGCGTGTGTGTGTGTAGTTAGTATAGCATGTGTGTGTGTGTAGTTAGTGTAGCGTGTGTGTGTGTAGTTAGTGTAGCGTGTGTGTGTGTGTAGTTAGTGTAGCGTGTGTGTGTGTGTGTAAAAGGGGGAGGGAGTAGGAGTGAGGAGAATATGTAGTGTGTGGGGGTAGCTGGTTTAATGTGGTTTCATCATCATCATTATGATCATCATCATCATCATCATCATCATCATCATCATCATCATCATCATCATCATCACTACAACTACAGCTGCAACCATCATTCTGCCAGCTTTTCAGAACCATGGATACAGATTTGTGTATTTTTACATGGATTTTAATGCACACCCAAGATATTTGTTGAAAATGGTTTACTGTTCTTGGAATACATGCAATATACTCTGTATACAATATTAGCACTATATATTCGTATTATCACTGTAAATGTTCAACAAACAAATCAACAACAGCAACAATAACAACATAGATTATCCCACAACAACAATCAACACAAAATCTCAGTTTGTAAATCCTACATCATTGACATAATATACATTTTTGATATTACAAAAGTAATTGTGGATAATAGGATTTGAAACTTATATCATACACAAAATAATAATTTGGTCATTTTTTTACGTGTTCCAAAGAAAGAGTAGCACATTAAACAGGACATGTGGATATCATATGGACAGGATAACGTAAAGCATTGATTTTGTTGTTGTTGTTGATCTCCCATTCAATTCCAGTAAAAAAATAACTTGTATCCATCTCCAGGTCTTGTTTTGTAACATGGTATCCAAAATCTTTTGTACATGATGTGTTACTATAAATCTATGTGTCAGCATGTCCAAATCCGGCCATGGTAAATATTGAAATAATTATGCAGTATAAATCTAGTCTCCTGTTAGTCTGTGAATCAAGAACACAATTCAGTCTTGCGTTACACACTTCAGTCTTGTGTTACACAATTCAGTCTTGTGTTACAAACTTCAGTCTTGCGTTACACAATTAATTCTGTAATGTAATCTAGCTATATCCGCCTGTAGATCTCTTATTTGTCATATAGATCACTGTCTCAAATTCCATTCTACTGTTGAAATACTGGGTCATTACATCTGGCGTTCTGTTACACATCATCTTCAAATACGTATTCTGTAGCACGTTGTATGTAGTGTATAGTGTGTCATAGGATGGGGGCTCTCCTTACTCACTGTTACCAATTAACCCGTTTTCTGTTACATACTGTCTCCAAACCGGGTCTTCTGTTACACATGGTCTCCACAATCCGGCATTCTCTTCTGTTACATACTGCCTCCAACACTGGTGTTCTATTCTGTTATGTGTCACCTAATCTAGTCTTGGGTTACATACAGTCTCCAAATTCTGGTGTTCTATTCTATTATGTGTCACCTAATCTAGTCTTGGATTACATAGTCTCCAAATTCTGGTGTTCTATTTTGTTAAGTGTTACCTAATCTAGTCTTGGGTTACATGCTGTCTCCAAATCCAGTCTTGCGTTACATACTGTCTCCAAATCCGATCTTCTGTTTCACAGTTACCAAATCTAGTCTTCTATTACCTACTGTCTCCAAATCTAGTCTTCTGTTACATGCGGTCTCCAAATCTTATCTTCTGTTACACAGCGTGTTATTAAATCTAATCTTCTGTTACATAATGTCTCGAAATCCAGTCTTCTTTCAAGCTACATGTCACAAAATCCGACTTCACTGCTGTTGTATCACCAACTTCAGTCTTTGTAGCGTTTCCTCTATCATTGTCACCACTAACTGTATGATACAGTTTGTCTTGAAATACAACATGATTTTGTGGTTTGTCATCCAACCCAAGATTTCCTCTCTATCCGGGTATTCTTGTATTTTGTGCCATGTTTCAATTCAATTCAATTCAATTCAAAATTTATTCGCCAAGTGACATACATACAGTTATAGTATACATGACACAAAGAATGCTTTAGATCAGCGATAAGCATGGATAATATGTCTGGCTCTGCGTGTGACATGTTGAGCGTGTAAAGCATTGATGGACGGGAGGGCCCCATCAACACATCTTGAAGCCTGGCGCACAACATGGTCTAAACGCTCTTTATTTTGGATGTTTGCGTTGGAATACCAAACAAAAAAAGAAAAGGTCAAAATGCTTTCTACAGTGGCATGGTAAAATAGCTTGGCTCACTCGAAACTTCCTAAGTTGGCGGAGAAAGAATAGTCTCTGATGGGCCTTCTTGACTGCGCCAGTGATGTGCTTTTCCCATCCTAAATCTGAGGAAATGGTTGTGCCGAGAAACCTGAAACTGGCCCCACATGAAATAAAACTGCTAGTGTATCGCTTGGTGCTGCCCTGGCATCGTGGCAGGACTCCAAATCCAATCTCGATATAAACTAAGTCACCTTATCCAGACGATATTGTGGTCAGAAAACATGTACAGTTTATCACACAGAAATCATTAATATCACATGGGCGCCGAGGATGACTGTTTTTAAAACAATAATTTTTATCTCGTTAGTGGTCATGCTAGCGATTCATGTGGCATTTTGTAGTCAAATCCAGATGCGTCGACGTATTCTCTGTCGTAGTTTGGGTTGCTGGTGCTGTTGTGGTTGTGGGTGTTGCCCTGGTTGGCCAGCATCCCGTTAGTAGCGGTATACTCGTCATCCTCCTGGCCTGGGAAGGGGGGAGGCTTGGTCTCGGAGTTGAAGAGAAGGAAGAAGAGTCGAATGATGAGTTCAATCAGTTCCATGATGGTCAGGACGGAGATGCCCATCCACAGGCCCAGCGTGCCGCCAATGTCAGCGAAAAGGTCGGCCAGACCGTAGGCTGGAAGCTGACGGTATTCCACAACGCTAAGGTCTTCCAGGTACACATTCAGACGCAGCAAATTCTGCAAACAGGAAAAGTCTTTGAAATGAGCAGTTGGCTTGTAACTCCTGACCAATATTGTTGGGGGGTTACTGAATTTTTTCGTCCCCAACATGGGGTTTATTCAGTGTTCTGTACCCAACCTTGTCCTAGAATTTCGGGCTTAGAAATTGCTCTGAGATCTAGAAGTTAAAGAGTTGCACGGGCTGTAGTAAAATGATTTAAAGTAATTATGACAACAAGCAGTGATCAAAATAAGGGATAATTAATGGTAGGACGTGACTTTCTTGCTTTTATCAGTTTAGTGTTCAAGCTGAGATTCATATATTCTCTATCCCCCGTGAGGGTGCCGGGGGTTTCAGTATAAATAATATCCCCCACTTTCTGGAAATTTAGTGCTTTAAATTACCACTGTCACTGTTTTTTTTTTTTCTTTCTCATTCTTACTCTGTTCTATCAATCTACTATATTATCTTCTTCTTTGCTAGACCAGTCACCTACCTTTTTTCTTGAAAACTCTTACAGGACAAAACTCCTCATTTGTGAGTGAGGTCTGTTGGATCAGCTTGGGAATATTAGACGCTTTCTGCCAAATGGTCACTGGGGCTTCCTATGATGTTATTTGTTGGCAATGTAGGCATTTTATATGTATGTGTTTTGTTGATATTTTATAATGATATTTGTATTCTATTTTGTTTTTGTAAACAGGTGTTCGATAAATTAGAGTATAGCCTCAGTGTCCCCTGCATGGGATGTCTTTATTGTAAAGTGACAGGCTGGAGAAGTGCCTTCAGTGTTACCACTAGGGTTGTTTCAGCAGATCTTTTATGCGGATCAGGGGTGAGTCCTAGTACAGCGAAGTTGTGGTCTTGATTTTGTGGTCCTGATTTCGTGGTCCTGATTCGGCTCTTTGCAGTTTGCTGGACCATGTAAGCATTGAATAACTAACCAAGTAATATTTTTCTCTGCCTTGTATAAAACTGTTGTAACTTTGCCTTCTTTTCTTACAACTTTCGTCAAAGGAAAATAAAATTGAACATTCAAGACCAACCATTATTCCTCCTTGTACTTGAAAAAAAAAGTTCTGAACATGGATTGGAAAAATGAGGTGGTAAGCATAACACAGACATTAATAATAATAATAATAATAATAATAATAATAATAATAATAATAATAATAATAATAATAATATGTGTTGACATCATTGTTCTGAAGTTTTGACGTCATTTTCCCCTGAAGTTTTGACGTCATTGTTGTTGGGGGAAGAAGGGAGGGGAGAGGGGGAATCCTGTATACACTAAATACCTGTCTGATCAAGTCAGAAGCTCTCTCAGCTTTCTCTTTCTCAGAGAGCGTGTAGCTTTCCTTCAGCAGTCTCTCCGTGTCTTCGGTGTGGGATACGTTCCGTTTGCTGGCCAGCCGTTCCAGGTCCCCTAACTCCTGCAGCAGCTGGTGTGCCTCGTGCATGAATGATGACTTGTTCTTTAGGATGTCGGGACCGTAGAACAGCTGAAAACCACAACGCATTATAATAATAATAATAATAATAATAATAATAATTATAATAATAATAATAATAATAATAATAATAATAATAATAATAATAATAATAATAATTAACATGATAATATTGTTGTATACTACTACTACTACTACTACTACTACTACTACTACTACTACTACTACTACTACTACTACTACTACTATAGTTAGCAATCTTTAAAATACATCGGAGGTAATTTTTTGACACATTTAACTAGGCCTATATAGTATGATCAAAAAGACTTTATTAAATGAAAACTCTTAAATATAAATAAACATGCATGCAGCAAAAGGATATTCCAACTCTTTATAACGTCACCTCGTCACCTTCATAACTTGGGAGCTATGAGAGCAAGCGAGAGAGAGAGAGAGAGAGAGAGAGAGAGAGAGAGAGAGAGAGAGAGAGAGAGAGAGAGAGAGAGAGAGAGAGAGAGGCGAACAGTGGGTATAGGGAGGGAGGGATGCTATTTTTTGTGCTAGAGCATGTTTGTTGTGTCGCCTGTGTTGTAGTGATATTCTATGTAGATATGCATTCAAAACGTGAGTGTGTTAGAAGTTTTATTATTATTGCTGCGTAAAAAAAAAAGTTATCCCTCCCCCCTCCCTTCCCTCCACCCTTTATTTTATTCATTTGATGGGGCATAATAGATTTATTTGGACTGTTGAATACGTTGAGAAAGAGAGGTGTTACGTTTGAGACGCGCTCGATAGATCCGATCGTTTTGTTTTGCAAAGCATGCAAGAACAGAGTGTATTTACCTTTGCGTTGTTGTTAGAATAATCTTTGCATAATGTTGATAATTTTCGTTGATCGATATTATTGGATAATTTTCTAGAATTACTTGTTTACTATCGATCGAAGCATGTAGATAAATCTAGTGGTAGTTAAGAGATTCTTCTAACCTAAATAAAGTTATATGACGTAAGACAGTGCATAGTTCCGGTGACGAGTTTTGTTTCTGATTGGCTGTTATTGCGTCACGCTGGAATGTTCGAACATTCTCTGATTATGGAAAGACTATATAAGTGATGCACTGTGTCTGGAAAAAAAGTGAAAAGCGGAAAAAAGCCGTTGAGCGATCTTGTATGCAGTTGTTGATGTATGCTGAATGAAGTTGGAAAACTTCATACGACGACTCCTGCCTTGTTGCTGAGTGAACAGGTCGCGTGGAAAAACGAATCTGAGTTACACTTATCAAGATTCAAGCATCGGGGCTGAATCAACTAGTGATAAAAACAACAACAGTGTAACTATAGGTGTGTGCTTCGCGTGCAAGTGTGTACTGGAGAGAGAGAGAGAAAGAGAGAGAGGCTGTATGCACGATGTGTAATCTTAGCCCACCGTGTATAAAGTGCTCCAATTTTGGGTGTAATTTCTTTACCCCCGCGCTGTGATCATGTTTTTTGTGTGGATATGTGTATGCGCTTACTACATTTTTATTCATTCGTCTCGAAAATTGACTTCTATGCATTCATTACGCGTCAAACGATATAACAGGCCGAGAACTAAGTCGCCAAGAGTTAAAGCTAAAGGAAGAAAAAAGATGACCAACCTGTAGAGCGTGGAGCTGGTAGAACTCCAGTGGCCAGTAGGACAGAGACACTGACTTTTGGTAGGTAGTCTCTCTGCACGGCTGGTAGCACTGACACGTGTTCTCGTACGATCGGTCGTTGGATAATTCCTGGTCACAGATAGCAATGTTGAAAATAACCCTAACCACCTATTGAAAGTCCAGTGGTAATCTGCCACTCACAGACTTTCTCCCACAGTACTCAACACTGCCACTCACAGACTTTCTCCCACAGTACTCAACACTGCCACTCACAAACGTTCTCCCACAGTACTCAACACTGCCACTCACAGACTTTCTCCCACAGTACTCAACACTGCCACTCACAGACTTTCTCCCACAGTACTCAACACTGCCACTCACAAACGTTCTCCCACAGTACTCAACACTGCCACTCACAGACTTTCTCCCACAGTACTCAACACTGCCACTCACAGACTTTCTCCCACAGTACTCAACACTGCCACTCACAGACTTTCTCCCACAGTACTCAACACTGCCACTCACAAACGTTCTCCCACAGTACTCAACACTGCCACTCACAGACTTTCTCCCACAGTACTCAACACTGCCACTCACAGACGTTCTCCCACAGTACTCAACACTGCCACTCACAGACTTTCTCCCACAGTACTCAACACTTCCACTCACGAACGTTCTCCCACAGTACTCAACACTGCCACTCACAGACGTTCTCCCACAGTACTCAACACTGCCACTCACAGACTTTCTCCCACAGTACTCAACACTGCCACTCACGAACGTTCTCCCACAGTACTTAACACTGCCACTCACAGACGTTCTCCCACAGTACTCAACACTGCCACTCACAGACGTTCTCCCACACAACACCCTTTTCCTTATACCTTCCCTCTTTTTATCTCTCCCTCCCTCGTTTCTTCCTCGTCTTCTCTCTCACCTCCTTCTTCCACCCTCCTCTCTTTCCCTCCTTAGTTTTCCCCTCCCTCTCTCTTTCAGTCTCTATCCGTCTTTGCCTGTCTCACCTGCAGCACTTTCTCCTCACAAGCCAGCGTATTGATGGGGACGTAGTCACCAGGCTTGTAACCTTCCAGTCCTGCCAGGATGCTCTTCCACGTGGGCACCACGCCACAGTAGGTCATGTTAGGGTAAGGGACGTCGGGCAGCGCTGAGGACTTGCACCCACAGCGCTCCATGATGATGCGCTGCTTACATACCTGTTGACAGGTATAGATATTTTAGGTCGTCTGTTGACAAGTAAAGATATTATAGGCCACCTTTTGACAGGTATAGATATTCTGGGCCAACTGTTGACAAGTAAAGATATTCTAGGGTAACTGTTGAGAAGAAAATATATTCTAGGTCACACATCAACAAGTAAAGATATTCTCAAGTGGGCAGCTTGGATTAGGCCTCGATCGGCTAGCGCGTTGAGCAGCTCTTGAGCTGGAAAACCGCGTTATGAGAGTAATACAAAAAAATATGAGCAGTAGACCTTTGACTGAAGACTAACAACTGCAGCTGTCTCCCTAATCGCTGACAGTTTTAGAGTGAAGGAAAGTAACTGCAAGGAAGAGCAGACGACAGACTGAACAACAAGGCATACCTGTAAGCAGGAGAAGAAGGTGTTGGTGTATCGCCTGTCCAGTTTCTTGGTGGTACAGTTACCATAGGGCTCGGACAGTCGTGTGTGCAGGACAGCCTTCAGCCCGATGGACGAAGAGTAGCCAGGTGGGATGTCAAAGCCGTGGTCCACTGGGCTTGGCATGGTGTTGGGCGCATGCACCACAACTCTGACTCCAGCACTGAAACATCGACATTCAGTAATGTAGCACTGAAACATTGACATTCAGTAATGTAGCACTGAAACATCGACATTCAGTAATGTAGCACTGAAACATTGATATTCAGTAATGTAGCACTGAAACATTGACATTCAGTAATGTAGCTTTGAAAGTGTAGGCTCAGAAAAAAGAAAAAAAAAAGAAAATGTCTCAAATACCAAGATTTCAGCGAAATAGACAGTCTTATCTACCTGTGCAGGATATTGGAGTCGATGTTGTAGATGCCGTAGCTGCCTAGGGGCGGTTCGTCATTGTCAAGTGAGATGATGAGCGACAGCCCGTTCTGCGGCCCTGTGGCGTGCATCAGCAGCTTCTGCGCTTGTGTTGCCCCACCGTTGAAGGTGAAGCAGTTGAAGTAGTTGCCGTCAAACGAGGTGGTGAAGTTGCTGGTGTGGCAGTACTCCTGCAAATCAAATGGAGTCAAGAAATTAGGGACCAGTCTGTGACATGAAACGAGACGACACTTTGCAGTCTTTAAAATGCGCCTCTTCCAACACCGTTGTAGTAAATAGTTAGCTAGCTACCCAAAATGAATATTTTCCCAGCACAGCTTTTGTGCCAGATAACGTTAAGAATTGTATTCGTGTACACACTATGATGAGCGAGATGTGTACTGTACCTTGTTGAACTGACAATGGACCAAGAAGTCCTGTAGATCGTGACTCATGTGCATGGCCTCGTCGTCCAGGTTTTCAAAGAACGCCCGGATTGACGTCAGGTGAGGATGCTGTTCGCCAAACTGAAACCTGTAGGGTGGAAACTTCATGGATTATGGGCAAATTCTATTTAATTTTCAATTTAACATTAAACAGCGCACTTACCAGGTCAAAGAGTTGTTCAAGGCAGTGGCTGAAATTAGGATATAGCTGGGGAGACTGCATTTTGCCTTGAACATTGACCCTTAAACCGTTTTATCTTGATCTTCAGTTGTTTCTACCATTGGTACAAGTTTGTGATCTTAAGTATTTTCTGACCTTGGCCTTCGTTTTTTTCTGACATAGACGTTCAGTAGTGTTTGATCTTCGGACCTTGACCTTCAGTTGTTAGCGAGTTTTCTGACCAAGACGCACATTAGTGCCTGATCTTGGAAACACTGTCTGACCTTGAGGTAAAGTTGAGCCACTTCATGACCTCAGTCTCCCTGGGGTTGCTGAAGAGCAGCCTGATTTTGCGCCATGAGATGGGTTCGATGTTGCACACGGTGACGGAGGGGAATTCCACTGGCATGGAATCCTTGATCTCGCTCAGCTCCACCACTTGGAACTCCAGGTACTTGCGCACCAGCAAAGAGAGTTGTAGTGTGGCGGCCGTGAAGCCGATGATCACCATCAGTGCCCATATCACCTGTAATAGATATTGGACTAATATTGGTCTAGCTGTAGAAGTGGTTTGTATTGCTGTAAAACTTCAATTTGTACTCTCACCCTAAGGAAAATGAGGCATCCATCAGGGCCATATTAGTTTTTTCAACACTCCGTGCTGTCAACCTTGACCTTTGGAACCACCGCCTACAATGTCGCTGCTTAACATTCGTTGTTTTACTTATTTTGCTGTCGCTTTTACCACTGAGACACTGTGCCCCCAACAGTGCATCCATCAGGATCATGCTATTTGTTTTCGGCACTCCTCAAATTTTGAACCACTGCATACAACATTCCCCACTTTAATCGTATTGCTGTTGCTTTTTCCACTGAGTTATTGCGACCCCCCTCCCACCCACCCCCTCCACCACCCCAACATTTGTTAGATGGTCTGCTACCAAGCCATCTAGCATTGTGATGATGATGATGATGTTACCTTTCTTTTGGTGTCGTTGGACGTGACGATCTTGGCTAACCCGTGCGCGTTGCTCTCAGACCCCAGCTCCGTGATGAGCGTGATGGCATCCTTGTGGCCGTAGTTGTCATGGGGGTGGTGGTGGTAGATGGTACTGTGGCGCTGTCTGGCCTGTCGTTGATCTGGATAAGGGTTGTACTTGCTGGGGTAGTGGTTGGTGCCGTCGTGGTGTACGCCTCTGAAACAGACGTCATACATAGTGCTAAATGAGCAGTTTCATACAGTGTGTCGCTGTTGACTGAAATAAAAGGCAGTAGAAGCAAAGAAATTAAATTCATTGCTACGGAATAATAATAATAATAATAATAATAATAATAATAATAATAATAATAATAATAATAATAATAATAATAATAATAATAATAAGAAGAAGAAGACACGATGCATGCTATTTCGCATTTTTTTCTTCAATCGAACTCAAAACGCGGCGATCTAAGAGGTCGCTATTATAGAAGTCGGAAAAGGCATGAACTTTAAAAAACAAAACAAAACACAACATTAGATTGACTGCCTCCAGTACCATTAATGAACGGATGGAGGAAACGGGAGTACCCGAATAAAACCCTCGATGATCTGAAAAGTCTCGTACATAACTCACATTGGTTCACATCCCCTGCGGGATTCAAACCCGGAGTGCGTAATGATGTTGTTATGACGAGTTGGAAATTGGATTTGTGTTGTC
Source organism: Oncomelania hupensis (assembly GCA_036898135.1). Taxonomy (NCBI): domain Eukaryota; kingdom Metazoa; phylum Mollusca; class Gastropoda; order Littorinimorpha; family Pomatiopsidae; genus Oncomelania; species Oncomelania hupensis. The sequence continues at coordinate 88,607,785 of CM072514.1, read as the reverse complement.
AGTCAATACCATCATGCTGGTGGCTGTACTGCTTACAATACAATGTTAGTGGGTTTTGATTCACTAGATCAGTTTTGTAAAGAATGGAAGACATCAAAGGGCGGGAAGGGGCGTGTGTACCAGAGAAACAAACACTCTGACAGACGTTGAGCGTAAATGTTAGGCTCATATTAATCAATCAGTCTGTCAGTGATTGACTCATTAAAAAAATATCAGTTAATCAACAGATTAATCAACAAATCAGTTTATTGTTCTTACGTTCCATTGGAAGTGTAATGTGATGTTCAGACATCAATTCCGATGGCGTTTTAAGGTATGTGAACATGCATCCTGTCTGCTGCTTGGTCAATGGATGTTTGTTTTGACTACTTTAAGCTTTGGTTTTAAAATGTGTTTATGTTTATAAGGCCAACCTGCGATGTCGGTGGTTTTACACGCAGCGTGATGGCGATTACCTGCTCAGTGACATCGCTTCCTGCACAAGATCAAGAGTGTTTGATCTCAAAGGTCACTGTTATCCATTATTCTAACACACCTTCGCCTTGTGCTGACGTTGAAGCCGCATCTGCTTAGCCAGATGACGTTTGGGTCTGATCCGCCCGTTTCTCTGTCTGACTCTGTCCGCTTCGAGCTACCCCGACTCCCGTTCCTCCCCAGCCAGTTGCCGAGGCGACCGTCGCCATGGTAACCGTCCACGTTCATCCAATCGTTTTCGCTGAATACCTCCGACACCACCGCGTCTCCAGCGTTAGATAGTCTGGATATCCAGGTAGACGCGGAAGTGGAGGGTCGGCGCAATTTGAAGGATTGCGAGGATGAATTTTTACGCAAGCTGCTGCTCTCTGACGTGGAGCTGTTATGACGTCGGCTGCTGTTTCTGCGTGTTGACATGGTGCTTTGGCGATTTGTGTTATGACGTATTGTTTCACCTCAATGATTGCCAATCAAATTATGTACTCACTGTTAACACATGTTTGTTTAGCGACTGAACTCCTACAGTAGTGCTTTGTGATCAAATGTTTGTTTAGCGACTTAACTCCTACAGTAGTGCTTTGTCACCAAATGTTTGTTTAGCGACTGAACTCCTACAGTAGTGCTTTGTCACCAAATGTTTTTTTAGCGACTGAACTCCTATAGTAGTGCTTTGTCACCAAATGTTTGTTTAGCGACTGAACTCCTATAGTAGTGCTTTGTCACCAAATGTTTGTTTAGCGACTGAACTCCTATAGTAGTGCTTTGTCACCAAATGTTTGTTTAGCGACTGAACTCCTACAGTAGTGCTTTGTCACCAAGTGTTTGTTTAGCGACTGAACTCCTACAGTAGTGCTTTGTCACCAAATCATAATCTCACTTGTGTACACCGTTTGTGCACGCAGTCCTTTAGGTCAGCACTGTAACTGCTAACATCCACTGTCAGCTTCCATTCTCGTCAAACATCGTCGCCGTTGCCTTTGCTGGAAACTTATCGCTAAAAAGCCAAACCGCTGATCATGTACAAAACGAAACGAACCAAAACTAGTTCACACTTTTGATATACGTCCAGAGCGTTCCTTATTATAAAAGTTGGAAGTCCTTTGATGGTTTTACTCCAAGCAGATTTAACCCAAGTGACGTTGTTGTCGTCTCTGCACATTTTAGATGTTGGTGTGCGTCTGTAGAATGGTATTAGGATATTCTTTTGCTGGACTCCCCGATGGTCAGTCTACATTTGACTTTCTTCGGTAGACTAGTGGGCCAGAAAATTGATTAAATTATACAAAATTGTGAAATTTATTTATTTATTGTTTTATCTGTTTTTTTGTGTGATAGAATCATTGTACAATTGAAACACGGGGTACACATGTATGCATGAGCATCATAGAGTCATTAAACTAGCATAAATTGATGCGTTGTTGTCAAGTTGTCGCTGGTATGACCTGTCCTGACCCAGACTGTTAACAGATAATCAGTGCAGTGTCAAAGTTTTGACACGTATGCTATTACATTGTGTTAGCAGGTATGCTGCTCACCCCAAAGTATTAAATACATAATTTATATCATTTTAAAAAAATGGTATTCTCTCCTATACTGTGAGAGCCTACAATTATATAGTGTAATAAATAAGTACATTAATAAATAGATGTATTATTGTTTTTATTGTTTTAGTTTTAAAACAAATGTATGAAGACGTATTAGACGAATAGCAGAATATGAATATTGATATGAAAATGAATACACTGGACATACAGATGACTCCCACAAAAGTAAGGCAACGTCTGTAGGCTTTTAACAAACTCCAGCCTGATCCTCAGTTAGTTAAGTAAGAAAACACCAATCTTACGAGTGTCTGACAGATCTGTTGGCAGATAGTTAATATACGGCTGATGCTTTACATTGAAATACTTTTGTCTGAAATTATTGTATAATGGACACACACATAAAATAAGTTGGTATCTTTCGGGCGGCATTAAACACAGTCTCCTTATATTATACTTCACAATTTGAAAAAAAAAATCCTCATTTTCTTCCATTGTACATCTGCTTATTATTATTATTATTATTATTATTATTATTATTATTATTATTATTATTATTATTATTATTATTTTAGTTTTTTTTTTTATATTTTTTAAATTATTATTTATATTGCCAATCGTGTTCCGAAAAAGTGATCCACCAATGGGTAGTACAGCAAGTATTCAACAATCACGGACACATTTCATATCTATGTATTCAAAATACGTCTCATTTTCATAACTGTAGTAGCAATGAAACACAACAGTACGTTTAACAAAGGTTATCATCAGTTAATTTTGCACCCAAACACTTAGAAAATCCCTTCAGTATCAAAGTATTGTTGCAGCGTTGATATTTCCATCAATCGGCGTCCATTGTGTACAAACCACTAACATACCACAGCATTTACTGCTCTAATCATCTTAGCACAGCTTGTTTGAAATAATGAGCGCCAGACGTGGCTGTAACATACTTCTACAATGTTTCCTTTTGCATAATTATGCTCGTACCAAGGACTCGGTGGTTCTTTGCCCAAGCCAAAACAGATACAAACGATCATAGTCTTGAATGTATTGTACGATCGAGCAAAGTTTACACAACCATAGTAGGCGAATTACTGGCGCTGTGAACGTTAGGGTTTGAATGGTGATGTGCTGCTGCGGAACATCTTCAGCTTGACACTACAGTTACTGTGCCCCAAAACTGCCCATCTATCCAGTGACATTTACAACACTAGTTGTTCTGCTCTCACACTTTGCTTAATAGTAGTGTTAGGCACTGGTATTGCATCGACACAGGGTTGGATAGTATTGTTTTACACATGGTCATTGCATCGTTGTAATCATCTTCCTCTGATGGTAGCACTGTTGGACGTGCCCGGCCAGTTGCAAGGTACAATGGAGCATCCTGTATAAAGGGCCTGTTTCACAGGTGAAAGTGATGACATTCCTGTGTACAAAGGGACTATCACACCCATACACTGGCCCGTCTATCGCAACCTGTTGCAACACAACCGTGCTCACCTCTGTCTTTTAAAGGGACTAGACTAATGTTTGTAATATTTTTTTGTTTTTTTTTTGTTTACGGCTTAACCTTTTCCCTCTTCCTTATTTTTTGTAGAGTTCTTTTTGTTCTTGTTCTTTTTGTTCTTGTTCTTTTTGTTTTTGTTCTTCTTTTTCTTGTTCTTTTTGTTTTTGTTCTTGTTCTTCTGGTTTTTGTTTTTGTTCTTGTTCTTCTGGTTTTTGTTCTTCTTGTTTTTGTTTTTGTTCTTGTTCTTCTTGTTGTTTTTTTTTGTTCTTGTTCTTCTTGTTTTTGTAATTCTTGTTTTTGTTCTCCTTGTTCTTGTTCTTCTTCTTCTTGTTTTTGTTGTTCTTGTTTTTGTTCTTCTTTTTGTTCTTGTTGTTCTTGTTCTTTTTGTTCTTGTTGTTCTTCCGCTTCTTGGTTGTTAAAAGCGCCGCGGTTTTGTGTGCTTTGGTGGACGGCGAAGTACGTAATCCATCTGGGCTTAGTTTTTCTCTGAATGTTCTTCTTTCCTCCTCTGTTTGTGGGATCTCTTTTTCTCTTTCCTTCTTCCCAACATCCCGTACTTCTTCCTACACATTTTTTTGACTGTTCTTTCCCGTTATTCGCTGCCTGTTTCAGAGAACCTGAAATCAAACTATGTGGGTGTTGGGGGAAAGAAATGGTGTTGTATACATTCCACAACACTAGAGCTCCAATTTGTTTGTAATCGGTTCAGCTTTTAAAGAATATTCTTTTAAAGAGACACGTTTAGAGAATTATTTAGGAAATCTAAACTTTGTTTCGGAAACTTGATACAAACTGTGTCACAAACGTTTCTGGAAACAGAAAATGGAATTTGTAAGCCTACGCTTTTAAGTTTGGAAAACTTGATTCAACAGTAGTTGTGGTTGAGAAAGATTGCTACTCTATGTTTATGAACGGTATTGCACTATTATTAGTTTGGTGCTCATCGCTCCATCTGCATAAAAGTGATATTATTAAAAGAAAATCGTTAATATTAATTTGTCTGTAGATGATGATGATGATGATGATGAGGAGGAGGAGACGAAACAATAAAACAATAGGTGTCGTTCAAGGTTTAATGTAGGAATATATAATAAAATGACGAATTAGCAATAAGCATCCCACCAGAGTGTTGGACAAGATTGTAAGAGTATTGTTCTAATGTTAATATTATAGGAGTGATTAAAACAGTAAACCACGGTAGCTTTTATCAACATTGCAGGGATATTGACACTGTAAATCAGCCGCTGTCGTATGGTCTACATTGTTAATCACTCCTTCGGATATGAGAGTATAAACCGAGGTCTGATGTGTGCGCGCGCACGCATTCCGTGGCATGGACAGTAATGATCCTGGCTGTCATGCTCTAGACGGGTGAGTGCTAGCAACATGGGTATACCTAACAAGTACAATGTATCTTCCTCCCTTATCCCCGGTCACCCAGCGTTGTGTTCAGTTGTCTGATGCGTCACACTGTGCGCCTAAAGGCAGCAAGTTGGATAGAGAGACTCAATATTTGATACGCGCTGAATGAGGTACAGTCAATAGTTTTTAATATTTGCAATGTTAAAGACTGTCTCTCTCTGTCCCTCTCCCTCTCTCTCTCTCTCTCTCTCTCTCTTTCTCTCTCGCCAGACTCATATTTTAACTCACGTTCAGGAGCTCTTTGTAGAAAACTAATCTAACTGCACATAATCACTAACAAGGGAGGTAATAAGCGACCCAGCAGACCATAAAAGACCAATAACCAGACTTGCCAACAGGGACGTCTACATAAACTCCGCAGCATACTGTATACTCCCCTGTTATAGATTTCTCATTGAGTAGGAGGCTTATAGCATAGTGCTCACAGCCAAGCCATTTTTTTTAATTGCAGTCCCGTTGGGTAAGGCGAGACTACCTACGGCACGCGAGAGAATAATTCCCAGCTGCGTGTTCCATAGCTCATTGCGAGGAGGATGGGTGGGAAGGGAAGGGAAGGGAGGAGGAAGGGGGAGGGTTCAGAGAGGGGAGGAGAAGCAGTCAAGCTAAAAAATTTCAAAAAAATAAATTCAGTAGCGATATCCCTGCCTTTACACCACATGTTTGAGTGATGTGTGTGTTTTGTGTAAGAGTGGGTGGAACATGTGAGCATGTATGTTGGTTTCAGATCGCAGCGGTTTGAGCCTGATTGATGATTTGGGAAAAAGCGAGTATATAGCATCCATTATTATTATTATTATTATTATTATTATTATTATTATTATTATTATTATTATTGATAGACACAGCTCCACAAAACAAAGCGCCATCAGCACCGTCACCTCCACCACCACCATTACCACCAACAAACAAACTGCAACAGCCGCGAAGTTTGATTACTCGCGTTTATTTATTTATTTTTTTTTTTAACTTGACTGGTGGGGTATAGGGGAGCGTGTAAGGGGTGGGGGTGGAAGGAAGCACGTGTAGGTAAATGCGCGCAGTGTGCAGTTAGGAATTACGGCAAAGCCTGCATCAAAAGCTGTGGAACAACTGGATTTCTAGAGGAAGACCCGGTGTAACAACGTCAAAGTTCCCGGTATCTTATTTTTGGGCCGGGCGCCTTTGCGCATGCGCCAGGTCATGTCGGGCCGGCCTTTTCACGATGTTCTTAGGCGTCGTAACCCTAACTTTAAACCCTAACCCTAGTCCTTACTAGGACTACGATAGCACTGTGCGCATGTGTCGAATTTTGCAATGCGTCGACCCATCAGAATGCTCCCAGTCCAAACAAGATACTAGAAACTTTGGCGATGTCACAGCGGGTTGGGAGAGAAATGGCGGGGATTTCATTTCAGCGCAGAAGGAGCCTAGACTTGCTCACAGGAAATGGGATAGAAACTGGGAAGATTGTAAAAAATTATTTGAAGTGGGATAAAGTTAGCTGAGAGGTGGAAGTAGTTTTGTCGAGGGGAGGGGGGGGGGAGGGAAGGATGGAGAAGAGGAAAGAGGGTGGGTGGGGATGGTGGGAGTGGAGGGTTACGTATGGAGTGAGATTGTGCACACACACATTTAAAAGGATGAGTAGGTGGGGAGGCTTGATACCACCTTCAGAGCTTATGCCGTTATGGAATGGAAATAAGTGCAGAAAAGACCAAAATGATGACCAACAGCACCAATGGCATCAACACGGACATCAAAGTCCAAGGCCAATCCCTCAACACAGTGCATAGCTTCAAATATTTAGGAGCCATTGTATCAGACAATGGGTCCCGACAGGAAGTCCTCTCCAGGATCGCACAAACAATTGCCGCCCTGACAAGGTTGAAGCCCATTTGGAAAGACAGGACCATCAGTCTACATTCCAAAGTAAGAATGCTGCGCTCCCTTGTCATCTCCATCTTCCTATATGCTTGCGAAGCATGGACGCTCACAGCAGATCTCCAACGAAGAATACAAAGCATGGAGATGAGGTGCTACAGAAGACTTCTGGGCATTTCCTATACCCAGCACATCACCAACGACGAAGTCCGACAGACCATCACACAAGCCATTGGACAACACGATGACCTGCTCACAGTGGTGAAGAAACGGAAACTCCGATGGTATGGCCACGTCACCAGATCCTCAGGCCTTGCAAAGACTATTCTGCAAGGCACAGTGCAAGGAGGTAGAAGAAGAGGGAGACCGAAACAGAGGTGGGAGGACAACATTCGAGAATGGACTGGTTTGACACTGAGCGAAGCCATCAGGGCTGCCGAGGACAGAGAAAGATGGAGTATGCTGGTTAAACGATCATCTGTGGTGCCCCTACGACCTCCGGGTTACGGGACAGGATAGGATAGGATAGGTGGGGAGTGGTGGGGTGTAGATACAGGGGTGGGGTGTAGACACAGGGTGGGGTGTAGACACAGGGGTGGGTGTAGACATAGGGATGGGGTGTAGACACAGGGTGGGGTGTAGACACAGGGGTGGGGTGTAGATACAGGGGTGGGTGTAGATACAGGGTGGGGTGTAGACACAGGGTGGGGTGTAGACACAGGGGTGGGTGTAGATACAGGGGTGGGGTGTAGACACAGGGTGGGGTGTAGACACAGGGGTGGGGTGTAGACACAGGGTGGGGTGTAGACACAGGGGTGGGTGTAGACACAGGGATGGGGTCTAGACCAGTCGGATATAATTAAAAGCTAGAGGTATCCCATAATCGCTCGGTAGGTTAGAGAGACGCTTCACTTTCATCAGGGTCAGCGTTGTTAGGGAGGTACTCATCGATTCTCCCTCACTGCTTTATGAGTTGGAGAAGGAAGGAGGAGGAGAGGGGGGGGGGTGCTATAAGAAATAAGATGTTCTTCTTATCAGATTTGATCTTGTTGTTGTAACGAATAAAGAGGAATTGCGGGATTATTGTTTTTGTAAATTTCAAGACTAGGCGGTAACTTGTAGTTGGATAAGATGTGGGGCTAGTGAAAATAGGGTGCGCTTATAGCATTTCATCTGCCTGTTTGTGAGTGTAGAAGGTAGAGGAGTTAGACGGGATGCGAGATGAGAGAATCGATGAAAAGTTCTAAAAAGTTATGTCGGTGCTCTTGGGGTCAGAGAAGTATGGTGGTCTTATCAAGATTTCATCCGTTGGTGTGGGTTGTTGTATTTCTTAGAGCGCGGGGGGTAGGGTGGGTGGGGGGAGCGCAGGGGCATCAATCAAATAGAATGGGTTGTCGATAGCAAAGAGGAAGTGCATCCTCCCTAGCTTCGCGGTAGCAGTATTACCTATCTATCATAAACATGTCTACAGGAATCTATTGTAGGAATACATAGGACCCGCTATGCTAGCGAAGATCCACTACCTCTGTGCTAGCGAGGATCCAAACCTTGTTCACGCCGCTGCCTTTTTTGAGTGTGTAGGATGATGTGTAGACGGGTAGGTTTGTGTGTGTGTGTGTGTGTGAGGGAGAGAGGGTTGGCTGGCTTCTTCTCAGAGTTGGTGTGCAAAGAAGGGGAATAAGGGAAGAGACGGCAACAATAGCTTTAAGACGGGGAGCGGGAAGAGAAGTGTGGGACGGGGGGGGGGGAGGGGGGGATAGGGGAGAGGGGGAGTTACCCTCTATTTGTCAGGGGATAAGCGTTGGATCAGTTCGTATCAAATTGAAAGAAGACACAATTTCAAATCTAAATAAAAATCAAACAAAAGTAAGAAAGGTAAACACACGTTCGTCTCAAGGGAAACATTTTCGGTCTGTTTAGAATTACCTTTTTTTCTTCTTCTCTTTTCTAGTGTAAGACCCTTTGCCAAAATATTAAATAACAGACATGAAATAGTTAACAGTCCTTGTCAGATTTTATATTCGTTTTGCTTGAGAGAGGGTAAGTGCTTGAGGGTGGGGGGTGAAGATGTTGAGATGTGAGACCGAGGACTAGGTCTACGAGGGAGGGAGGGAGGGACTGTGTGTGTCAGATCTCATGCGCTCTTTGCTGGTGTTGAGATGTGCTAAGAGGTTTTGTGGAGTGTGAATACAGTGGTGAGAGAGAGGGGACGCAGAGAAGGAGGTTATAGGGTTTCACCAGCCTTGTGCTTATAGAGGAAGAGGTGTGATTGTCTTCAGATTGTGCCAGAGAGGTTTTAGAAGGGTGCGTGTGTGTGTGTGCGGCGGTAAGAGGGGATGGAGATGGAAGTTGTTATCAGATTTCACATGCTTTTTGCTCGTCTGCCTCAAAATAGATTTTTAGCTCCATGCCACGACCCAGTGTTGTTGACCCACTGTTCTTCTGCCCCACACACGAGCGGGATGCTTGCTTGTTTGTTTGTTTTGTGTGTGTGTGCGCTTGTGTGTGCGACTGCATGGGGAATTCACACTTTTCTGCTATCCTATGCACCAACGGGAATCCCCTCTATGAAAATTACTTCCGTTTTTTTTTCTCCGCGTGTTTTAGTGAGTTATTTCCAAATATTCAAGAACAATAACATGTGTCACTGGCCACCTGTATCGTACCCTCACATATTTTTATTTTTTTTGCTGCAGTTTATTATCCCTTTCTATCGCCTAAACCCTACCTACCTAACATTATTTGTGAATTTTTGAAAAATATTCGGAAAAACATAACGCCCAGATGCTGGCTCGAACCCACACCTGTCAGGCGCCATTGGTTTCTGGCTTGTGGACAAGGCAAGTTAGTCCCGCCTTAGCCCACTTGGCCACAACGCTAGCCTAACATAGTCAGTTACTTCGTGTTTTGTGAAGGTTGCGACGGCGAAGCTATGGAAAACTACCAAGAGTTTTCAGGTCCTGTTTCACATTCTGTCGATGATCGACGCACCTCCGAAGTCGCCACAAATACAGGCCTCTACGATTGTTTTTTGCATCCTTTCACTGAGCATGTACTTCCTCCACCGTTTTTATACTTATCCCACTCGTTTTCTGGCTCTAACAATCGTCGTTTTCGGCAATTTGCCATATTTAAAAGTCACGCATCAAGCTTTGATAAAAGCAAAACAAGCCAAACCGGAACTTGGTTTCATATAACCTCGTTTTAATTTATAATGGCGATACCCACGAGTTTTTATGAGAGGTGCCGGAAAGTTGTGAATAGGAAGGACGTATGTAGGATCTCATCTCAAAGTTGTTTATTTTCTCTCTAGGTATATGTGTGTATGTGGGTGGGCTTTTACACCATTCATCTTTTCCCTTCACAAGCTTCCATCACTGTCACAACTAGAGCATACACCATCACTTACAACACCTATGACGGCCTACTAGCGCCAAAACCGAGAGTTACCAAGTATCACGAGATAATTGAAATCAATACGTGTTCTGTTTAATTTACAGAGATACCGGTAATCCAGTGTTAATTAATAATTATCAGTATTTGCTACGCCTTCCTAGCGCCAAAATCTGATAATTACAAATATCATGAGAGAATTACACATATCATGAAAGAATTACAATTAACAAGGGATAATTACAATTATCATTGAAAAATTACAAATATCTTCACGTGATCATGTTTTATTTTCCGTTTTGGCTCTAGCAATCCGTCTGGAATTGCGCCAAAACCGAAAACTGTCATTTTCACTTGATAATTACAACGTGTACGTGTTAATTGTAAATATGTCGTATATATTTGTAATTATCCCATGACATTTGTAGTTACCAGGTTTTGGCGCTAGTAGGCCGTCATATGTGTGACTCAAAACACGTGTAAATTATCATTAGCACTGTTTTGGCGCTAGAAAGGCATCTTATTCAGAATTAAGCATGATCACGTAAAAATTGTAATTATGAAGTGAAATTTGTAATATTTGTGATAATCACAATTTTTGGTTTTTGGCGCATTTCCAGTCGGATTGCTGGAGCCAAAACTGAAAATTAAACATGATCACGCGACTATATTTTTAATTTTGCAGTGACCATTGTTAGTATCCATTGATAATACTTGTAATTATCCCATAATATTTGTAATTATCAGGTTTTGGCGCTAGTAGGCCGTTATAAACACCGCTTCACATCATTGTTGTCTGGCTTGAGTTCCCGCGCCATCTAGCACATATTGATTGATAGATGGGGGTGTGGGGGTGGTCAGTATGAAGGAGAGAGAGAGAGAGAGAGAGAGAGAGAGAGAGAGAGAGAGAGAGAAGGGTGGTGTAGCTAGCTATTGGGAGTGAAGGGAGCGAGAGCTTGCTAATGTAGGAAGATAGCTCCGCTTTTCCCGGTTGTTTTGTAATCCTATTACTTGGAGTGGAAATCAGATTTTGGCCTCTCTTTGCATGATGTCGATGTGGTGATCAATACTTGTTCTGATCTCATGATTTTAGTGTCTTTTTCTTCTAATGATGAGCTGAGAGAGAGAGGGAGAGAGAGAGAGAGAGAGAGAGAGAGAGAGAGAGAGAGAGAGAGAGAGAGAGAGCGAGTGGGAGAGGGTAGATGGGAAGAAGAAGTGCAGAATGACAGTGATGTTGCTAGAAATTTTCAGTATAGGCCATTTGGCCGATTCAGTCACAAACCTTTAGGACATTTAAAAAAAATGTCGGCCATCATTTTGACTTTTTTCCAACACCAAACGAGAGGTCACTGATAAGTTTCGGTTTATTTTTCGGCGACATTTCGAAAACGAAAAGTTTTATTGCCGAAAGCACGCCGTTCGCAACAAGGGAAGTTACTCTAACTATCTCTGCTGATGCATGTGTCGTCTGCTTGGCGCTTCCGATACGCGATTTTTCGACTATAACTCATGACGCCTTTATTTATCCGATAGGAAATTAATATGGCCAGAGGCAATAACAACGAAACAGACATGAGAAAAGCAAACAAAAAAACGGACAAAGGGTGGCCGATTGAGGCGTAAAACCTTAGGACAGTGGGCCGATCAGAACATGACTCTTTCGGACATTTTGGAATTGCATCGGTGAATGGCCGATTTGCCGACGAAAACGACATCATTGGAATGAGTTCATGTTGTCACTGATTTGAACTTACGCTGAATAGGAAATAAGAGAGATATGGTTTGGGGAGGAGGAGGATGAGGAGGAGGAGGAGTAGGAGGAGTAGTAGTAGTAGTAGTAGTAGTAGTAGTAGTAGTAGTAGTGTGCACAAAGAACACATTGTTTCGTGTTACACGTTATCTATCAATAGTTCAAAGTGACTTTAGTTGATTCGGTTCCGATGCTTGAATCTTGATATGTTTAACTCGAATTCGCTTATTCACTCAGCCTGTTCACTTAGCAACAAGGCAGGAGTCGTCGTATAAAGTTTTCCAACTTTATTCAGCAAACATCAACAACTGCATGCAAGATCGCTTTCCGAAAATCACTACAGAGATCATTTAAAATCATCTAAGTTATGCATAATGCACTACTTATATAGCATCAATACAATCGAGAGAAACTTAGAATGTTCTTGAACGACGCAATAACACCCAATCAAAATAAAACTCGCCACCTGAACCATGCACTGTCTTATGTCTATAATGTTAACGAATCTACATGATTCGACCAGCTGTTACACATAAAATCTGGAAAATTCGATCGATAATAAACAAGTAATTCCAAAAAATTCTCAACTATCACGACCGACGAAAATTATCAAAATTATACAAAGCTTCTTCTAGCAACAGCGCATTATTAAATCAAAGGTAAATACCCGCTATTATTGCATGCTTTGCAAAGCAAAATGATCGGATCTATCGTGCGCGTCTCAATCGTAACATTCTGCAGGAGATAAAATCGCAAAGCACATTCATTGCCCCTACAAGTCGCCATTGTGTGCACTTTCAACACAATGTTGCTTCACAGGAACGGAACACATTTTGTTGGTAAAATTTATGAGTACACCAAGCCTAATTAAAATTAAAAAACTAACAAACAAAACAAAGAGAACTCGGAAACCATCACAGAGAAGCAAACACAAAACCACACGACTCTTGTGCACCGTCATATAACAGAGGTTTGTGCACTTACCCCTCATTTCTTCTTTTTTTTTTAAAAAGCACCCAGAGCATGCCTCCAGCGTGGAGTTGTGCGCTTCACAAGTCAACACCTTCATCATCGTCAGAGGGTGAGTGGAGAAAATAGTTTTTAAATTTTTTTTCCCAGTAGTAAAGTATTGCGGTAAATAACGCTTTTTAAAAAACGTAATAAGACCCCGGAAGACCGCGCAGAGATATACGACCACGCAAGACCGCGCAGAGCTAGAGATTTAGGACCACGCACAAACAAATGCAATGCAATGCACAACGACTTTCATGCACCTGTGTGTAGAGACAATCTTGTTTGATCCTCATCAACATTTATTAAGCGCGTAATGATTTCCACACAAGAAGCGTGATCACAGCGCACGTCTTTCAGTTATTTATATACCAAGTGGTTGAAAAGTGAATCCCTAATGAAAATGGCTAAGAGCGTTTGTTATTAGTACTGTCTTTGCATGAAGCACAAAGAATTGTGATCCTTGCAGTGGTAGACTTTATCTGTTGATCTCTCATTTCATCTCACAGTCACGATAGCAGCCCATAATGGCTCGTCGCCTGACACTTGGTCTTACGTTTTGTGATGTCTGATGTTTTATGTCTTATACCTTCCGATGTCTTGTGTCTTCTAATGTCTTATGTCAGCAGGGATCGTTCAAGCAGCGGGCCATTATGGTCCCCCAAAAGGACTTGTCTCAAGGTGATCACCAACGTAAATTTACAAGAAACGAAGATGTTAATTATTGTAAGATGTTTTACTAAATAACTCTTACTCGTAGCTGTATTTGTATAAGGTGGAAAGTCGTCAAATCCTTCCATGGTTCATGAGTATCGTTCCCTCTCACTCTTATTTCGTTCAGTCCTCTGTCACTCTTACAAATAACCACTGTCAGTTGTTTTCCTTTCTAAACCAGCGTAATAAACGGTTCACTGAATGAAGTGAACAGTGCTCACTGCACAAAGGTGGATGAAGTTGAGCGTTAACTACTACTACTACTACTACTACTACTACTACTACTACTACTACTCACCCGATGCTACTACTACTATTATTACTACTACCACCACTACCAATACTACTACTACTACTACTATAACTACTATTACTACTAATTTATTTTTTATAGCGCAAAACCAAACGACAACACCAAAACACTCTTGTGTGAAGTGCACATTCAAACCTTCAAAATGTCCTAAGATGCTCCAAGCAGGACATGTCACCAATGTCTTGTGTTCCGGACACAATGCAATAGTTAAAACTGTTGTTTTCTCATTAGGGTTACACACCCACGCCACTTCAAACACGTGTCGATTTATAGTATATCATTTCCTTATGCAAACGCCGCTTCAGGTTCAAAGCTATACACATATTTTATTGCTCCATCACATCACTTAGAACCAGTCCATCATGCAGAACCATGAATTATCCGCATTTGTTAGAAGACCTTGTACTAAGTCATGTAGAACAATGAACCATCCGCATTTGTTAGAGGACTTTGTACTAAGTCATGCAGTGAATGACTTGACAGTACGTACAGAATGTACGTTTGATTCCATGCACGTGCAAACTGTGTGAACTCTCTTACCCATGATGGTGATAGTCGTGGACGCCGGTGACTTGATGAGAAAACGTGTCCGCTGACGAATGGAGGATGGACACGTAGCCTTGCTTCTGCGGCCCGTCCATCCTCTCAGGCGACGTCACGCTGCTTACGTCATTCCTGGCTTACGTCATGAATGACCACACATACCAGTATTGGCAACAGGCGAATGAAAGTGTATGCCTTGATGTAGCTCGTGCCAATGATTGATTTTGGCCCCGCGTATCCTGAGTGAAGGGAAACTGGTTCACAATCCAGTCCTTTGTAGTTGACAGTTCACAGTCTTCCCTGTTCACAGTATTATCCGTTTAAAGTATTTTGTGTTCACAGTAGTTTCAAATTGATCTGTATGGCTTCATTTGCCTGTACATGTATCTGTGGTTATTCAATTCTCTTTAGTTGATTTTAACACTGCATTATATTTTGATTACTATTAATTTGGGACTAAAGATGCTAGACGCCGTTTTCAGTCGTACTACATAGTTTTAATATTTAATGCAAACCGTCGTGTTCAAGCTTGTTTCGGCACCCTTGGGCCGGCTGTAATGACAACTCTATTATCGATTTTGTCTGAAGACTTTTCCTCCTTCAGGAAGCAGACAAGAGACGATATACCGAAACAGAAATGTATTAATATAGTAATTCAATTCTGGACAATTTGGTAAACAAATGGGGGGGGGGGGGGGGGGGGGGGGGAGGGGGAGAAGCGTCAAATTACTGCTGCAGCATTATAGGACAGGGACACGTACTGATTATTATAATACTGTATTTACAAGCAGTGTGTTGAAATTCAGTTGAGGTGGTTTAAAAATGGATGCCAGAAGCGTCAACTTCTACAGCCAAGTTTTGAGGCTGAGACTGAAAGTGTTGTTCTCAAACTTGTGGTTACCAAATATGACACCCCAACCTACCTACCTCCTATCTTCTTCTCCCCTCCACCTCCACAGTTATTATTAGTTTGGTCAAGTTCCACAGCTCGTCTATAGGTCAATGAATTGTTAATATCAAACTGCACGGAGTCCAATTGTCGTAGTTTGGGCGTACAGTGTCTATTCTTAACACTCGGCAATCATGCACTTTTCTTGGGAAGACACCTCGTCATCGACGAGTTTCCTATCCTCAGCCCCTGTTATTAGGCACATGAGTATTAGAGTAATGCTATTTATTACTCGCCAGCTGAGGTGACTTGTGTGCTCATCAATTTACAGCTGGCAAAGTTAACGTCTTGGACGACGCCGAACTTTAAACTATTTTTTACATGCTAGTTCTTGTAGGCCAATTCTTGAGCAGTTCTTTGACCTTATAAGCGCGATATAATTGTAAAAAAAATTTTTTTTTGTTATCCCTCAAACACACACTGAAAATTATTGGGTGGAGTGTTTCCTGTAACAATGTCAATAGTAAGTGCAGTGGTAATTTTCTTGCCAAGCGATTGTCCGTTTCAAGAGTATGACGTCAAGTTCCTTTGCTGTGTTTTAGCGTGGCGCGGTAGCGTAGTGGTTTCGGCACATGTTTCATGTTATGCAACGTCGAGCGGGGATAATACTTGGATGGGTGACTGTACTTGGAAGGCAACCCCCAAAGGACACAAAATAATAACGAAACACGCGCACGCCACGCCAGCTGTGAATCTGGGTCTGTTTAGAACCCAGGAGAGAAAAAGCAGCGAGTGAGAGGAGATAGGCAGCGCCCTCACTAAGCTGGCCTAGATGTTCTCCCCACCCACCCAAAGGTCACGGGAACACTTGAACATTTTTTGGATCGTGTGCATGTTTGGCCCTTGTAATAATAATAATAATAATAAGAAGAAGAAGAAGAAGAAGAAGAAGAAGAAGAAGAAGAAGAAGAAGAAGAAGAAGAAGAAGAAGAAGAAGAAGAAGAGAAAAAAAGATAATAATATAATAATTAAAAAAAATTAATAATAATAATAATACGGGAATAATAATAATAATAATAATAATAATAATAATAATAATAATAATAATAATAATAATAATAATAATAATAATAATAATAATAATAATACGGGAGGCATGCTATCAATGCGCTTCTTCCAAATCACCAATCAGGTTCAGAGTGTATGTTCCTTTCTTGCCAAGGGGTTGCCTAGTATTAAAGTCAACTGAACACATCTTTATTATGGAAAAAATAGAGAACTGATATAATGAACATTCATTGTTTTGACAACTATTGCTTATTGCAGATACAGACTGCGAAGTCATTCGGTCATTGTGTTAGAAGTGTGGGAAGACACTACGTCTACAAGCTAACATTGAAGACAATGTTGATGGAAATTGGTTTGTACGTGTGGCAACTGGCCATCTGTCATTAGCTGCACCGCATTGCCACATACACACATGCCACATTGCTGTCTTTGCCATGAATATCATTTTTTGCTCCTCTGCGCGTAAAGATGAACAAACGACAAAAGCTTTTTGGAAGAAGAAGAAACATGAATAAAGCATCGACTCCCTATCTTGAGCACGAGTTGGCTCTGTTCATCCTATCCTATCCTCCTATCCTATCCCGCAACTCGAAAGTCGTTGGGGCACAACAGATGATCGTTTAACCAGCGTACTCCATCTTTCTCTGTCCTCAGCAGCCCCCATGGCTTCGCTGTGTCAAACCAGTCCATTCTCGAATGTTGTACTCCCACCCCTTTTTCTGTCTCCCTCTTCTTCTGCCTCCTTGTACTGTGCCTTGCAGGATGGTGTTTGCAAGGCCTGAGGCACTAGTGAAGTGACCATACCATCCGAGTTTCCGTTTCTTTACCACTGTGAGCATGTCACTCTGAGCATGTCATAGTGTTGTCCAATGTGATGGTATGTCGGACTTCGTCGTTGGTGATGTGCTGGGTATAGAAAATGCCCAGAAGTCTTATGTAGAACCTCATCTCCATACTTTGTATTCTTCGTTGTTTATCTGCTATGAGGGCCCAGGTTTCACAAGATTATAGGAAGATGGAGATGGTTCGAGATCGCAACAATCCTACCTTGGTGTAGACTCATGGTCCTATCTTTCCAAATGGGCTTCAGCCTTGTCGAGGCAGCAGTTGTTTGTGCTATCCTGGAGAGGTCTTCCTGCCGGGACCCACTGTCCGATACAATTGCTCCTAAATATTTAGGGTTAGGGTTCATTAGTCTTGTCAATTCTTGCTTATATTGTTACATTAAATCTTCACATCTTTGTACATGCTTCCAGATAAGCGCACAAGAAGAAGTAGAAGGAGGAGTATCCGGGAGGCAATAACTCCCCAATTAAACACAAGCGGTGGTGAAATTACTCAACACTAAAACACAATCTGCGCTTTGCAGTTAAGCATACACAAGGGGCGAGCGCCAGGATCCAAAACTGAATGCACGTTCTCCTCTCTCAAATACTGATGCCAAATGGAGTCTTGGTCTTGATACATGTGCATCTCATACAATTTATTTATTGGATATTGAATCTATTTAGACTCTTTGTATGTAGGCAGTGCTTTGGTGGTACTATAACAAAGTCGTTGATTGAGGCTGTAAATACTTCGTGTCAAATGGGCACGCCAGGGTTGTATAGCCCAGTCTTTATAGCTAGCGTTCTGCTTGCCTTTAAAAAAATCCCAAAGAATGCAACGGTTGATTGGCTGCTCATTGTCGTTGTCCCTCTTCTGCTCATTATCGTAGAGACCCAATTAACGGCCCTAGCATCTTGACCATAGCGCGGTCACATGAACGTTAAACGTTGTCACGTGAACGTTGAGCGTGGTCACGTGAACGTTGTAGTCGTTAGTTAGTTAGTTAGTTAGTTAGTTAGTTAGTTAGTTAAATTTGTGTCCCCGGACACATTGAGCGTATAGGGGTTGTAGTCGTTTTAAGGGGTGATGGCAGATATTAGACTTTGATTGTGACGCTAGAACCTGCAGCACCATGTAAAGGCTCAGCTTGTACGCTGTGCTATCTGTTTAAGGGATAGGGGTGACATGCCTGACTGGAGCCTCACAAAGCTGGTTAAGAGAGAAGGAATAAAGAACCAAGACCTGTAATCCGACAGATGGCGTTTTGATTTCTCTTCTCTCTCGTCTCTCCACCTACTATGTTAACATGACAGACCCGTGTGAATTACCTACTCATTCAGCGCACTAGTTTGTTTGGGTTCTATATATCTGGAATAACTACAACTTAAGAGCCAAAGGCTGAATTGCCCGAGAGGAGGGGAATAAGGGGAAAAATGACAATATTGAAGACGAAGAACGACGACGTAGAAGAAGAAGAAAAAGGAGGACGACTCCAAGTAGTAGCAGTAGCACCAGCAGCAGCAGTAGCAGAAGCAGTAGTGAACAGCAGTTTAATTTGTAAGGAAACGAAGATGGGGTCGTGATAAAACAAAGAAACAACGTAGGTAGACATAGTTATCCTCCAAAACACAATAATTTTATTGCTTCTACACACACACTGTGATGATGCACGTTAAACAAATTACAAAACAATTTGTATCCAACAATCTTACTCTTGAAATGTTAAAAGCTCAAAAAACAGAGCAAAAACAATTTGTTTCCAACAATCTTACTCTTGAAATGTTATAAGCTCAAAAAACAGAGCAAATCTTTGAGACAATAGGTTCAAGCAAAAGAACATTTGGCAGTGCAACTCAGGTTGAGAAAGGAAGTTGAATGCGTTTCGTAACACACCATTCAGAAATGTTGACGTAACCTATATCCTGCAGCATTCCATCTTGAAATGTTAAAATGTGGAGGATGCCACGGAGCATCAAGGACAGATGTTTGAAACAATTTCCTCAGATAAGCGGATTGTCTCATCTTGTTGGACGTTGCTGAAAAGGAAAGAATGTTGTTTATCGGTGGCATTACAGCAGTTCACAAGCCAGTGGCCCAAGTCCGCAAAGTCCAACATTTGCCAGCAGAGACAGGGAGCTGAGGTAGAGCTTTCCTACCATTCTGTTACACTCGGATGTTGGTTTTGTTTTTATCAGTAGTTGATTCAGCCCCAATGCTTGAATCCTGATAAGTGTAACTCGGATTCCCGTTCACTCCAATTTTATTCAGCGTACATCAACAACTGCATACAATCGCTCAATCTCTATTCACTTTTTCTCTCATCAACTTGTAATTCTCAACAACTCTCCTTTGAAACAGTGCGGCACTAATATAGAGTCTCTCTATACTCCAGAAAAATTTAGAACACGCCAGCGTGACGCACCACAACCAATAAAAACAAACTTCGTCATCACTGTCTCACGTCATATAATCATAGTTAGGCTAAAAGAATCTCAGCTGTTACTACACCCATCGCGAAACTTCGATCGATAGTAAACAACCAACTCTAGAAAATTCTGAAATAATATCGATCAACTAAAATTATCAACATTATACCAAGCTTCTTCTAACAACAATGCAAAATTAAATCAAAGGTAAATACACTCTGTTATTGCATGCTTTGCAAGATAAAACGATCAGATCTATCGCGCGCGTCCCACAAGCACCATCGCGCGCGTCTAAACGTAACACATACCTTTAGCAGCAGAGACAAGGAGATAGATCTTTCCTACCATTCCCTTAGCCTTAGCATACAGGATGCTATCATTTTTACGCCAGTTCCATTTGTTGTGGCCAAACCACTGCCACCTCTGTTGTAGGTACCCATGTTGTCTCCTACTAACAAGCCACCTTGCCTTGCTCAGCTGCTGATGCGGGTAAACTATAACAGGTAGCATTGCTGACCTTGATACACTTTAATGTATAGAACGAGCAGACGCTGGAGGAATGCCGCCTACCCGCACACATTCTCACGCGTGTAAGCGCACCCACGGCCACACACGACAGTGCGCGCGCGCACACACGCCTGCCTGCATATAGTCTGTACTTCAACACGAATACTATCCCCGTTTCTGTCTCTGTCATGCCTGTCTGCCTGCCTTTCTCTCTCTCCCTCCCTCCCTCCCTCCCTCCCTTCCTCCCTCCCTTCCTCTCTCTCTCTCTCTCTCTCTCTCTCTCTCTCTCCCCATTTCCCCTACTCTCTCTCTCAAACGTATACACACGCACAGACACACAGCACAACCTTCTTTATTTTAATTTCTGCCTCTTCACTTCTTCACAGACTAAGGCTAAATGCTTGGCGTGCTCGTTTCATAAATCCTCCAGTTGTTTGTAACTGTGGTATGATTTTGAATGTAAATCACTTAATATTTGAATGTCAACAAAATTATAACCATTTTCAGCCTGTGCTCACTAGATTAAATAAATTAAAGCTACCTATGTCAATCTCAAGTATTGTATATCCAGAAGAACATTCTGATAGGTCATTGAGCTTAATGCTCATAGATTTACTTAGAAGTCGTGGATTATTCAATTTATTCTAAATAACTTCTAACAATTAGTCTAGCAATTTTCCTTTTTATTCTTTGTACCTAATTAATTTAAGTAAGCATTATTAGTTTTAATAAATATGTGTTATTTATTTTTTATTTATTTTTGGATGGAAGGGAGAGAGTGTGTGTGTGGGGGGGGGGGGGGGGGCATTATTTATGAATTTGTTTTAATTTTTATTGAATTTTTTATCCTTTTTTTAAAGTTTGTTTATGGGGAGTGGGGGAGAGGGTAAGGGCCTGGAGGCCTAACTTCAACTTTCTGTAAGACGCAAAATGACATTTATAAGTAATTCGTTCTTCACAGGTGAAGTTGGAAGATGTTTTTTTTCTTTTGTGTGTTTCTTAATGTCAACTAATTGTTACAAGGGAATGTATGTTGTTAAAAGTGTGTGTGTATGTCAGTAGTATGATGATTTCTATAGTTTGATTAATTAATAAAATTAATTTGGAGAATATCTATGATGTGCGCATGGTAGATTTTGTAAATTGTTTATGTTACATCAGTACAACTTATGTTAATCTGATGAATAAAAAATTGATGCAACAACAACCCTTCACTTCTTTACGCTAGCAGGTGTAAATTGTGGGTGTGCCAATTCTCTAAAGGTGCAGCAACCCCCATTTCTATAAGCCTGAATCAGCTGTTCGTGTATGCGTTAAGGCCGGTGCTACGTTTCTAGCAGCAGTTCAACGATAAAGGATGCCATCGCAACTTGCACGATAATTGTGCGATAAGAACGGGACCCTCAACCATAACACCTCGTTATGTTACCTGGCACGGCCTTCTTCATGTCAAGAGAGAAAGAGGGAGATACGGGTAGTGTGTGTGTGTATGCGCGTGTGTGTTTTTGTGTGGGGAGGGAGGGAGGGAGAGAGAGAGAGAGAGAGAGAGAGAGAGAGAGAGAGATTTTAAAAATAGGATTTAGATGTTAGTTTAATTAAAAAGTCTGACCTTTTAATCTGTTCCTGAAACAAATTACATTACATTACATGATTATTGCTTTAGGTCCAGCGGACTCTTCCGAGCCAAATCAGGACCACCTTAAACAAATTAACATGATGCAGAGAGAGAGAGAGAGGGAGAGAGAGAGAGAGAGAGAGAGGAGGGGGTGGGTTGAGGTGGGTGGTGGCGTATGTAAGTGCGTGATGGAGTGAGTGTGTCTGGATATTTGGAAATGGAGCGGAACTTGCCCAGGCACTTCGGCAGGCACGGAGACCGCTGCTGAAGGCTGTGAGGAAGAGCGGGCAAAGAGGATGTGTAGTGGCCTCAGTGTCTTCATCGTCTTTGAGTGGCTAGATAGATGGATATTCAGTGTTTATAGGGCGTTTGCCCCAATGTTCACATCGCACACGGCGGCTTTGGTGTCACCATTGCTTGCGGAGGCGCCGGAGTGCTGAATTCCGTAACTATTTTCACCTGCTACCACCTATACCTAAAAACTAAGCCTGAAAATCATTTTAAAGTTTTGTGTCTAAACATTTGGTTCTGTTGCAACAAAACTTTGGAACTAAATGATCTGATCAGTGACAATAATTATATTCTGGTGTCTCTCAGTGAAACCTGGCTCAAACCTACCGGAAGCGAAGTTCAAATTGCTATATTGACCCCACCGGGTTATATTCTTAAGTCCATACCTGTAAGACAGGTCTTGGTGGAGGTGTGGCCATTGTGTATCGTGAGGTCTTGAAGGACTCGTTGACTGTAGTCACTGACCCCAGCAGCCTCACCTATCGCTGTTTTGTGTCCTGTGAGGTGCGCCTTGTTGTTCAGGGTCAGACGTTCACATGGAGTCCTGTGAAGTACGCCTTGTTGTTCAGGGTCAGACGTTCACATGGAGTCCTGTGAGGTGCACCTTGTTGTTCAGGGTCAGACATTCACATGGAGCCCTGTGAAGTACGCCTTGTTGTTCAGGGTCAGACATTCACATGGAGTTCTGTGAGGTGCGCCTTGTTGTTCAGGGTCAGACGTTCACATGGAGCCCTGTGAAGTACGCCTTGTTGTTCAGGGTCAGACATTCACATGGAGTTCTGTGAGGTGCGCCTTGTTGTTCAGGGTCAGACGTTCACATGGAGTCCTGTGAAGTGCGCCTTGTTGTTCAGGGTCAGACATTCACATGGAGTCCTGTGAAGTACGCCTTGTTGTTCAGGGTCAGACGTTCACATGGAGTCCTGTGAAGTACGCCTTGTTGTTCAGGGTCAGACATTCACATGGAGTCCTGTGAAGTACGCCTTGTTGTTCAGGGTCAGACATTCACTTGGAGTCCTGTGAAGTACGCCTTGTTGTTCAGGGTCAGACGTTCACATGGAGTCCTGTGAAGTACGCCTTGTTGTTCAGGGTCAGACATTCACTTGGAGTCCTGTGAAGTACGCCTTGTTGTTCAGGGTCAGACGTTCACATGGAGTCCTGTGAGGTGCACCTTGTTGTTCAGGGTCAGACATTCACTTGGAGTCCTGTGAAGTACGCCTTGTTGTTCAGGGTCAGACATTCACTTGGAGTCCTGTGAAGTACGCCTTGTTGTTCAGGGTCAGACGTTCACATGGAGTCCTGTGAGGTACGCCTTGTTGTTCAGGGTCAGACGTTCACATTCTTGTCCTTACTCGTCCAAAATCAAACTCTCTGATAAGGAATTTGTTGATGAATTTCCTGAACTCCTAGAATCTTTTATGAAAAGTGACAAGCTCTTTATTGTTGGTGATTTGAATGTGCCTTTTGTCTGACAAGCTACTACTACTACTACTACTACTACTACTACTACTACTACTACTACTACTACTACTACTACTACTACTACTACTACTACTACTACTACTACTACTACTACTACTACTACTACTACATCAAAACACGATGACCTGTACCACCCTGTGTGATGTCCTAGGCCACTGAGCCAGTCTACACCTAGCTTCCCCTATCCCCTTCCCAACGCACACACAGACACACACCCACACCCACACACAGACACAGACAGACAGACAGACACACACACACACTTAATTCAATCCCACCACAGTAAATCCTCACACTCGCCCATCCCCCTTTCCCACTCCATAGATCTCAGCTATACGCCCCTGAATCAGCTACAGTCTCCTTTCGCTGGATTTGCAGGGGAATTACCTGAAGTGTTTATCCTCTGAAAGTAGACTACTTGTGGTGGGCTAAAGATATTTTCTTTCCGTTTGGAATGTAACGGCTTACCGAAGTTTCGGTTATTTTCTTCAACATACATTTCCAGAAGAATCCAGTTAAATGTCTTCTTTTCTCAAGTTCTTTGAGGTTGGCTAATATGTGTTTTTTACAGAATGTAACGATTTCAGGTTTTTTACCATTAAGGGCCAGTAAATGACATATGTCAGCGTCACAGTTCCTTTTCACAGTCACAGTGAGTGTTGACAAAAAGGCATAAGATTAAGCCCTTCACACCCCGCCCCCTCTTCACCTCCCCTACAAAACATTCATTTCAAAACTACGGTTTTATATAATTTGATAACGTTGGTTGGCGCTCGCCCCTCATCCCCCACCCCTCTCTCTCTCTCTCTCTCTCTCTCACACGCTCTCTGTCCTTCCCTCAGATACTGATGTTTAAAGTAAAAAATAATATAGCGCCTTCTTACTTACGTGATCAACTAATGTCATTTCCTACACAATACCATTCTGAAAACTACCGACTTCCAAAACCACGACTTGACATTTTTAAATCTAGCTTCTCTTTTAAAGGCCCCCTGTTATGGAACACTCTTTCTTTAGAACTAAAAAAATGCACATCGTTAAACAGGCTCAAGTACAAGATTTACAACATATTTCTTAATAATTTCAAAAATCATACATTCTAGCATGCATCAATTGATTTCCCCCCTTCCCCTCTCTTCCCACTCAGTCCGTCAAGCCTCTCTCTCTCTCTTTATTAAATTAAATGGTTCCAGTTAAATATGTTATATTTAGTATTGTTAGTTTCCTTGTTACGAAGTTAGCTTGTTTATTTCAAATCAATGTTTGTCTTTGCATGAATGCGGATGAATGATTAAAGTAAATGTGTGAGTGATTGAAAGAAGGACTGATTGTAAGATTAGCAAATTAATGCTAAAATCATTTTCTTCTTGTAATAAACTATTGAATCTGAATCCCTCCCTCGGGCTCTCCCTTTCTCTTTCCCTCCCTCAGTCTCTCTTCCACCCCCCTCTCTCTCCCTCCCTCCCTCCCTCCCTCTCTTTCGCTCTTTTTATGACCCTAGCCAACAGTTCATGTGAACTACAGTCGTATAGATAGTGGCTTCTTGCGCAGTTTGGCGGATGGAAGCAGGCAAGGGACGTGTCCAATTATTGCTTACAATCTCTGGCAGGAGAGGAAAGCTCTCTAGTACTTCTAACAAAGTCTCTCTTCCTTATAGGAAGATGACCTCTCGTATGGATTCCTCATTCTGTCACATGCATTTTCTTCTTTTTCTCATTCTTCTTCGTCGTCGTCGTTCTTCTTGTTCTTCTTCGTGTTCTTTTTCTTGGTCTTCTTGTTCTTGATATTCCTTTCCTCCGTCGTCGACGTCATCCTTCTTCTTCTTCTTCTTCTTCTTGATATTCCTTTCCTCCGTTCTTCTTCTTCTTCTTCTTCTTCTTCTTCTTCTTCTTGATATTCCTTTCCTCCGTTCTTCTTCTTCTTCTTCTTCTTCTTCTTCTTCTTCTTCTTCTTCTTCTTCTTCTTCTTCTTCTTCTTCTTCTTCTTCTTCTTCTTCTCCATTGTCGTCGTCGTCGTCCTTCTTCTTTTTTTTTTTTCGTCGTCGTCGTTCTTCATACTCCTCCTTCTTTTTCTTCCCCGTCGCATTCTCTTTCTTTTTCTTCCTCCATTATTATTATTATTATTATTATTATTATTATTATTATTATTACTACTACTACTACTACTACTACTACTACTACTACTACTACTACTACTACTACTACTACTACTACTATTACTACTACTACTACTACTACTACTACTACTACTACTACTACTACTACTGTATCCTAGGAAGTGACTACGGACACCGGAGCACTATTTTGTAACGTGCGACTGATGCTGTAAGAACATGGGTAAATGGGGACGAGAGTACTGTTATTATACTGGATAATGTAGCAACGTGTAGAAATGGCCGTATACCA
Source organism: Oncomelania hupensis (assembly GCA_036898135.1). NCBI lineage: Eukaryota > Metazoa > Mollusca > Gastropoda > Littorinimorpha > Pomatiopsidae > Oncomelania > Oncomelania hupensis. The sequence continues at coordinate 88,581,749 of CM072514.1, read as the reverse complement.
CTGAGAGTAGCTACTGCACAGGTACTAACAACCAAAATACTTTTTACTGATCCCAGATGGAGGTTTACTTCCGATTTATTACTTTAAATTTTAATAATTTTAATTTTTTTTTAATTTATTGATTGTGTTATATCTATTGTACTGTGCGTGTGACTGTGTTTGATGCGCCTTGAGCAGACTATTGCTTGATAATGCGCTTTGTAAATACAATTATTATTATTATTATTATTATTATTATTATTATTATTGACAAAGTAATTTATACATTCTGTTGGGTACATGTTGTTCAGAAGGGAGGCGAGAGAGAGAGAGAGAGAGAGAGAGAGAGAGTGGACTAAAGAGAGAGAAGAGGGTAGAGTGGGGCTACTGTGTTGATTTTGAAGTTCAAGGTCATTTTAGGCTTTGCAAAAACACGGAATGGCTGTTTATTTAACCCATAGTATGCAACAACTTTGGGTTAATTGATCACATGTGCTTGAGAGGTCACGTGAGGGGCAAAGTCATACCAAGGCCAAGGTTTCTGAAGTCAAGGTCATCCTAAGGTCACGGTTTGTTTTTCGCATAATACAACTTTTGCTGTACTTTATATCATAGTACAGTACATATATATTTGGAGCCGGAGGTCAAGGTAATCTCAAGGTCAAGAGCATAGGAAAATCAAAGTCAGTATTACTTTGCATTTTAATGTCACTGTTTTATTTTGTTTTATTTTGGGGGGGGGGGGGGGGGGGGCACTCATTTTCATGTGTAATATTGCGAGTTCCCTAAGGTGTGTGCGAGTCATATGGGCTTTGCCCTCCTAGTGTATCGTTTGGTGGACAGTTTTTCTTCCTTTCTTTCTTTCTTTCTTTCTTTTCTTTCTTCCTCCATTTTACCTTCTCTTTTTATATTTTCTGTCTTAATTTTCTTCCGTAAATTTCATTTTTCTTTCTTTCTTTTCTTTATCTCTGCCTTTTCTTTCTTTCTTTCTTCTGTTTTTCTTTGTTTCTCAATTTCCCTCCTTTCTTTCTTTCTTTTTGGTTTCTTTCTCAATCTTCCTCCGCTTTCTTTCTTTCTTGCTTTCTTTCTTGCTTTCTTTCTTTCTCTTTATTTCTTTTATTATTTCCCCAATCTTATTTTTATTTCTTCCTGTATTTCTTCTATTTTGTTTCCATTTCTTTTTATCTGTTTTCCTCAATTTTCCCATTCTTTTTCTGGGCTTGGGTTGTGGGTATTGGCTTGGTTAATGCGTGGTTAATGGTAGCACTTAGTTAGATTGGCAATTCTCTTGTGGACATTCCGCATATGAGCTGCTATTACAAGCATTTTGCCCACTTCCGATTAATACAAATAAATAATAATAATAATAATAATAAGAAGAAGAAGAAGAAGAAGAAGAAGAAGAAGAAGAAGAAGAAGAAGAAGAAGAAGAAGAAGAAGAAGAAGAAAACTAAGAATAATAATAGCTTTTATATCGCGCAGTAACTTACAGAAATTAAAATCCAAGCGCTGTTTAATCTAGAAGAGACTGGAGAAGCTTATTCAGGACTTGATCTACAAGATTTATTGATTGTTTTGTCATTCATTTATTCAAACATTCAGTTCATTCTTTCTTCGTTCACGTTTTCATAACAGCAGGCTGAGTCTACTGGCGAACCATTAGCAATGATGGCTTGCTTGTCAGACGGGAAGATGGTTTTGTAGCCTAGATTTTGGCAAACCTTCCACCATTGTGTTATGTAAACTTACCGTGCCAGAACATCACTGATTATTGTTTGATGCCATGTTCAAAAAGGATGGGTACGAGGGTACACTTACAGTTACCATGGAAACAGACCATTCTTCGCCTCTGTGTACGGAGACCGTGCCAAAAAGACTAAATGGGTTTTATCTATATATAAAATATGCAAGGTTCCTTCAACTTGCTTTTGACTTGCAGTGAAACACACACGAAGACGTCGATCCTGTCTTCTTCTTCTTCTTCTTCTTCTTCTTCTTCTAATCTTCTTCCGCGTAGCCGCAATCAATGTTGAAAGAGAACAAAGAACTTTACATCGTGTAACGTCCACTCTCGTCCTACAAAAGAGCAGAGTAGCCTCCAACGTCTCTATGATAATTTTGGACTGTAGCTGCCAATTCATTCAGCAACGGAAGGACAATGCAACTGGCAGATCAGAAACCTATTTTAATAATACTACATGTTATACAGCGCGATTCCAAACAATAGTTTGCGAACAACGTTCACTTCATACAATTAAAACACATTAAAAAAAAAAAAAAAAACAATTTCTGCTGATTGTACTAACACCGCGGTGTCCATAATTTCATTGCGCGTGAATTAATTAATTAAAACAAAATGATGTCGATGACTTCGTACTATTGGAAAAGGCAGCTCACTTGGCAAGAATATAAAATCCTACTACATAAATAAATAACGACAGAAAGAAAGAAGTCATAGTTAGTTTGTTAGTCATTGTTTATAGGGTCCAGCGGACTGCAAAGAGCCGAATCGGGACCACAGCTTGGTTGAAAGAGGACTCACCCCTGATCCGTATAAAAGATATGCTGAAACAACCCTAATGGTACTGTCCCCTAGACGCTATGTGTCCGGGGACTTTTATCTACCGACGCACGCACGCACGCACGCACGCCCTAATGGTAACACTGAAGGCACTCCACCAGTCGGCAACTTTACAATAAAGCCATTTAATTAAAGGCATCCCATGCAAGGGACGCTTAGGTTGTACTCTAATTTATAGAACTCCAGTTTACCAAAAACAAATAGAATATATAAACATCATTATAAAATATTAACAAAACACATACATATAACATGCCTACATTGCTAAATAATAATACCATAAAAAGCCCCAGTGACCATTTGGCAGAAAGCGTCCAATATCTCCAACAGACCCCATACACAAATCAGGAGTTTGGAGAGAGTTTTTAAAAAAAGAGGTAGGTGACTGGTCTAGCAAAGAAGATAGTAGATTGATAGAACAGAGTAGGAGCGAGAAAGAACAAATGAGAATGATCGAAACAGTGGGAATTTAAAGCACTAAATTTCCACAAAGTGGGGATACTATTTATACAGAAAAACCCCGGCACACCCTCAGTGGGGAAGAAATCGTAACTTGGTACTATTGAAACACTTGAAGTCGAGAAGAAAAGATTATTTATACCGCAGGCTTTAACTTAAGTGACTCCAAACCATTGGAAACAATTTCAAACAAGAGTAGATATTCCTGCTGATCTGACGATGTTAAAACAACAACAGTAACAACACAATGTCTTCGAACTATTTTAACACTTTTTTTGCACTCACTTTGCTAGAGTATGTTTGATATTTATCTACTCATCTGGTAATTTTTCGTTTAGAATTATAACACAGTGTAATGGAAGTTTTTTTTTTTTTTAAAGAAGAAGAAAACACACACACACACACAATAACATTGAGACACTTACTTTGCCAGACTAGTTTTGTCTACTTTGCAGGCAATTTTCCAAGAGCAACACCTACACAATATCTTAGGATATTGGCATTTTTTTAAAAGAACACTACCACGGCAATGGCTCGGAACTGTTGAGAAACACTAATACTTGTACTTGGAAAAAAAACAAACCAACACCAATACTGGTACTGACTATTGACAAAATACAAACGTCTGTAGGTAAACGTACTGACATGCCAACAATGCCGTGGACAGGTGGAGAGCTACAGATTGTGGTAAGCACTGTGGACTGTTGCTTTTCCACCCTACCAACCACATACTACAGTCTTTGAGTTCTCACTGACAGGCCACGCGCAGCCACCCCTGTTTCAGGGAGGGGAAAAGGTCGGCCCATTTTGTTTCTTCGTTTGTTCCGCAATATTGCAGTGTACTGCCTCTTGGCGTACAGGTCATTTTACAGCACTTCATTCTCAGATATGGACATGCAAACGTACCCCCAAAACTACCAATGTAAAGTTGAACTGTACATTTAAAAAAAAAAAGTCTGCAAAGGTTTACTATCTGCGGATATGCAAATTATATGGGCTATATCTATTATTGCAGGACTGTGCGACTATGCATGCAACTGCACTTCTATTCCTCCTTCTGCTCCTCCTTCTCCTCCTCTCTCCTATCTCCATCTTCAAAGAGAGAGAGAGAGTGTGTTACACTGTTGTTGTTTTTTAATCAGTAGTTGATTCAGCCCCGATGCTTGAATCCTGTTAAGTGATACTCAGATTCGTTTATCCATGCAACCTGTTCACTCAGCAACAAGGCAGAAGTCGTCGTATGAAGTTTTCCAACTTTATTCAGCGTACATCAACAACTGCATACAATGGCTCAATCGCTTTTTTCACTTTCACTTTTTCAACTCACTTTTTGAAACAGTGCGGTACTTAAATAGTCTCTCTATACTCTAGAGAAAGTTCGAACATTCCAGCGTGACGCAACTACAGGCAATCAGAATAAAATTCGTCACCGGAACTATGTCTTACGTCATATAACTTTACTTAGGACAGAAGAATCTCGCAGCTACCACTAAATTTATCTATATGCTTCGATTGATAGTAAACAAGCGATTCTAGAACATTCTCCAATACTATCGACCAACAAAAATTATCAACATTATACAAAGCTTCTTCTAACTACAACGCAAAATCAAATCAAAGGAAATTACACTCTGTATACAATATACACACAAGCATTGCATGCTTTGCAAAACAAAACGATCGCTTCTGACCTCGTGTTCTTCAATAATAATATTGGATGCAATATAAAGTTTCCTAAAACAAAAATTGATTTCTATTCCGACTTGTGTAATAGCGATCTCTTCAGATCGCCGCGCTTCGAGTTCCATTGAAGAAAAAGGGCGCGGTAGCTTCCGATATTATTGTTGTATAATTCTGCATCACCTTTCCCCGGCGTTAGATAGAAGCAACGGTCAACTACCGTGAAGAAAGTAGATTATAAATACCTGGTCTTTGGGCTAAGAAGTTGACACCGACTGGTAAAAAAGTTTGCAAGCAACAACCATGTGTATCATTTAAAGATTTTCTTTTTAATGGATCGAACTCTAAACTAACTGAACCGAAAATCAGATTAATACGGTCGCATAAAAACATGAAAAAAACCACGTCGGATATAGTTTCTGAATGAGAACAGAAACATTAATTTATTAATTTATTTATTTATTGATCTTATATATAGCGCTTTTCCAGTTTCAGATCTGCTTTAGGCGTTTGCTGATACAGGATCTAACTCAAGCCCGTCTCCCTCTCCCCCCCCCCCTCCCCGCGGAGGACATCTCTGCGGCAAACTTTATTTGCCCCTCGCTGTCAGAAGTACCCCGAAAGCCTGACAGCGAGTGGTTCGTTAAGAGTGAGTCTAGTTTGAGAGAGTGCCAGCCCAAGTTTTTGGTTTTTGTTGCCAGCTGGCGGATCCAGAGAGAAAGGAGGAGAGGAGTCTTAGGCCGCATCCCCCACCCCCCTCCCCCTCTTCACTTCCCTGAACTGACGGTTTGCCAATTTTTTGCGAACTCTTGTCGACTGCCGTCAGTGCCTCCATTCTAGCCAAGGTCATACACATAGGTCACGAGAGAGAGAGAGAGAGAGAGAGAGAGAGAGAGAGAGAGAGAGAGAGAGAGAGAGAGAGAGAGAGAGAGAGAGTTTATTCAAATATAAGGCCTATGCCCCTGATTGAAAAGGAGTATACAAAGGTACATATCAATGCAAATGTTCAACGTGATGTCAGAGAACAAAACAAAAACAAACCAAAACAACATTTTCATTCCATTGCAGTTTCTCGCGCTTTGAATGCTTTATACAGGAATATGCATACTTTTCTAACGCACTCTTCATTACTCGACGCCATCAACACAGCGAGACATGTTGGGTGCTCTACAATATTTCTGCGGAATAAATTGGTTTCGTAGATCTTCAAAGAAAGAGCAACATAGCAAAAAATGAATTTCGTTTTCTACAAAATCTTTACACAATGTACATAACAAATTGCAAGGTTCATCATTTCATGATTCCTATATCTATAGAAATGTACAAACAAATCAGAAATTCCAAAGCGAAATTTAGTCATCAAATATCTCAAATGGTTATCCATATTAATTCGTAAGTAAGTAGGTATGCATCGTGCCGCAGTAGGGCAACAAAACCTTCTATACACACTAAATCTGTCACTATTCTCAATATGATCATTCCACTCTTGCCATCTACAGTCAATCAACCGAGTCTTGAACGCTCGCAAAAATTCACTCACTCCACCAACTCCTTGTTTTAACCAAACAAAACCAAATCCTTAACGATGCAAGTACATGCGAACATTTGACACCCAATTTATTTTACCCCTACAATCCAAATTATGCAACATTAAATATGCTTTCTTGGGTAATCTCTCTTCATCCACCTGCACAACTTTCAACCAATAACGAGTACATTTCACAGCAAAATTAATGGTGTTTGGGTATCTATTCAGTTCTCTGTATACCAAATCGTTAGGTGTGCGCATTTCCACATGTAAGAATTTCTTAAGAGCAAACAAATGAACTTTTTCACAATGCTGTACCGCTTTATCCAAGCCCCATATCTCACAACCATAACTCATAACAGGCTGCACTTGTGCATCAAAAAGTTTTAGAAAAACGTCAACAGAGTAATTGTTAAACATACGCAGTCTTTGCATAATACAAAGAAGAGCTTTTTTAGCCCTACTTGCAACATCTCTACATGCTCCAACAAAACTTAGTCTAGTAGAAAAACAAACACCCAAATACTTATAAGCGTTTACCACAGGCATAGCCCTTCCATCAAAAGTCCACCTCTCTCTAATACCCAAAGAGAGAGAGAGAGAGAGAGAGAGAGAGAGAGGGGAGAGAGAGAGAGAGGGGAGAGAGAGAGAGAGAGAGAGAGAGAGAGAGAGAGAGAGAGAGAGAGGCTCAGCGTCGTTAACTATTATAAAAGTCTGTCTGGCCAGCTGTTACTGCCGGTGAAACTAGATAAGGGGTGTAAAAGCATATAATGTGTCATACACACCCACACACACACACACTCACACACACACACACACACACACACACCTCGTTTGTGACACTTGTTGTGCCCACTATACCAGTCATGGAGTTTTCATTTGTTGCCACTTAACGAAGCTTACTTTATCGTGACGGTGATGGTTGTGTAGTGACGGTGATGGTTGTGTAGTGACGGTGATGGTTGTGTAGTGACGGTGATGGTTGTGTAGTGACGGTGGTGGTTGTGTAGTGACGGTGATGGTTGTGTAGTGACGGTGCTGTCGACGGCGGTGAAATTCAATTTTATTGTGTCGGGTATATCATTTGATAGTGTTTGGACCCAAAAACTTTAATGTGTGGTAGTGGTGATGATGATGATGATGACGACGACGATGCTAATGATGGTTCTAGTGGTGGGGATGATATCGAAACATGTAATTAATATCAGTTATTTATTATGTTCCATCTGAGGAAATTGATGATGATGATGAGGAGGAGGAGGAGGATGGTGATGATGGTGGGTGTGATGTGATGACCTGGAAGGTGATGATTGTAGACAGAGCTTTATGAACGTCATCACCCAGCCCTCTGTTTCAGCATCGCCGCTGCTTGCTGACCAATGCTAAATGTAATGTACCCTGTGTAATACCAATACACCTATTTCAATGTAGGACTTCTTTGTTTCCGCTCCGACATGCACTTTGCAAGCATCTCTCTCTCTCTCTCTCTCTCTCTCTCTCTCTCTCTCTCTCTCTCTCTCTCTCTCTCTTTTTTTTTTCTCTCTCTCTCTCTCTCTCTCTCTCTCTCTCTCTCTCTCTCTCTCTCTCTCTCTCTTTCTCTCTCTCTCTCTTCCCCCCCCCTCTCTCTCTTTCTCTCTTCTTTTTTGAGAACCACGTCCTGCAAAATATTACCAAAATTGGTGTGAACTTGGAAATTCTCAGATTCTGTTCGTCCTTCCCAAATGTTTTTCCCCTCGTGAGGCATCTGTTGCAAAACTAGTCTACATATTGCCATTATATTATCGTTTGTTCTGGAAGCCATTCTCTCTCTCTCTCTCTCTTTCTCTCTCTCTCTCTTTCGCTGTCTCTCTCTCTCTCTCTCTCCCTCTCTCTCTCTCTCTCTCTCTCTAATAATAATAATAATAATATTATTATTATTATTATTATTATTATTATTATTATTATTATTATTATTATTATTATTATTATTATTATAAGGATATTTATATAGCGCTTTTTCCCAATGAACAATATCAGTTCAAAGCGCAGTAGGCCTACTCATGCATTCATTCTAAACATCCGGCTTCATAGAAAATAAAATCAGACACTTGCTAACGAATAAGAGACGATCTGTTATAAACTACTGCAGCATAAATGTTGGATTTAATGTTGGTGTCATTCATTTTTTTTTCAGTTATTCTTCTTCTCCGATTTGAAACTTTATAATTTTTATTTTCATCAAAAAGATAAATGGACGACAAGAGTAATTATTTTGACAACACCAGCAGCTGAGCCCATGTTAAGTGTGTGTGTGCACGTGTGTGTGTGTATGCTCGCGCGCGTGTGTGTCTGAATGTGGAGAGGGATGCGCGCGCGCCTTGGAGTGTGTGTGGGCACGTGTATGAGTGTAAGTGCGCGCGCACGTGCGTGTGTTTGTACTGATTGTAAATTTCCGTTCCTCTGTGTGGGCATGGGATTTCCATGATGGGGCAGAAAAGAAACGACAGAGGGAGGTTGTCTCTGCATGTTTTACATTCTCCTTAGTTCTTTTTCTCCATTTCTTCTTCTTCTTTCTCAGAACAACAATCAACCAGTAGGTCAGTTTTTTTAGTACAAGGTAACAGTGCAAGGAGATACAAGAAGAGGTAGACCGCAAAAGAGGTGGGAGGACAACATTCGAGAATGGACTGGTTTGACACTGAGCGAAACGATCAGGGTTGCTGAGGACAGGGAAAGATGGAGTACGTTGGTTAAACGATCATCTGTGATGCCCCTACGACCTCCGAGTTAAGGAATAAGATAGGATATGATAGGATAGGATAGGTCAGTTTTAAAGACACCATATGTTATTCCAACTTGGCAAAGCATAAATATTGTTTTTCTTTCTATTTCAATTTTCTGTATAACAGTTCTTTCTGTACACTTTTAATTAAGTTGATTGATTTTTTTTCTACACTTCTTGTATCGCTCTTCTTAAGCAGCAGATGAAAGACAGTAAAAGTGTTCTGATTGTTTCCATTCCGGTATTTTATTTGTTTTTAAGTTCAGAAGTTGGATAACTCCCTTCTCGTTTAAAAAATAAATAAATAAATTCAGATTTAAATAGATACAAACGTCAAAGCAGTATTGATCGAAATGTTCAAAACTGTGTACATTGGAGTTGGTAACATTTTATGTTGTGAAGGGTTTGAAACACACGTAGAATGTTTCGTGTTTATAAATCTTCTTGGGGGGGTCGTCAGTGCTTTTCTCTTCACTCCCCCCCCCTCTCACACCCCTTTATTAAATGTGTTCACATTTTTATAACAGTGTGTGTAAACGTACAACCAAATGGGTAAGGTGCCTTTCTTAGCTACAAATGAGTTAATTTGTTATGAACCCTCCTTTTTTTTCCCAGAACCCCACTTTTTTTGTAAGTACACGGGAGTGCTTTAATAGTACAAGGGAGGGAGTGCTCTATTAGTACAAGGGAGGGAGTGCTCTATCCGGGACGGAGAAATTCAGGCACTTTTCGGTCAGATTTGGAAGAGAAGTCGACCTATTTCGTCCTATATAGGAGATGATCTAGGTAAACTTTTAAACGGAAAGAGACAATTTTGCATCAGATATTTACATTTTTAGAAGAATTTTGCGCTCTTTCCGTAAAAAAACCAACACAAGCAATCAACAGCAAATCACTTCGTCCTATATAGGAGATGATCTAGGTAAACTTTTAAACGGAAAGAGACAATTTTGCATCAGATATTTACATTTTTAGAAGAATTTTGCGCTCTTTCCGTAAAAAAAAAAACAACACAAACAATCAACAGCAAATCACTTTCCGATTCCTACATTCTTAAATAAACCCAGTTGTAATATTTGTCAAATCTCTCTCTCTCTCTCTCTCTCTCTCTCTCTCTCTCTCTCTCTCTCTCTCTCTCTCTCTCTCTCTCTCTCTCTCTCTCTCTCATTGTCCTCGTTTTGGGGTACCTATAAAGTGCGAAAAGACAACTAAAGACAACTAAAGACAACTAAAGACAACTAAAGACCGGTACCTATAAAGGGCGAAAAGACAACTAAAGACAACTAAAGACGGCTAAAGACAACTAAAGACGGCTAAAGACAACTAAGACAACTAAAGACAACTAAAGACAGCTAAAGACAAGCGAAAAGACAACTAAAGACGGCTAAAAAAAAACTAAAGACGGCTAAAGACAACTAAAGACGGTTAAAGACGGCTAAAGACACCTATGTATAGACAACTAACCCTAACCCTAACCCCTAACAATATAAACAACAATAGCCTCAGTTTCGAATCGGGCATTGCATTTTCATTAAATCCGACTACACAATCACCCAGAACAGCTTTCACTTTGTATCTAAATCAATTATCTTATATAATAAACTTGAAAAATATTATTGTTATTTTTTTTAATCCGTTGTACTTTCTACGCGGCAACACATTTCTGCCATAGCCAATGTCTTTCAAAGATGGCAGGTGTTTTTGGGCTCTTTAAGTTGTTTGTAGCCTTGTATACCCTCTAAAATTTCTACCCGTGGTGTCTTTAGCCGTCTTCAGTTGTCTTTAGTGGTACCTATAAAGGGTGTCTTTAGCCGTCTTTAGTTCGTCTTTAGTTGTCTTTAGCCGTCTTTAGTTGTCTTTAGTTGTCTTTTCGCACTTTATAGGTACCGTCGTTTTGGGCAACTCCCATTTTCTAGGGTTGGGTTACTAACAGTTAATATTAGTATGAATTTCAATTCAAATTTATTGACAGGTTTCATTGTTTACTGACAGACCGTTAAACACACGATTTTACATGAAATTCTTATTATTTAAAAAAAAAATATTAAGAAGGGTATATTTATTTCTCGTCTTGTGTCAACCGACAATGCTTTGCAGATAAATTATGGCATCCAACATTGCAAATCTGAACAGTCATTGAGTAATATTGAGCTGAGCTCGATTTGTTGGCTGGTTGAGGATGCTTGATTTGTTGAATGGTAGTAATATGATGGCTGTATTAATGGTGGTGTATGCTGATTGACAGACTTCAACAATGAAAACAAAATTATGAAACCAGAGAGAGATAGAGAGAAAGAGACAGAAAGACAGACAGAGTAAATAAAAAATTGATACAAAAAGTCACACTGACCTGGCGCCAGGAGCATAGCCATTGGCGTAAGAGTTCCTCATTGTATTGGAGTTTTGACCACTGTGAGCACTGTTCACGGTGTGCACTCGCATAACACTCTTGTCTCGTATTAATCCATATTGACGTTGACTGCCTTCTTATCCTGACCGCATCACGTACAGCCTGCCCTCTCTGTTTACAGGCTGGCACCAAAGCTTGATCAACAATTTTCAATTTTCTGTTTTACAGGCTTTTTAAAACCCCTTATTTGTGTCTCTCTCTTTCTCTCTCTCTCTCTTGTTACGTTCTTCCTTTGAGGGATCAACCGCTGTTTGCTCGCTCGCTTCTTTCAGTTTTCAGCCTCTCGCTTCTCGATTTTCTTATTGTAACATTACGGTGACCTATTTGCTGGTTTGGCTTTACCGTCACATGTCAACTGTAACTGCAGAAATCTTGTCACTTTTGCGCCATGCTAACACACCGTGCGGTTTTCTTCTGTATATTTTCATGTTTACAGATTATTGCTATGAAACTTTCACCGGCAAGATCAGAAATCTCACACTTTAACGCCGTCTCTTGTCATGCGTTCTTCTTCTGAGAACTGTTTGGTGTGGGTTGTTTTTTTTTCCAAGTTAGCCGATCAACCCTCTCAGCTCTAGCCTGCAAGAACAGAATCATCTCACTTTAGAGTCGTCCAAACACTCCCTCCAACTACTCTCCCCTCCTCCCGCCTCTGCTTCCCCCCCCCCCCTCTCTCTCTCTCTCTCTCTCTCTCTCGCTGTCTTCGTCCGTTCATCCCTTTCTCGCTGGCTTCTTGAGTAGTTCAACCTATTCTCTGGTTTCTTAGTTCAACATCACTCAAACAGCCTGCCCGCTTGTCAATGTTAAAACATCAGAGCGAGCTAAACTATTTTTTTTTACATTTTATTTTTATTAATTATTTTTTAGGGGAGATGGGAGTTTTATTTTAGAGTGGTTTGCTTTGTTTATGTCGGCTTTTGCCGTGTTTATTTGGTGATTGTCATCGGTCCATAGTCAAGCTCTCACACGTCTCTACCATGTTTTCTCTGTTAGCATATCCGTCCGCAACGTTGTAGCTTAGTGGTACAGCGTGCACCGGGCTGACCGATGACTGAGGTTGGAATCTCGTGGTGGGTAAGATGAAAGCGGCCAATGCCACTGTCCACCTTAGCAGTATGATTGCTCTGGTGGGTCAGTGATGATTTGGATCCCTAACCTCTCTTCCCTTGGCTGGCTATCCCCGTCTGCCGTAACGCCCATGGTGGGTGTAGACGTTACACTTCAGTGTTCAGTCAATCATCCATCCACACATAACAGCTAGATCACCACTGCGGAAATGTCTGTACATCCCATCTTCTCTGTTGGGTCTAACTTTCAATCGCCACTGCAGGCCTATTTAGCTCCACACATCGTCTGCCGGGCTACTGTTTCGTGTGGGAGTCTTTCTTCGTCTTCTCTCATCCATGCGGGACAAACGGACATTGCCTGAACTGCTGCGTCTCATGTGCTCGCTGTCTTGACACGCCCTTTCTGACTGATCGCTCTTCCTCGTAATCCTGTCTCTGGGCGTTATGTTTCTCCGAATATTATTTACTTTCCACTCGGGCAAGTCTTGGGGGGGTTCTCCGGGTACTCCGGTTTGCTCCGCCAGCAAAATTTGAAAGACACAACTAATGTTAGGTAGATTGGGTTTGGGCGCGCCACAGGCTGCGACTACGCCTTCCCCAGGGGAGGCGGCCCAGAATTTCCCGATAAAAAAGGACAATAAAGCATTAAAATAAAATAAAAATAAATAAAACAAAATAAAAAATAAATCAACCTGTCTGACCTGAACAGTGAATATTTCATTTACTAATTAATTAATTAATTTTATTTTTTTAATTTAACGTTTATTAAAACCTGTGGAATTAAACAACTATTTTATGGCCAAGCAAGAGCAAGAGCAGTATAAATAAGAACGATATTTCTTTTTATACGACAAAGTTTCTGGCATATCCCGACCTTTGTTGTATGAAGAGAAATATCGTTTTTACACAGTTTCTCTCTTTTTGTTCCCCTTCTTTCTGTGAACTGAGCCAATGATCAGTTGTCTTCTCTCTTACTGCCTTACCCCTTGTCAGATCTGGTTATTTCTCTCTCCTTATGGCTACTCCCGCACACCATCTCTTTCACAATTCTTCCTGTGAGTCTTCGCTTCGTTATTTTGCTAGTCTTATTGTGTGTTAGCTCAGCACATGCTGTGTGAAGTTCGTCGCTATTTCTTGTTGTCTAAACACACTGTCTCTTTCCTCTTGTTCTTCCTCTGAGCCGTTGATGAGCCACTTCCTCGCCGCTGCATTAGTTGGAGATACAGCTTGTCGCCTCTGATTGCTCTCTCGTTTTAGCGGTCTCTACACAACCCTTTCCCTAAGCTCGCTCTTCGTCAGAGGCTTAGCTAGCAGCCTTCTGATGGTCATCGGTTGTTCTCACACCAAAGACCAGTCTCTGATGGCTGTCTCGCGTTTATAATAGTCCTAGCTTGGAGTCCACTGACCAAAGCTCACATTTTCTGGCTTTCTGTGCTCTTTCCCCGAGTCTTCAGTAAGCTGTCTCACGACCTTTACTAACATGCTCAGCGTGCCGACTCTGCAAACATTCTCGCATTTTCTGTCTGACTGAGTACACCCTTTCCCTTTCTCCGCTCTTCCTCGGAGTATCCAGTCGCCCTCTCATTGCCTTATTAACCAAACTGTCTGATCAAGTTGCTACCAAATTTCCCGACTATCCTGACGCACGCACACACAGTGTCAAACGCATCCACCTCCCTCTCTCCCCTCCCACCTCTCCCTCCCCGTGCCTCCCTCTTTTTTTTTTCCTAATCTCCCTTCTCCCTTTGTACCCGTGGATGTTGGAGGAACTGTACTGTCTCTATCTACAAGGCCTAATATTTAGCACGCTTGATCTGGGATCTGTCACTAACCAACTGTCCTAACATCCCTTCAAGTCTTATTAGCTGGAGTTCGTCACACTTTGTCTATTGTCTCACTGTCCGTTCTTTCTCTGAGCCTTTAGCACTTTCCCACGCCCTGAAGGATGTTGCTTTGTAGCATGGCACACAGTGACCACGGAACTTCATTGTTCTCTTCTACTGTGGTTTGTATTAACTTGTTGCTCTCTGCGCTTCCTTGTCATCTCCATCTTCCTATATGCTTGCGAAACATGGACCCTCACAGCAGATCTCCAACGAAGAGTACAAAGCATGGAGATGATGTGCTACAGAAGACTTCTGGGCATTTTCTATACCCAGCACATCACCAACGACGAAGTCCGACAGACCATCACACAAGCCATTGGACAACACGATGACCTGCTCACAGTGGTGAAAAAACGTAAACTCCGATGGTATGGCCACGTCACCGGATCATCGAATTGCAAAGACCATCCTGCAAGGCACAGTGCAAGGAGGCAGAAGAAGAGGGAGACCGAAAAAGAGGTGGGAGGACAACATTCGAGAATGGACTGGTTTGACACTGAGCGAAACTATCAGTGCTGAGGACAGGGAAAGATTGAGTACGCTGGTTAAACGAAAATCTGTGGTGCCCCTACGACCTCCGAGTTACGGGATAGGATAGGATAGGTTAGGATGTTGCTCTCTAAACACACCTCCTTGCGTTCACCGTTCTTCTGAGCATCTTTTTAAAACTAACTGGATTCTGTTGTGTTGTTAAAATTCATTGGCGACAAGCTATGGCCAGTTCTGTCTTGTTCTCTTCTTACCAGTCCTCTATGATAGCATGCAGACTTAATGCTGTTGCTGTCCACACACACCTTCTCTTATTTTCCGTTCTTTGTCTCAGCCTTTAATTATGCCTTTCCAAAACCTCGCAGGGTTCTGTTTTTTGTCATGCTATCATGTTTGTCGGCAGATTTGTTTCCCCCGTTTTTTGTCTTCTGCTAATGGGTTGGCGAGAACGTGTTGCTCTCGGAACTTCCCTCTCCCATTATAATAGACATTGACCGTATATTGTAGTATTATTAGTTGTTATGGTTCAACGTTAAATTGTGAGATTTGCTCTTATGTTTGTATGTCTCTGCGTGTGAAAGAGTGTATGGTCTAACATCACATGTACGTGAACAGACATTGAAATAAATTATTGAATTGAATTACATTTCGGGGGTTTTCTCCGGGTACTCCGGTTTGCTCCCCCAGCGTTAGGTAGGTTGGGTTTGGGCGCGCCACAGGCTGCGACTGCGCCTTCCCCAGGGGAGGCGGCCCAGAATTTCTCTTTGAAAAAGGGACAATAAAGTAAATAGACTTTGCACGCGCCGTCTTTTGTGTGTGTGCATGTGTTAAAAAGCTTGTTGTTGTTGTTTTTGCTTTCTTCTTCTTCTTCTTCTTCTTCTTCTTCTTCTTCTTCTTCTTCTTCTTCTTCTTCTTCTACTACTACTACTACTACTACTACTACTACTACTACTACTACTACTACTACTACTACTACTACTTCTTCTTCTTCTTCTTCTTCTTCTTCTTCTTCTTCTTCTTCTTGGTATTCTTCTACTACTACTTCTTCTTCTTCTTCTACTTCTACTTCTTCTTCCACTTCTTCTTCTTCTACTTCTACTTCTTCTTGTTATTTTTCTTGTTTCTTCTTCTTCTACTACTTCTTTTTCTTTTACTTCTTCTTCTTCTACTACTTCTTCTTCTACTTCTTCTTCTACTACTTCTTCTTCTTCTACTTCTTCTACTACTTCTTCTTCTACTACTTCTTTTTCTACTACTTCTTCTTCTTCTTCTCCTTCTTCTTCTTCTTCTTCTCCTTCTTCTTCTTCACTTCTTCTTCTACTACTTCTTCTACTACTTCTTCTTCTTTTTCTTCTCCTTCTACTTCTTCTACTTCTTCTTCTACTTCTACTACTTCTTCTTCTTCTCTTTCTACTTCTTCTACTTCTTCTTCTTCTTCTTCTTCTTCTTCAGAACTGTATATTCCCCTGGACAAAATCGGAGATTATTGTAAGAGGAAAGACGTGTACGTCAAGTAGCCAAAATGGCCTTGCACCGGTCTTTTGGGGGAAATGAAATATCTGTCTGATGTACTCACTACCTACACTACAACTCGTTCTTTGCGTTCATCAGATGAAAAACTGTTGAAATCGCCCAAGCGTCGGCTTAAAACAATTGGCGAACGATCTGTTAGATTTCAAGCACCCAAGGTTTGGAATGCACTGCCTGCCGGTTTAAGACTTTGTACAGACCTTGTTTCCTTCAAGAGCTGCTTAAAAACGCACTTGTTCCGCAAGGCGTTTTCCTGGTAAATAGTATGAACAGTAATAATACTTTCTCAATGATGCTACTTGATGTAGTGCGAATGTTGTGATAATGCGTACGAACGATGTGTGTAAGTGCATTGAGTTGTTATTCTAATGAAAAATGCGTTGTATAAATGCAATTATTTATTATTATTATTATTATTATTATTATTATTATTATTATTATTATTATTATTATTATTATTATTATTATTAACAGATGGCTCAGGATAGAAATAGAACTGCTCCGCGGGCATTTGGGAAGGGAGTGAAATGTGGGAGGGATTGGGAGGTGGAAAGGGGTGTGGGTGTTTGTCCGGTAATTGGGGAAAAAACACATCCCCGTTATCGAAAACCGCGCGTGGAATGAGCTGTCACGGAGCGCACCGTAATTCTCTGCACTATCCACCCAAAAAACTGTCACGAGGCACATTATCTTTGACAAAGAGACAGAGAGGCGGGGGGTGTTTGTGTTTACTTGGAATATAATCTTTCGTTTAAAATGATGAACGCAAATTCTCTTAATGAAGTTAGCGCATTTTACAGTTGTTCAGAGAAATATTTTTAACAAATACTTGTGTTCTACTCATTTCAAGTTATAAGGAAGCTGTTAACAAAGTGTTTTTTGTTTTAAATTTTATTTTACAAAACGTCTAAATCGGTAACCATGGATCATGGGTCGCTGACCCTTACGAAGAAGTTATGCTGAATGATAAATAGAATGCTTCTAGCCTTCGTATGAAATTCCTTGCTATGCGTATACAGTCTAATAGCAGTAACTGCCAGTGTTTTAATAAGTGCCTTCCATCCCACACACACATCCATCCCCCACGGCTGGAGGAGTGAATGAAATGAGTATAAGAGGTGGAAATTATCGCTGAAAGTAAAATTTAATGTTGTTGATTGGTTTGTTTGTGTGTTTATAGAAGAGTGGTGCGTGTGAGGGTCTTTTTTTGGTGGGGAGGGGGTGGGCTAGGGGAATGTAGGGGGAGGGGTGGGTCACCCAGTCTGTGACAAATGGATGGTTTGGTGTGAAAGCTCTCCATAATGGCTCCCATAGGACGGGACTTTGGGGACTGTGCTGTAGACCTTATACTTTCACTACTCACAGCTGGCTTTCTGTAAGGCAAGAGATCGTGGAGTTGTATAGTGATGAGACTTACATGTTCCACACACAGGGCAAATGTATAGTGATGAGACTTACATGTTCCACACACAGGGTGATGAGACTTACATGTTCCACACACAGGGCAAATGTATAGTGATGAGACTTACATGTTCCACACACAGGGCAATTGTATAGTGATGAGACTTACATGTTCCACACACAGGGTGATGAGACTTACATGTTCCACACACAGGGCAATTGTATAGTGATGAGACTTACATGTTTCACACACAGGGCAATTGTATAGTGATGAGACTTACATGTTTCACACACAGGGTGATGAGACTTACATGTTCCACACACAGGGCAATTGTATAGTGATGAGACTTACATGTTTCACACACAGGGCAATTGTATAGTGATGAGACTTACATGTTCCACACACAGGGCAATTGTATAGTGATGAGACTTACATGTTCCACACACAGGGCAATTGTATAGTGATGAGACTTACATGTTTCACACACAGGGCAATTGTATAGTGATGAGACTTACATGTTTCACACACAGGGTGATGAGACTTACATGTTCCACACACAGGGCAATTGTATAGTGATGAGACTTACATGTTTCACACACAGGGTAATTTGTATAGTGATGAGACTTACATGTTCCACACACAGGGTGATGAGACTTACATGTTCCACACAAAGGGTGATGAGACTTACATGTTCCACACACAGGGCAATTTGTATAGTGATGAGACTTACATGTTCCACACACAGGGTGATGAGACTTACATGTTCCACACACAGGGCAATTGTATAGTGATGAGACTTACATGTTCCACACACAGGGCAATTGTATAGTGATGAGACTTACATGTTCCACACACAGGGCAATTTGTATAGTGATGAGACTTACATGTTCCACACACAGGGTGATGAGACTTACATGTTCCACACACAGGGCAATTGTATAGTGATGAGACTTACATGTTCCACACACAGGGCAATTTGTATAGTGATGAGACTTACATGTTCCACACACAGGGTGATGAGACTTACATGTTCCACACACAGGGTGATGAGACTTACATGTTCCACACACAGGGTGATGAGACTTACATGTTCCACACACAGGGCAATTGTACAGGGATAAGACTTTACATTTTTTCAAACACGAATATCCTTGGTGTTTAGTGATCTAATTTTGTATAGTTGGGTATCTACGCAAGTTGGTCCTGAGTTGGCTGGGAAGAGTCCGCTGGACCTAAAGCAATAATCATGTAATGTAACTACGCAAGTGTTTTCACTGAAAGAGGTACAAGGGGAGTAGATAGAAAAAGAACAGTTCAAATTAAAAATCAGTTTTGAAGCCATCGTGTGCCAACAATAGATCTACACTCTTTGTCTACCGTTTCTCTTTCGTTCTTATGAAATGCGATCAATATGTTGCCTGATCTATTATTAATCGATTTCTTCTTCTACTTCTTCTTCTTCTTCTTCTTCTTTTTCTTCTTCTTCTTCTTCTTCTTCTTCTTCTTCTTCTTCTTCTTCTTCTTCTTGCAGCCCGCTGGACCCTATAAACAATGAATATCTAAATAACCTTGTTGTTGTTGTTGTTGTTGTTGTTGTTGTTGTTGTTGTTGTTGTTGTTGTTGTTCTTCTTCTTCTTCTTCTTCTTCTTCTTCTTCTTCTTCTTCTTCTTCTTCTTCTTCTTCTTCCGATACTTTTGAAAAACAAATTGAAAAACAGGTAAGCGAGAAACAAAATAATGTGATAACATAACAGGTGAGCTAGATCAGAAAAAACAGTAAACTACACTAATTACCCTCCAATAAACCCGTGTAATCCTGCCAGTAGAAATGTGTAATTTAATGATGGAAGTGTAATGTAATGATGGGGATTTGTAATGTAATGATGGGGATGTGTAATGTAATGATGGGGATGTGTAATGTAATGATGGAGATGTGTAATGTAATGATGGAGATGTGTAATGTAATTATGGGGATTGTAATGTAATGATGGGGATGTGTAATGTAATGATGGGGATTTGTAATGTAATGATGGGGATGTGTAATGTAATGATGGGATGTGTAATGTAATGATGGGGATGTGTAATGTAGTGATGGGGATGTGTAATGTAATGATGGGGATGTGTAATGTAATGATGGGGATGTGTAATGTAGTGATGGGGATGTGTAATGTAGTGATGGGGATGTGTAATGTAATGATGGGGATGTGTAATGTAATGATGGGGATGTGTAATGTAGTGATGGGGATGTGTAATGTAGTGATGGGGATTTGTAATGTAGTGATGGGGATGTGTAATGATGGGGATGTGTAATGTAATGATGGGGGTGTGTAATGTAATGATGGAGATGTGTAATGTAGTGATGGGGATGTGTAATGTAATGATGGGGATGTGTAATGTAATGATGGGGATGTGTAATGTAATGATGGGGATGTGTAATGTAATGATGGGAATGTGTAATGTAATGATGGGGATTTGTAATGTAATGATGGGGATGTGTAATGTAATGATGGGGATGTGTAATGTAATGATGGGGATGTGTAATGTAATGATGGAGATGTGTAATGTAATGATGGGGATGTGTAATGTAATGATGGAGATGTGTAATGTAATGATGGGGATGTGCAATGTAATGATGGGGATGCGTAATCAAAACCAAATCAAACCGCATGTTTAAACAAGTCATGATGTTTAATACTGAAAATGCCACTAAATGTAAGCTTGTTGTTGTTGTCGTTGTTGTTGTTGTCTTCTTCTTCTTCTTCTTCTTCTTCTTCTTCTTCTTCTTCTTCTTCTTCTTCTTCTTCTTCTTCTTCTTCTTCTTCTTCTTCTTCTTCTTCTTCTTCTCCTCCTCCTCCTCCTCCTCCTCCTCCCTTCTTCTTCTTCTTCTTCTTCTTCTTCTTCTTCTTCTTCTTCTTCTTCTTCTTCTTCTTCTTCTTCTTCTTCTTCTCCTCCTCCTCCTCCTCCTCCTCCTCCCTTGTTCTTCTTCTTCTTCTTCTTCTTCTTCTTCTTCTTCTTCTTCTTCTTCTTCTTCTTCTTCTCCTCCTCCTCCCGTCTTCTTCTTCTTCTTCTCCTCCCTTCTTGTTCTCTTTCTTCTTCTTCTTCTTCTTCTTCTTCTTCTTCTTCTTCTTCTTCTTCTTCTTCTTCTTCTTCTTCTTCTTCTTCTTCTTCTTCTTCTTCTGGTTCTACTTCTATCTGATTTGTTATGACAGTGGACGTTTTTGGCCACTGTACTCCTATTTCGCAGTCGTCTTCTTGTCATTATTCATTTCCACTCAAACTAGCAGCAGACTCGGGTATCATTGTCTGATAGTCCTATACACTTGTTGTATTACAACCGTTTGTTCAACCCAACTTTCTACCGAACAATCGCAAGTTTCAAATCCGACACAACTTCTCCCAGTGAGTTTGCTCCCAACCATAACATTAACAGCCATATTCGGGTTACATTTTAAAATATTTTGATTTGAGCAGAACGCGGATGTTTTTTTTCTATGAATATTACGCTAGATAATAATAACTAAATTAATCATAAACAAATGAATATATTATTGTAAAGTCTTTTCAGGTCGCAGTGATTTTAGACTTAGCCTAATTTAAATGAAATAATTAGTTTTTTTTTTTTTAAATACTATAAACAATTTTAGTGGATAGGAAGCAAATGCCAACCCACAGAATAATTATTATGTAAATTGTACTTGTGGAGTTTGTTGTAATAATTCCAGCTGACATAGTAACAAGTTGCCGTATATTAATGCACCATTAATTTTGATGAATGGCTTGTACATTTACATACTGTACACCTAATTACAACATTATTTCCGCACCTCGTCACCAAAAAGAGCACTCAGCGATCATTTTAATCAGAAATATATAAATAAATAAATAGAATGAGGGTATAAACCGAGGTGTAGTCTTTGCACGCACACATTCCATCGCACGGACTTTAAAGATCCTGACACTCATGTCTTGAGGGATGAATGCCGGCTATAGCTACACAAAACCACCAGCACGCACTTGGTCCCTTCTTCTCCATCCCGTCGCCCAGGATTGTGCTCAGTCGTCTGGGCGTTAGACTATGCTGCAAGTGGGCGCCTCGGGTGGCCTGAGTTAGATCCTGGACCGACCAGCGCGTGAGCAGCTCTGGATCTGGAAAAGCGCTCTATAATAACGATTAAATATAATATAAATAGATATGTAAGTAAATAAACAAGTGAATAAATTAATGTGCATGGAATTGGCCTATATTGTAACAGTAACATCCTTTCGATATAATTCATCAAAATACAGCACACTGCTCTCATTCATTAATAACGAAATAAATACAAATAAAATAAAGAAAGAATATAGAAATAAATAACTATTTGAGTAGATAAAGTACTAACTCACTAAATAAATAAATGACTGTGCATAGACCTGGCCTATATATTATGCATAAATGTACATGTAACAATAAAATCCGATAAAAAGGTACAATAAAGCATTAAATAATAAAATAAATAAATCAGGTTGACACGCATTCAAACGCGCCACTCCACCATTTTACGAGCACATCATCATTGTATTGTGAAACGCGCACGATAGTTCGTGTGTGACGCGCACGATAGATCTGATCGTTTTATTTTGCAAAGAATGCAATAATAGAGTGTATTTACCTTTGACTTGATTTTGCGTTGTTGTTAGAAGAAGCTTTGTATAACGTTGGTAATTTTAGTTGGTCGATATTATTTGAGAATTTTCTAGAGTTGGTTGTTTACTATCGATCGAAGCGTATGGATAATTCTAGTGGTAACTAAAGAAGCTTCCATCCCAAATAAGGTTGTATGACGTGAGACAGTGATGACGAAGTCTGTTCTGATTGGTTGTGGTGTGTCATGCTGGGGTATTCTTACCCTTTCTGGAGTGTAGAGAGACTATATATATGGTGCGCACTGTTTCAAAAGGTGGTTGATAGTTGAGAATTGTAGAGTGGAAAAAGCGATTGAGCGATTGTATGCAGTTTTTGATGTATGCTGAATAAAGTTGGAAATTCGCATACGATGACTCCAGCCTTGTTGATGATTGAACGGGTTGCGTGGATAAACGAATCTGAGTTACACCTATCAGGAGGATTCAAGCATTGGGGCTGAATCAACTACTGATAAAGAAAAACACCAAACGAGTGTAACAGTAATGTAGCAGTAAAATCACTTTAACACTCATTCACACTTTTTACCACGCTGCATCACACGACCAATTTGTAAGCAACCCGTCAATGCATCGCGCCGTCCCTCACAACACTACATCATTGAAGTCAAATCCACCTGCAGCAGCTGTAACCACCCTACCTAGCTCACAGTATGTAAAACATTAATAGTATTAATTATTATAAACAATGAACTTTAGGACAGGTCATAATTCATAGCAAAACAAGGTTATACCAGTTCAGACCTGTGAACCTTCGGATTCCGCTTTCTCTGTCTCTGAGATTACACGTGTAAAAAACACCGGAATGTGCACACACACACACCCCTCAACTCCCCCCTATTTGGGTGGAGAGTGGATATTGCAATGCACTGCAGAAGGCAAAGGAGAAGGGGGAACAGAAGAAAGACAACTAGAAAGAGAAATGACAGCGGTGAGTGTTTAGCTATCTCTGCAGTTACAAACATTGAGTGGCATTTTAAGTATTATACATCATGACTTGTTTAAACATGTGGTTTGATTTGGTTTTGATTACACATCTCCATCATTACATTACACATTTCTACTGACGGGATTACACGGGTTTATTAGAGGGTAATTAGTGTAGTTTACTGTTTTTTCTGATCTCGCTTACCTGTTATGTGTTATTATATTTGTTTCTCGCTTACCTGTTTTTCAGTTTTTGGTCAAAATTATCGGGCATTTTGGAATCCAATTTGCTTATTATGAAATGGCACACACGTTTATGTGATATTCTACAGCTAAGAAGGGTGGTTTACATCAGCGGACATGGTTGGGCACACCCTAATGTTTCATGTTAAGTAACGTTGAGCGCTGTTAGTACTTGGATGGGTCACCATGATTGGAAGGCAAGCACCGAAAGCCACAAAGAATGAACCATGCGCACCACACACTGTAGTCCATCCAGCTGTGAATGGGGACTGTGTTTACAAACGGAGAAGGTAAAGCAAAGCAGCGAGGGAGAGGAAATGAGCATCGCCCTCATGAAGCTGGTTTAGAGAAAAGAGAGGTCCCAGTCGCCTCTTTAACCAATTCAACGACCTAAAGATCACACAGTACCTTAACAATTTGCCTTTGCAGAAATCACACTTGCCTTTTATGAAATCATTGAAATGACACAGATGTAGAACTTACACTTGAGACATGAAACTGTATAAATGTTGGTCACAGCACAATCCACGTGACTAAACTGTACCCGAATCTCTAGTGTTGTACCTTGACACACAAAACTGTCGTCCAGATGCTAAAAACATTATGCTTTAGTCTACAACATTCACAATTACATAGTTTAACTGA
Organism: Oncomelania hupensis; assembly: GCA_036898135.1. Classification (NCBI taxonomy): domain Eukaryota; kingdom Metazoa; phylum Mollusca; class Gastropoda; order Littorinimorpha; family Pomatiopsidae; genus Oncomelania; species Oncomelania hupensis. The sequence goes on along the minus strand of CM072514.1, from coordinate 88,557,480 downwards.
TCTCACTCGTCTGTTGAGGTGTTTTGTGCACCTAGATCTGGAAGAACTGTAGAAATATTGGAACAGTGACTAGGGACCGTAGAATAACCGTGTCATTGCTACCCAGCCTGCAGTTTCCGTGACATCCAATGTTGCCGTGCCTTCTTTATTGATGCCCATTGGGGGAAAACAGGAGGGCGGATGAGAGAGAGAGAGAGAGAGAGACAGAGAGAGAGAGAGAGAGAGAGAGAGAGAGAGAGAGAGAGAGAGAGAGACTATTATTAGAATGAAGATGGAGAGAAGAAAGACAAACCTATATAACAAGAACTTGGGGGTCGGTTGGAGAGTAGATGAAAGATGAAGAAACTAAGATTTTGACTAGAATGGGGAGAGAAGAGAAAGGGAAACTTAAGATGATGGAATGAGGGTGGGCTTGGTGGGTGTGGGTAGGTTCGGTGGGTGGGTGGGTTTGATGGGTGTGGATAAGGGTTAGTGCGTTGGGGAAGCGCCGTTCCTGAGCAGGCTACTTGTCCAGCTCCAAAAGGTGGCTATGAATAAAGCCCTGCATACGGCGATCTGGTGACGCCTTTTTCTCAGGGGTGGGGGTGAAAGGTGAATACGAATACCAACATTTATTGTCATAAAACCAAAAGAAGGTTTACAAGACACAATATATGGTACATTGGCGCATGCAATTCCTGTCATTGTGTCAAGAGAAAAGTCTTGACATTTATAGTGCAGAAAGTCTTATTTTGAAGCAACGAAAAATATAGGATGAAAGATAGTTTGAATATATTCCCGTTTGAAAAATCATGCTCGGTTTCAATATTGCAAGGTTGTTTATGAATAATTCCCTATCATTAGAGTTGAGAACTTCACCAATAAACTTTCGTCTTTCATTATTATACAATACACACTTGTCCAGAAAGTGAAGCTCGTCTTCAATCACGTTGCAACATTTACACAAACGGTGTTCTCGAGGGATATTTTTATATCTGCCCTTTTCGATTTGTGTGTGTGTGTAGGTGTGTGTGTGTGTGTGTGTGTGTGTGTGTGTGTTTGGAATGGAGGGTTGGGAGTGGGAAGGCCAAAGCATAGGGAAATTAGCTTAAATCCCAAAGGCGGGAAGGCAACCCAACAGCACTGATCATTGCTGTGGCCGATGTACACATACCTGTTGTTGTATCACCAGAGAGGACGGACAGGGTTCAGGTTTGGCTCTTTCTGTGTGCCAATGGCTCCATGGTCAGTTTCGCTAAAACAGGTACTAGATTTTTCACAGATGGAAATGTAAATTAAAAATGGGTATAGTAACGGAATGTTTTAAATGGTTTATTTATTTATTTATTTATTTATTTATTTATTTATTTATTTATTTATTTATTTATTATTTTACTCCAAAGCAATTTGGAATCCTAGCTCTTGGGGGAAAAAAATGTGTTAGATGTCGATGCTGTTCGATGCTGTTCCTGGGTAAACTCACGTCATTGTCATATTGAAAGGAAGGTATGTTTTCATACAGCGCACTTATCAGCTCACAGAACTGCTCGAGGCGCTGGCCGACGTCAGGGTTGAACCCGAGCCACCCAATGTGCGTATGGGAGCCTATGCATCATGGGGTCGTTCTGGCTGACCTTATGTTGCGTATCGCTGGGTTTCAGTTGGCCACTAAAATGTGACGTCAATTGACTAGGTTGCTGCAGAGTGCGGGTGACGCGACACATGGGAGGGTGGCCTATTGTCTAAAGAGTCAGTACAGAAAGTTAATGATTCCTTTGAGAAAAACATTTTACCACGAATTTGTTGAAGTGTGGGCATTTGCGACGTCACTGGATGGTGAGTGTATGCTGTGCCTAAGGGAGACATGGGAGGAGCCCTCGTTTTGCTGTGATAGGCACGAGCAGCACACCCCCGTCTCTGTGTAGTTAGTTTTCTGTGTTCGCCATCATCGTCGTCGTCATCATCATCATCATCCATCATCATCATCATCGTCATCATCATCGTCATCATCATCGTCATCATCATCGTCATCATCATCGTCATCATCATCTATTGCGCGAGTTAACAACATTTTCAACTACACGCCATATTTCATTAGCATTAAGTATTATTTATTTGAGACAACTGATGAGAATGGATGAAGATGCCGTGTACGATTGTAGAGATATAGATTTTATAGCTGCAGAACTTGAAGTATTTCCTCAACAAGTGAGTTGTGTTCACTGTGTTGCTGCGTGTTTTACCCTGTAAGCCACCGTGTGGAGGCGCGAGAGACAAGACAGCGGTACAATGTGGAGTGTATCGATCGCTGCTTCGCCAACCAGGGATCGTTAAGACACCAAGTCCGCTCACCCATCCAGCACCCCTCCTGCATTCCTGGAACATCCCTTTGTCGTCATACAACCTTCTCTGCATTAGTTACCCCTCGCAGCATCTTGATCCCTCAAACATGACTTCTCATTGTCGCAAACATGACTTTTCATTGTCGCAAACATGACTTTTCATTGTCGCAAACCACCACCTCCCCCCCCTCTCTCCCTATCCCCCACAAACACACCTCAGCACCCTTCATCTTTTGAACAGCCCCCTCTCCAACACCGCACCCATCATATCTTTTTATTCGTTTAAATAGTATTTTCTTTATTCTTCCAACCCTAGCACAACCCCATTCTCCCTCTTGCCGACCTCAATTCTTTAAGATGTGTAGTTCAATTCTAACCCCCCCTCCCCTCTTCCCCTCTTCTCCCCCTCCCCCCCCAATATATCCACCTTCCATCCTCTCTGTGTTTGGTGCTTCACTACTAGAAATCGTTAAAGTTGTTACACGGTCGGGGCTTTGACTTAGTCCCTCGTTACCATTGTTCCCTCGACACTCCTCACACATCCCACCCTCCCTCTCACACCCACCCACCCTCTAGCATCTAGGGGTGGCCTGCCAGCTCCGTTGATAGTCAGCTGGTTTCCTGTGCCCAAGGGTTCCAACCCAGGGTGGGACGAACTTTCTGACTTAGGTACGAGACTTTTCAGGACACCGAGGGTTTTCTTCGGGTACTCCTGTTTCCTCCCTCCCTTCCTTAATGGTAGTAGATGCGGCCAATCTAACATTTCAAACATAAAAGTTAATTTCTATTCCGACTTCTGTGTTGGCGATCTCTTCCGATCGCCGCGCTTTAAGTTCGATTAAAGAAAAGGCTCGTAATAGCATCCTGTATTGTTGTTGTTGTTGTTGTTGTTGTTGTTGTCATCCTCATTTTGGTTTTGATTTCTGATACTTTAGTTTTATGTCCCTTTTTATCGGGAAGTCATCATCATCATGATCATGCACATCCATTCAATAGCCTGCCTCCCTCAACGCCCTCACCCTACCTATCCTATCCTATCCCGTTACTCGGAGGTCGTAGGGGCACCACAGATGATCGTTTAACCAGCGCACTCCATCTTTCCCTGCCCTCAGCAACCCTCATGGCCTCGCTCAGTGTCAAACCAGTATATTCTCGAATGTTGTCCTCCCACCTCTTTTTCGGTCTCCCTCTTCTTCTACCTCCTTGCACCGTGCCTTGCAGTATGGTCTTTGCAAGGTCTGATGATCTGGTGACGTGGCCGTACCATCGGAGTTTCTGTGTCTTCACCACTGTGAGCAGGTCATCATGTTGTCCAATGGCTTGTGTGATGGTCTGTCGGACTTCGTCGTTGGTGATGTGCTGGGTATAGGAAATGCCCAGAAGTCTTCTGTAGCACCTCATCTCCATGCTTTGTATTCTTCGTTGTAGATCTGCTGTGAGGGTCCATGTTTCACAAGCGTATAGGAAGATGGAGATTACAAGGAAGCGCAGCAATCTTACCTTGCAATGTAGACTGATGGTCCTGTCTTTCCAAATGGGCTTCAACCTTGCCAGGGCAGCAGTTGTTTGTGCGATCCTGGAGAGGACTTCTTGTCGGGATCCATTGTCTGATACAAGGCTCTTAAATATTTGAAGTTATGCACTGTGTTGAGGGGTTGACCTTGGACTTTGATGTCCGTATTGATGTTATTGGTAATCATTTTGGTCTTCTCTGCATTTATTTCCATTCCATAGGCTTTGGAGGTGGTGTCAAGCCTCTGTACCAGCTGTTCAAGTTCTTGTTCTTCTCCAGCCAATCCATTAATGGCATCCGCAAAACGAAGGGTGGAGATTGCTCTACCCCGTATGCTGACTGTGCCTTCGTGATGTGCAACGGCATCTGACATGATGCGCTCTAGGAAGATGTTGAAGAGTGTTGGAGATCGTAGGCATCCTTGACGCACACCAATTGTTGTTCTGAGCCAGTTTCCGATGGCGCTGTTGTGGAGGACTGCACTGGTAGCCTTGTCATACAGGCTTCTGATGACTTCAATAATTTTAGGGCTGATGTTGTACACTCTCATGGATGCCCAAAGAGCTGCATGCCAGACTCAGTCAAACGCCTTCTTGAAGTCTACGAACACATGATATAGATGTTGTTGGTGCTGTAGGTATTTCTCACAGATTATTCTGAGGTTGAAAATCTGTTCAGTGGTACTTCGCCATGCCCTGAATCCTGCTTGTTCTTCAGCTATGATTTGTTCATATTGGGGTTTCAACCTGTTGAGTATTATTTTCAGGAGGACCTTGCTGGGATGGCTGATGAGGCTTATGGTGCGTTAATTTTCACACTCCTGAAGGTTAACGTTTTTGGGGGAAGAGTGATGACAAGCGATGGAATCCATGGTGTAGGCCACTCCCCACTCTGCCAGATCTTGTTACAGGTAATGGTGAGGGCGTCAATCATCGCTTCTCCTCCTACTTGAAGCAGTTCCGCGGGTATGTTGTCCACTCCCGTTGACCTCCTTTCTTCAGCGATTGCACCGCTGCCTCAACTTCCTCTCGGAGAATTGGGAGGATCTCTTCATCTTCTCTGTTCTCGAGACATGCTAGAACTGACGGGTCTCCGTTTGATGTGTGGCTGTAAAGGTCAGAGCAGTACTCTGTCCATCCTCACCTAACAAACATTTAAATAAATAAAAACAGTTTGCTCTCTCTCCATATACTATACACATAAATGATGTAGAATATACCCTGTGGGGCACCACGGCCTTAGTCTCTATTATAAAGCCCCACGTGAATTAGTCCATCCTTTTACACAACATTAGCAACGATCGTTAGCGTCACAGTTCTGTTGTAACCTTGTTTGATCTCCCCTCACCCACCCCCTCCTATTACCCCCCAAAGAACATTCCCACCCCACTTCCACCCCGTTGCCTGCACTCCAACCCAGTATTCCTAACACGCTTAACAATAGCGAATTTTCATCCCCACATCTGCAGTCCCGACATGAGCACTCTCCCCACACGCCACCGATAATATTATCGATCATTACACCACCCTGTACTTCACGCTGACCTTAGTGATGACATTGTTTGACCTCTAATACCCACCCCATCTCCCTTCACCACACACCTCACCTTCTTCCCTCTCCCCTCTGTCGCACCCACCCCCCATCCCAACCCCGCTCTCGCTCCCTTTTCCCACCCCCCTTACCTCCCTCTCCTGTGCCCTCTGCGTGAAAATTAATGATGATAATCCATATTTATACACTGCTCTTTCTCCCAGCAGTATCGAACCCTTTGCACAGTGGCCAAGTGTTACACTCATTCGATGTTGGTGATTTTCTCTTTCAGTATTTGATTCAGCCCCGATGCTTGAAATCCTGATAGGTGTAACTCTGATTCGTTTATCAACGCAGCCTGCTCACTCAGCAACAAGGCAAAGTCTTTGTATGAAGTTTTCAAACTTTATTCAGCGTTCATCAACTGCATACAATCGCCTTTTCACTCTCAACCTTTTACTTTCAACTCTCTATCAACTATCACTTCATACTCCAGAACAATTTAGAACACGGCAGAATGACGCACTACAACCATCCAAATGAAACTTCGTCATCACTGACTTACGTCATACAACAATCTTTCTGTCCAAGAATGTTCTCAAATATCGCGAAACTTCGATCGACAGTAAACAAGCAGATCTAGAGAATTCTCCAACAATATCGACCAACAAAAACCATCAACGTTATACAAAGTTTCTTCTAACAACAACGCAATCTCAAATCAAAGGTAAATACACTCTATTATTGAATACTTTGCAAAGCGAAACGATTAGATCTATCGTACGCGTTTCATACATACTATCCTTCGCGTTTCAACGTAACATAACCACCCACTCAAGAAGAAATTTACCAAATTTCTTTCAACAACGTTGAAACGTAATGAACAAGCAAAGTCCAGAATTAAAACTTATTTCAGTCTGTCTGAATACTGTCAATGTGCTCAGTTTATCTACACAGAGTCAATGGTTTTCATCTTCAGGTCTGTCTGGATATTGCCAATGTTCTCAGTTCATCCACATAGTCAATGTTTTCATCTTCAAGTCTGTCTGGATATTGCCAATGCTCTCAGTTCATCCACACAGTCAATGTTCTTTCATCCGCAAGGAAACGACGCCCTCGTCCGTTGCAGTTGTCATCGGCCCAGGGTCAAAGACGGTGATCTCATGGGCTTTCCTGGAGTCAGTGCATCCTCCGTTGTCTCCTTCTTCCATCGAATGTCCGATGAAGTCGACGTTGTCAGCTCCCAAAATGCACTTGCTGGGTCTCACGATCAAGTTGGCTTCTGTGAGACGGTGGAACAGCTCCCTCAAGGTCTGCAGATGCTCCTTCCAGGTCTGGGTGGGGACTAGCAGGTCGTCCCAGTAACACACGACGTTGTCCATCCCTTTGAGCATCTTCCTCATTCCTCTCTTCAGGGTAGCTCCGCTGTTGACCATGCCAAAGGGCATCCTTAGGCACTCGTACGTCCCATCAGGGTATATCCTGTTGACGCACGGGGACTTGCCAATAACCCTTGCTGAGGTCAATCTTTGAGAAGATTTTACTCCCCGATAATTGGGAAAGCCTGTTTTGTTGTTTGACATCCGATGTAGCTTTTTACAACATGCGCTTACGTAAATTGGGGCCTCGCAAGCGGCGTAATGGAGGCAGCGATTGTCGGCCGTCATGACCGTAAAAATACTTTCACTGACAAGTACCACAAACATGACTATGGTTAAATTTACTTCACAAATATAGGTGGGATCCACTTTAAGTACTCGGTAGAAAGCCGCTGTGTTATGGCAAATGGGGTTCGGCTTTAGTTATTTGGAGCAAGCAGGGATCAAACAATAAACCTTGAATCCCCCCATGGTGGGGCCGAGGGTCTTCTGTATAAATAGTATCCCCACTTTCTGAAACTTGAGTGCTTTAAATTCCCACTTTCGCTGTCTTTCTCCTTTGTTCTTTCTCATTCCTAATCTGTTCTATCAGTCTACTACATGTATCCTCTTCGCTAGACCAGTCACCTACCTTTTTATCTTGAAAACTCTCCCACAACTCCTGATTTGTGTATGGGGTCTGTTGGGTCAGCTTGGGGATATTGGACGCTTTCTGTGGTGTTATTATTATTATTGAGCAATCAATATTATCAGTATTATCAATATTTTCAGTACAACTTATCAATTTTATCAGTATTATCAATATTATCAGTACAACTTATGTTAATCTGATGAATAAAAATTGAGAAAACAGCAACAGTAATTTAGCAATGTAGGCATTTTATATGTATGTGTTTCGTTAATATTTAATAATGATATTTATATTCTATATTGTTTTTGTAAACTGGGGTTCGATAAATTAGAGTTACAGCCTCAGCGACCCTTGCGTGGGATGCCTTTATTGTAAAGTGGCCGGCTGGTGGAGTGCTTTCGGTGTTATCATTAAAAATGCTTCAGCAGATCTGTTTTTTTTCCCCTGGGGATTTCAGTATACATAGTATCGCCACTTTCTGGAAATTTAGTGCTTTAAATCCCCACTGACGCTGTCTTTCTCATTTGTTCTTTCTCATTCCTACTCTTTCTATCAATCTATACTATCTTCTTCTTCGCTAGACCAATCACCTACATTTTTTCTTCAAAAACTCTTCGGTGACAAAACTTCTCAGTTGTGTGTGAGGTGTTAAAGCATATTGGGAATAGTGGAAGCTTTTTGCCACATGGTCACTGGGATGGGGACTCCTATGATGTCATTATTTGGCAGTGTAGGCGTTTTTTATATGTATGTGTTTTGTTGATGTTTTTTAAATGATTGTTTGTGTTCTATTTTGTTATTGTAAACGGGGTTTCGATAAATTTGAGTATAGCCTCAGCGTCCCTTGCGTGGAATGTCTTTATTGTAAAGTGACCGGCTGGTGGAGTGCCTTCAGTGTTACCACTAGGGTTGTTTCGGCAGATTTTTTATGCAGATCAGGGGCGAGTCCTCTTTTAGCGAAGTTGTGGTCTTCATTTTGTGGTCTTGATTCGGCTCTTTGCAGTCCGCTGGACCCTGTAAGCAATGAATAACTAACTAACTAGCAGATCTTTTATATGGATCAGGGGTGAGTCCTCTTTCAATCAAGTTATGGTCCTGATTTTGTGGTCCTGATTCGGCACTTTGCAGTCCGCGGGACTCTATAAACAATCAATAACTACCTTACCACAAACCTGGAGAAATGGAACGTAGTAGTCTTTCCCCGGAGCTGTTGCAAGTCCCCAGGGGTCCATTGTGCCAGTGTTGGGTGCAGAGACAAAGGGGGCTAATGCGTTAGTAAACGGAAAATGTGGGTGCAAGCAAGGCCATCTGGGCTTGCTGGGGCTACAATAAGGGATAGTGATGGACCGGCCCGGCCTGGCTGTTTAGGGGTTAATTGAATTCATCTGCCTCCGCCTTTCTGTCGTTTTTCCTTCTTGCGCCTTATTGACTTAAAAAAAAAAACCACACACACACACACTATGATAAAGGGGAAAGAAAATGAAGAATGACGAGAAAAAAGAGGAGCGCGAAGTAGAAGAAAGTGCTGATTTGTTTCCTCTTATTTTTTTGCGTTTTTCCTATCAGATCCTCCGGCCCCGTGAGTTTGTTACGTTTTTTTTTTTAGAAGAAAGAAAAAGAACAATGATTTGTTTCATCTGATCTCCTTTCTTTCTTTCTTTCTTTCTTTCTTTCTTTCTTTCTTTTTTCGTTATCAGTACAACTTATGATAATCTGATGAATACAAATTGATACAACAAACTTTTTTCGTTCTTTCTTTTTGATTTCTTGTGTTTATATTTGTAGACGTGTGAAGGTGTCAGGAGTAAGATGTGCAGAGAGGTAAAGGAAGAACGATCTCTTCAAATCACCGCTCTTTGAGTTCGATTGAAAAAAAAAGCGTTTAATAGCATTCTGAAGAGACGAAAAATAAAGAAAAAAAGATCAAGAAAGGAATCGGCTATTGCGATTTCTGCGTCTTGTTTGTATGTGTCCTGTTAGCTCCTGGCGGTCCCTGGAATAAGTCTTTTAGAAAGAGGAGAGGGTGATACGTACTGGATACAGTAAGACGTTTGCATGAAACAAAGTGTGTTGTGAGCCTAACAGAGGGAAATCTCAATTCCATTACTGATTTTATCTAACAGAGGGAGATCTCAATTTCATTACTGATTTTATCTAACAGTAGGAGATCACAATTCCATTACTGATTGTATCTAACAGTAGGAAATCTCTATTTCATTACTGATTTTATCTAACAGTGGGAGATCTTAATTCCATTAATGATTTTATCTAACAGTAGGAAATCTCAATTCCATTAATGATTTTATCTAACAGTGGGAGATCTCAATTCCATTACTGATTTCATCTTATAGTGGGAGATCTCAATTTCCCTTACTGATTTCATCTAACAGTGGGAGATCTCAATTCCGTTACTGATTTCATCTTACAGTGGGAGATCTCAATTCCATTACTGATTTCATCTTACAGTTGGAGATCTCAATTCCATTACTGATTTCATCTTACAGTGGGAGATCTCAATTCCATTACTGATTTCATCTTACAGTTGGAGATCTCAATTCCATTACTGATTTCATCTTGCAGTGGGAGATCTCAGTTCCATTACTGATTTTATCTAACAGTGGGAGATCTCAATTCCATTACTGATTTCATTTTACAGTTGGAGATCTCAATTCCATTACTGATTTCATCTTGCAGTGGGAGATCTCAGTTCCATTACTGATTTTATCTAACAGTTGGAGATCTCAATTCCATTACTGATTTTATCTAACAGTGAGAGACAAGCCCATAATGGCTGATCGCTTGATGCTTGATATTTTTTGTGTTGTCAGCTGAGCTCCATTATGCAGTGTCAGCTGAGCTTCATTATGCAGTGTCCGCTGAACTCCATTATGCAGTGTCAGCTGAGCTCCTTTATGCAGTGTCTGCTGAGCTCCATTATGCAGTAGTGTCCGCTGAGCTTCATGATGCAGTGTCCGCTGAGCTTCATTATGCAGTAGTGTCAGCTGAGCTCCATTATGCAGTGTCAGCTGAGCTCCATTATGCAGTGTCCGCTGAGCTTCATTATGCAGCAGTGTCAGCTGAGCTCCATTATGCAGTGTCCGCTGAGCTTCATTATGCAGCAGTGTCAGCTGAGCTCCATTATGCAGTGTCCGCTGAGCTTCATTATGCAGTGTCCGCTGAGCTCCATTATGCAGTGTCAGGCGACGGGCCATTATGAACTGCTCTGGTCACTGTAAGAAGAAATCAGAGATCATCAATTAAAATTCTACCACTGTAAGGATGATGATACATGTTTCATGCCAATGCCTGTAAGGTCACGATACATGTTGATTCATGCCAATGCCATGCTGTTTACCAAAGTTATAAACAATATTCAATAAGGAGTTATTTGTAACCACCCTATAGGAGTGATACATGCTGCATACTACACAAAGGGCAGACCAGTGTACTTTGTAACCACCCTATAGGAGTGATACATGCTGCATACTACACAAAGGCCAGACCAGTGTACTTTTTAACCACCCTATAGGAGTGATACATGCTGCATACTACACAAAGGCAGACCAGTGTACTTTGTAACCACCCTATAGGAGTGATACATGCTGCATACTACACAAAGGCAGACCAGTGTACTTTGTAACCACCCTATAGGAGTGATACATGCTGCATACTACACAAAGGCAGACCAGTGTACTTTGTAACCACCCTATAGGAGTGATACTTGCAGCATACTACACAAAGGCAGACCAGTGTACTTTGTAACCACCCTATAGGAGTGATACTTGCAGCATACTACACAAAGGCAGACCAGTGTACTTTGTAACCACCCTATAGGAGTGATACATGCTGCATACTACACAAAGGCAGACCAGTGTACTTTGTAACCACCCTATAGGAGTGATACTTGCAGCATACTACACAAAGGCAGACCAGTGTACTTTGTAACCACCCTATAGGAGTGATACATGCTGCATACTACACAAAGGCAGACCAGTGTACTTTGTAACCACCCTATAGGAGTGATACATGCTGCATACTACACAAAGGCAGACCAGTGTACTTTGTAACCACCCTATAGGAGTGATACATGCTGCATACTACACAAAGGCAGACCAGTGTACTTTGTAACCACCCTATAGGAGTGATACATGCTGCATACTACACAAAGGCAGACCAGTGTACTTTTTAACCACCCTATAGGAGTGATACATGCTGCATACTACACAAAGGCCAGACCAGTGTACTTTTTAACCACCCTATAGGAGTGATACATGCTGCATACTACACAAAGGCAGACCAGTGTACTTTTTAACCACTCTATAGGAGTGATACATGCTGCATACTACACAAAGGCCAGACCAGTGTCCTGTTCAGTGCACGCTCTCAACAAGCCTTTAGTGAAATAACCATGGAAGCTTTTATCTGTTGATATTGCGTGTTGTTACTCGTGCTACTAAAGTTTGGAACATTCTAATTAGGACCCCCGAGTAAGCCCTCGGTGGCATGAAGTTGTGCGCTTTACAAATAGACTTTAGATTGGATTGTCCGATTAGTCTGACCCCCAACAAAATCTGAAATAAGACGAATTGATGGCGTCTCATCTCGCATAGCAGCCGATGCCGCCCATTTCTCTCCCTTGGGATCTGACCTCCCTGCCTTGTGATTGGTCGACACGGCGTAACGTCTGTTCTTTGTCACGTGTCTGGTTAGAAACCAGAACTGAGACTAGGGCAGTTGGATACCAGAAAAGACCTTGAACGTGATTGGTCAACAAGGTGACCCCACTCCCACCCACCCCTTCCGTGGGGTTGCCGGGGGTTTCTGTATAAATAGTATTCCCCACCTCTTCCGTGGGGTTGCCGGGAGTTTCTGTATAAATAGTATCCCCCACCCCTTCCGTGGGGTTGCCCGGAGTTTCTGTATAAATAGTATCCCCCACCCCTTCCGTGGGGTTGCCGGGGGTTTCTGTATAAATAGTATCCCCACATTAAAAAATTTAATGCTTTAAATTCCCACTGTCGCTGTCTTTCTCCTTTGTTCTTTCTCATTCATACTCTGTTCTATCTACTATAATATCTTCTTCGCTAGACCAGTCACCTACCTTTTTCTTGAAAACTCTTCCAAAACTCCTCAATTGTGTATGAGATCTGTTGGGTCAGCTTTGGAATTTTGGACGCTTTCTGCCAAATGGTCACTAGGGCTTCCTATGATATTATTAATTAGCAATGTAGGCATTTTATATGTATGTGTTTTGTTGATATTTTATAATGATGTTTGCATTCTATTTTGTTTTTGTAAACGGGGGTTCGATAAACTAGAGTACAGCCTCAGCGTCTCCTGCGTGGGATGCCTTTATTGCACAGTGACCGGCTGGTGGAGTGCTTTCAGTGTTACCACTAGGGTTGATTCAGCAGATCTTGTAAAGGGATCAGGAGTGTGTCGTCTTTTAACCAAGCTGTGGTCTTGATTTTGTGGTCCTTATTCGGCTCTTTGCAGTCCGCTGGACCCTGTAAGGCAAGGCAAGGCAAATTTATTCCAGAAAAAAACATTAAGGGCACATGTACATGTAAGCAATGAATAACTTACTAACTAAGAAGGTGACGTGCCATCCGTTCTTTGCCGCGTGTCTAGTTAGATACTGAGTGAATGAATGAACGTTGAACGTCTACGCCCACCATTGAAGTGTAACTACACCCACCATTGAAGTGTAACGTCTACGCCCACCATTGAAGTGTAACGTCTACACCCACCATTGAAGTGTAACGTCTACACCCACCATTGAAGTGTAACGTCTACACCCACCATTGAAGTGTAACCTCTACACCCACCATTGAAGTGTAACGTCTACACCCACCATTGAAGTGTAACGTCTACACCCACCAATGAAGTGTAACATCTACACCCACCATTGAAGTGTAACGTCTACACCCACCATTGAAGTGTAACGTCTACACCCACCATTGAAGTGTAACGTCTACACCCACCATTGAAGTGTAATTTCTACACCCACCATTGAAGTGTAACGTCTACACCCACCATTGAAGTATAACGTCTACACCAACCACTGAAGTGTAACGTCTACACCCACCATTGAAGTGTGTCATGAATTGGCTAGTTTTAACTCTGCTTGTTGACTGTTTAGCCATGTGTAGTCTTTGTAACAGTAGAGAAGTTAGACTATTACACAGCAGCAATTAAATTACACAGCAGACCACACACAGCGAGCGAGCCACCCACATCGCAGTGAGTCAGCACTTGAGTTTTGAATCGGACCGTTTTAACCAATCAGAGCAGGCTCAGTGGGTAGAGCAGTTCTGACTGTGTCAAATCTTAGCGCAGTTTGAATCAGTCGTGTGTGAGACGAGGTAGAGTCAACATCTCCACAGCTAGAGAAATCTCTGCACTCATAGACCAGGAAGCAGGACTTAGAAATCTTAGAATTCTCTCAAGTCATCACGGGCCTGAACTTGTCAAACAGGTAAATGAACACCCTTCTGTTTCATCGTGATATATTTATATTATTGTTGAAATTATGTTTGTGGAATTTGCTATGCATAAATGTGAATTGTTAATCCGAATTTGCGGGACCACGTGGAAGAGCCGAGCACGAGGCGAAACACGACCGGTTGCGCCGCCATGTTGTATCCCGTACGGAACCACTGTTGTTAAACTTATATGTATGTTTGCAGACCAGTGGCTGTACCACTGAATGTTTATATTATTATTAATTCTGTATGTGTATAGTTAGACACGATTTATATTTATGTATGTATAGGAATTTAGAGTTGAGATTCCAGTGGAACCCGGAAGTAGCAGAATGTTCGTCGCTTATGTATAGAGATGTGGAGCTATCACTGAGGGCTACTTTGGCTTTCAGTGAGACGCTCTGCACAAACCGATTATTCAGGGTTGTGCAGAATTTCGTCTCTTATATTACAGACGAGCAGGCGAGCTATCCTGTGCGCACCACTCCACAGAAACGACTAGTTGGCGGAGTATCCTCTACCGCACAAGACGGAAAGAGCTACCCGGAAAACTCCCTGTCAGACCCCACAGCGTGGCAAGGGAACCCAACTACACAACGACACAGGTGGACCAGAAGCTACCTCACAGAAGGACTTCGAACCCCCACTCATGAGTTAAGTGCATAACACGAAGGTGCACTTAAACTGATCATAACAGGACCACAGTAGTCCAACTCTTCAGAAACTGTAAAACGGACCACAGTAGTCCAACTCTACATGAAATATTATAGCAAGTGCCCGAGGAAGATATAACAGCTGCCTAGACTATCAGCGATCGAACTATTAGCAGTGACTGAGACATTTTAAGTTAGATTAGTACTTAGAGAATCTTGTATAGAGTAGAAGAAATAAATGTGTGATTTTAACTGTTATCAAGTGGCTGGACTACATATGAGTCATAGCCGTGTGAAAGCTAGTGTGACAGTATCTTTTACCATTTTTCTATCCATCTCTGTACCCCAACCTTAACACAGAACGAGCTAAACAAATAAATTTATTAAAGTAATTCATAGGGTGACTTACTAGCAGTTCCCACCGAATAAACGTGAGGGTCCATAATTCCATTGTGCAGAGCCCATAAACCCCACGTGACACTTTAATTGGCGAGCCTAGCCAGGATCTGTGTATAATAGGAATTGGGTATAACCGGACCTAAGTACAATAAAATTAGATAACAGTAGTAGAGGTAGAATAACTTAGAATAGTTGTAAGGGTATATAACACTGATCAGTTGTGGTGCACTATTCTTTAGTTAAAAACTTTTTTGCTTCAAATATTTTTGTGCCTGTATGTTGCATTGTTCTTTTGCAGGTTTTGCTTAAGTAACTGTTGTATGCCATTTGACTCTTGTTTTATTCTATTATTGATTACGAATTTGATTGTCTTTGCATTGTTGTTATTGAATTGCAATATTGCTAGTGTTTTGGTATTCCACGTGACTCAGAGGTTGTTCATAGACACGTTTGGCAATGTCGGACCCAGTGGCCTTGAGATTGCGCTTCAAGGAATTAGGGGAAGCTTTACACTTAGCCGGGGGAGACCTAATTGCGTATATAAATGCAGAGGTAGAGAAACAGGAGGCTAAGGCAGAGAGAGCAGCAGAGAGAGAACAGAAGAAACTCGAAGCAGAACAGAGAAAAGCAGAACTAGAAGCAGAGCAAAAGAAATTAGCATTAGAAGCAGAGCAAAAGAAAGCAGAGTTAGAAGCAGCAAGAGAGGCGAAGAAATTAGAATTAGAAGCAGAACAGAAGAAATTAGAAGCAGAGCAGAAGAAACTAGATTTAGAAGGAGAACAGAAAAAGGCAGCATTAGCAGCAGAGAGAGAAGCAGAAGTTAGGAAATGGGAGTATGAGAGGGCAGAAAAGGAAAAAGACAGACAGCATGAGTTAGAGCTAAGAAGATTAGGATCAGGAGCTTCAAGTTCTTCCTCAACCCCTTCCCACTCAGATCAGCTAGAGGTAGCCCCCAACCCTGTACAAGGAATGTCATTTCCACTGGGAACATTCAATGAGAGAGAAGAAGGTTTAGATCTCTATCTGACTAGGTTTGAGCGTCTAGCAACAGAGTATAAACTAGATCCCACTCATTGGTCTTTCAAGCTTAGTCAAGGGCTTAGAGGAAAGGCTTATGACATCTACAGTAAGCTACCGACTGACAGAGTGACTGACTATCACAAAGTAAAAGAGGCACTCCTAACGGGATTCGAACTAACAGGAGAATGCTATCGGCAAAAGTTCCGCACCAATCGGAAAGTGAAAGGAGAGAGCTATGCGCAGTTCGCGGATCGGTTGTCCACAATGCTGGATAAGTGGATTAGCCAGTCAGCCACGGCTAAGACGTATGATGGACTGACAGAACTGTTAGTATGGGAACAGCTACGGGAAACCATGACCCCCGAGCTGAGAACATTCTCAGTAGAGCAGGGCGCGGAAAGACTAGAAGATCTGGTCAAGGTCGCAGATAGGTACGTGGCCGCACACGGAGAAGCCAAGAGCTTCAGGCGAGACCTAAAGCCTAACGGGAAAGAGGCACAGAAACGAAGCCCTAACCGGGAAGAGCGCACCGCGAATAAGCCGAATAACCCCAGACCTGGGCAAAATAAAGGACCCAACGCGGAATTCGGGAAAAGAGGTCCCGCAGAACAGAGACGGTATTGTTCGTTCTGCAACAGAAACAATCACTCCACCGCAGAATGTTTCAAGTTGGCCGCACAGCGTAGGGAAGAGCGCGAAAGCCGGCCAGCGCACAGAGTTCTAACTCAAAGCAGCGGCAACAAGCCACACACAATCGGAGATCACCCATCGGTGACAGACACGGTCAAGGTCAACGGAAAAGAAGCGAACTGTCTGTATGACACAGGTCTATCATACGACGCGATAGTTAGCGAATCTCTGGTATCGCGCGCGGACTTGACAGACAAGACAGTCGACTTACAAGGAGCAGACTTGACGAAACCGACGACTACTTGCCCAATAGCATGGATCGAAGTAGAGAGTAGGTACGTCACAGGACGAATCCAAACAGCTGTTTTACAGAAACCCCTGTATGATCTAGTGCTAGGTTGTAGGTATGTGTTCTTAGGCACGCCCCCTAAAACTGTAGAGATAGCTGCAGTGCAAACCAGGGCCCAAGCTAAAACCCAACCACCCCAGCCCGAGTTCGCTCCGAATCCAGGACTCGAAGAGATCAAAACAGCACAGAAAGAAGACACCTCGATAGCGAAGTGCTTCCAGAAGCTACCCAAGGCGCACACACCCCCGCACAAGGGAGACTTCTACATGGAAGAGGGAGTTCTACATCGACAAGGAGATGGAGATCACACCCAACTAGTACTACCAGCCACCCTTCGAGCCCAAGTACTAGAATTAGGCCACAGCATGCCACTCAGCGGACACATGGGAATTGGAGCCACAGTGCAGAGAATCAGCGCACACTACTATTGGCCAGGAATCACGGAGGATGTCAAGCGCTACGTGAAATCTTGCCACCAATGTCAACGATATTCCCCGCGACATCACACCGTACCAGTTACCTTAGGACCATCGGTAGTAGTCGGCGTGCCATTCCAGCAAGTCTCAGTAGACATAGTAGGACCACTGCCCATGACCAAGAAGCGGAACAGATTTCTACTCACACTCGTCGACGCATGTACGATGTGGTGCGAAGCAGTCCCGTTGCCAGCGATCGACACCAAGAAGATCGCAGATGCACTCATCGCCATCTTTACCAGAGTCGGATTCCCGGACAGCATTAGAACGGACAACGGATCTCAGTTCACCGGCCGCCTGATGCAAGACGTGTTCGAGTTGATACAAGTTCATCACATTCGCACACCACCATACCACCCAGCCAGCAACGGACAAGTAGAAAGACTGAATGGAACTCTTCCCACCATTCTCAGGAAAGTCGCCGACGACAATCCAGAAGCGTGGGACACCTACGTGAATGCGGCACTGTTCGCATACCGAGAAACGCCCCATGCAGCCACAGGCTACACCCTGTCAACATTGCTATTCGGCAGACCTCTAGCAGGACCGCTAGAAGCCCTACGCAGAAGTTGGACGGAGGCCAAGATAGACGACACACCAAGAGGTGCCACCAAGTACGTCGCAGACCTGCAGGAAACCCTCAAAGCAACGTGGAAGAAAGCTGGTGAAGCACTGAAGAAGGCAAGAGCCCGTCAGGCGAAGTACTACAACCGCCACGCTAAGGACCGAGAACTGCAAGTCGGCGATCAAGTGCTACTCTTACTTCCAAGTGGAACCAATAAGCTGGACATCGCTTGGAGAGGACCGTACCGGGTGACTGCCAAGAAATCCAAGACAGTCTACCAAGTAGAGGTGAACGGGAGAGCCCGATACCACCACATCAATCTCCTCAAGAAGTATACGGACAGACCAGCGACCCCCAGCACTCACAACTTGTTAGCCATCGCCATCGCGGAAGAAGGAGAAAGCATGGAGACCAATGCAGTAGAGTATCCCTGCACTCCAAAGAAACCTACAAAGACGTGATACTCAACGGAGACCTAGCCGCTAAACAGCAACAGCAAGTACTACAGGTCATTCGACAACATCAGACTGTGCTAACAGACCGACCAGGGAGGACAGACCTCGTCGAAGTAACCTTAACGGTGACCGACCCAACACCCGTCCGCCAGAAGCTCTACCCGATGCCACTGTCTCAGCAGCGAGCCATCAAGGAAGAGATAGACACCTTACTGGCAGCCGGAATCATCTCAGAGTCTACTTCACCCTACAGCGCAGGCACGGTATTGTTGCGAAAACCCAACGGAGAGCATCGACTGTGCATCGACTTCAGACTGCTGAATGCCGTAACGCAGTTCCAGCCAGAGCCACTCCCGGACCAGACAGACCTATTTGCCAAGCTACAGCGAGCAAAGTACTTCTCACGCATCGACCTCAGCAAAGGATACTACCAGATACCAGTGCAACCGCAAGTCCGAAAGTACCTAGCGTTTAGCACTATGGAAGGACACTTCGAGTTCAATGTGCTTCCATTCGGACTCCACAACGCACCCAGCATCTTCAGCGCCATGATGCGGAAACTCCTGGCACCCCTGAGCAGCGAGCACCTACATTCGTTTATGGACGACATCCTCATCGCAACACCTACGTGGGAGGAACATGTCACGCTCCTACGACAACTACTCGCCCGCCTCAGAGACACGGGATTGACGGCAAGACCCACCAAATGTCAGATTGGATTCACAGAACTAGAATTTCTGGGACACACCATCAGTCAAGGAAGCCTGCGACCGGTAGAAAAGACAGTGAAACGCCTACTCGACGCTCCTAGGCCCAAGACAAAGAAGGAAGTGCAGTCGTTTCTAGGACTCTGCGGCTTCTACCAGAAGTTCATCCCCAACTACAACAGCATCGCCGTACCTCTGACAAATGGAACCCGGAAAATCGCCCCGGACAAAGTAGTATGGACAGCCGAATGCGAGACAGCATTCCAAACACTCAAGGACAGAATGACATCGGCGCCAGTACTCCACCTACCCGATTTAACTCAGCCATTCGTTCTTCGCACCGACGCAAGCGACTTAGGCCTCGGAGCAGTACTGCTACAGCGCGACCCCAAGAATGCCGAGACGCTATTCCCTGTCGCCTACGCCAGCAGAAAATTGAGACCCGCCGAGACCCACTACGCCACGTCGGAGAAAGAATGCCTTGGACTAGTCTGGGCCATACAGAAATTCCAACTCTACCTGTATGGGACCCACTTCACAGTTCAGGTGGACCACCAACCACTATCGTTCCTGGCAGCCTCCAAGTCTTTGAACTCTCGCCTGATGCGATGGGCACTCACCCTTCAGGCATACTCATTCCAAATCGAGTACATCCCCGGCAAAGAGAACCACGGAGCCGACTACCTCAGTCGCCATCTCGTGGAGGACTCAGCAGCTGTCGCCCACCCAACACAACTAAGGGCCAAAGCACCAGAATTCGTCCCCGCCCAATAAAACCCTGTCACTAGTGTCCATAGCTACCTGGCACAGCATTACAGCTCAGGTAGAGCAACCAAATTAGTTTGTAAATAGGACCCTAGGATAGTGCAGTGTTAAACTAGGCTCTGTAGTAGAAAAAGGTCGAATCCAGTAGTCATCGCCTTTTTTCAGTTGAGGGAGCCTGTCATGAATTGGCTAGTTTTAACTCTGCTTGTTGACTGTTTAGCCATGTGTAGTCTTTGTAACAGTAGAGAAGTTAGACTATTACACAGCAGCAATTAAATTACACAGCAGACCACACACAGCGAGCGAGCCACCCACATCGCAGTGAGTCAGCACTTGAGTTTTGAATCGGACCGTTTTAACCAATCAGAGCAGGCTCAGTGGGTAGAGCAGTTCTGACTGTGTCAAATCTTAGCGCAGTTTGAATCAGTCGTGTGTGAGACGAGGTAGAGTCAACATCTCCACAGCTAGAGAAATCTCTGCACTCATAGACCAGGAAGCAGGACTTAGAAATCTTAGAATTCTCTCAAGTCATCACGGGCCTGAACTTGTCAAACAGGTAAATGAACACCCTTCTGTTTCATCGTGATATATTTATATTATTGTTGAAATTATGTTTGTGGAATTTGCTATGCATAAATGTGAATTGTTAATCCGAATTTGCGGGACCACGTGGAAGAGCCGAGCACGAGGCGAAACACGACCGGTTGCGCCGCCATGTTGTATCCCGTACGGAACCACTGTTGTTTAACTTATATGTATGTTTGCAGACCAGTGGCTGTACCACTGAATGTTTATATTATTATTAATTCTGTATGTGTATAGTTAGACACGATTTATATTTATGTATGTATAGGAATTTAGAGTTGAGATTCCAGTGGAACCCGGAAGTAGCAGAATGTTCGTCGCTTATGTATAGAGATGTGGAGCTATCACTGAGGGCTACTTTGGCTTTCAGTGAGACGCTCTGCACAAACCGATTATTCAGGGTTGTGCAGAATTTCGTCTCTTATATTACAGACGAGCAGGCGAGCTATCCTGTGCGCACCACTCCACAGAAACGACTAGTTGGCGGAGTATCCTCTACCGCACAAGACGGAAAGAGCTACCCGGAAAACTCCCTGTCAGACCCCACAGCGTGGCAAGGGAACCCAACTACACAACGACACAGGTGGACCAGAAGCTACCTCACAGAAGGACTTCGAACCCCCACTCATGAGTTAAGTGCATAACACGAAGGTGCACTTAAACTGATCATAACAGGACCACAGTAGTCCAACTCTTCAGAAACTGTAAAACGGACCACAGTAGTCCAACTCTACATGAAATATTATAGCAAGTGCCCGAGGAAGATATAACAGCTGCCTAGACTATCAGCGATCGAACTATTAGCAGTGACTGAGACATTTTAAGTTAGATTAGTACTTAGAGAATCTTGTATAGAGTAGAAGAAATAAATGTGTGATTTTAACTGTTATCAAGTGGCTGGACTACATATGAGTCATAGCCGTGTGAAAGCTAGTGTGGCAGTATCTTTTACCATTTTTCTATCCATCTCTGTACCCCAACCTTAACACAGAACGAGCTAAACAAATAAATTTATTAAAGTAATTCATAGGGTGACTTACTAGCAGTTCCCACCGAATAAACGTGAGGGTCCATAATTCCATTGTGCAGAGCCCATAAACCCCACGTGACAAAGTGTAACGTGTACACCCACCATTGAAGTGTAACGTCTACACCCACCATTGAAGTGTAACGTCTACGCCCACCATTGAAGTGTAACGTCTACACCAACCACTGAAGTGTAACGTCTACACCCACCATTGAAGTGTAACGTCTGCACCCACCATTAAAGTGTAACGTCTACACCCACCATTGGCGACACGGCAGACGGGGATAACCATCCCAGGGGAAATAGGAGGGCGAGGGGAGGATCTAAATAAGCACTGAAGCACCAGATCAATCATATTGCTAAGATGGACAGTGACAGTGGCCACTTTTGTCTCGCTCACCGTGGGATTCTAACCTGGGTCGTGGAGGTGGCAGGCGAACGGTCTACCTCAGCTCTATGGCGGCGGATGTTAGATACACAAATCTCCTTGTAGTGTTTATGAGGATCGTAAAGGATTCTGTATTGTGTATACTACCAGGCATGGAATAATCAATACTGTATTTGGTGTTGCGTACATGTCGGATGTCATGATCACACCATGTGGAACAATGTAGGTGTTTACTTTATCAACAAGGTGGTCAGTGGCGTGAGTGCGCGGTTTGCAGATTGACATCTTGGTTCCATCCAGATTTTGATCAACACCGTCAGCTGTAAGACCAATGACTTGACTTTAAGGTAAAATATATAATTATTTAAACAATAAAATGATAGAGCAGTACTTCCATAAACAACATCTTACTTCTTCAGATAAGAGTATAAACCGAGATCTAGTCTGTGAACGAATGCATTCCGCCGCATGGGTTTTACAGATCCTGACATCTAATGTCCTAGATGAGTGATATTCGGAAACACGAATACAGCCAGCATGCCCTATAGGCCCTGTTCCCCCTTGTCCTCGGTGACGCTGCACTTGCGTCTGCCGCGCATTCGCTCACAACGCAGCCCCAATGGGTGCCGACTAATTATTTTAATTTTTTTCCAGAAATACTGAATCGATACGCGCTCTCTCTCTCTCTCTCTCTCTCTCTCTCTCTCTCTCTCTCTCTCTCTCTCTCTCTCTCTCTCTCTCTCTCTCTCTCTCTCTCTCCCCCACCCCCACTAACAGAGGCGGGCACCAACCTTATATTTGAAGTGTTTGCGGGAGGCTGCGAACGCTGTCGTCTTGTCTTTATCAGATATGTGCTGTATCCACGAAAGGTTGGGGATGGAGGAGGGAGAGGTGAACGGGAATAGTGCTACACAAGGATTGATTAGTTTTGTCAACATGGGAAATGTGTGTGATGATTCGGGGGGGGGGGGGGGGAGTTTGGAGGGACACCAGAGAGAGAGAGAGAGAGAGAGAAAGAGAGAGAGAGAGAGAGAGAGAGAGAGAGAGTCACCTATTTTGCTTTTCCTTGATGTCTGTTGATGATAGATATATATGTTTGTGGGCCCTAATCTCCCGTGTCCACCAATATGATTTTAGTGTTCTTCATGCAAGATAACCTGCCACTGTAAAAAGTGGCTCGTGTTTGGTCAAACTCCAATCTTGATTTTAAGACTAGCCTTCCTGCAAACATCGTAACAGCGGCTGTAACAACTCCCATCGACACCATGGGTGTAGCACAGTAGCGTTGTGGTTTGTGGACACGTTACAAAAGTGTCGTTAAGCGACGTCCAGCGCAGTTCGTACTTGGAGGGGTGGCCATACTTGGAAGCAACCACTAAGCTATATGAAACAGAATGAATCAAGCGCACAACAGATCCCAGTGCACCCATCACACAAGCCATTGGACAACACACGATGACATGCTCACAGTGGTGAACAAACGGAAACTCCGATGATGTGGCCACATCACCAGAGCATCAGGCCTTGCAATGCACGATGCAAGGAGGTAGAAGAAGAGGGAGACAGAAAAAGAGGTGGGAGGTCAACATTCGAGAATGGACTGGCTTGACACTGAGCGAAGCCATGAGGATTGCTGAGGACAGAGAAAGATGGAGTACGCTGGTTAAACATCTGGGGTGCCCCTACGACCTTCGAGTTACGGGATAGGATAGGAGCTTAGCAGAGTCCAGTCCGAGGTATTATATCGCCAGCTTAACCTGCATAAATATGCACCACTCCTCAAGTTACTCAGTGGGGTCGAGTAGCACAGTTGGTAGAGCCGCTGAGCGGCATACTAGTAAAAAGTTCCTATCCTATCCTATTCTGTCCTATCCTATCCTATCCTATACTATCCCGTAACTCGGAGGTCGTAGGGGCACCACACATGATCGTTTAACCAGCGTACTCCATCTTTCTCTGTCCACAGCAACCCTGATGGTTTCGCTCAGTGTCATACCAGTCCATTCTCGAATGATGTCCTCCAACCTCTTTTTCGGTCTCCCTCTTCTTCTACCTCATTGCACTGTGCCTTGCAGGATGGTCTTTGCAAGGCCTGATGATATGGTGACGTGGCCATATCATCGGAGTTTCCGTGTTGTCCAATGGCTTGTGTGATGGTCTGTCGGACTTCGTCGTTGGTGATGTGCTGGGTATATGAAATGCCCAGAATTCTTATTTAGCACCTCAATTCCATGCTTTGTATTCTTCGTTGTAGATCTGCTGTGAGGGTTCATGTTTCTCAAGAGCAGAGGAAGATGAAGATGACAAGGGAGCGCAGCAGTCTGACCTTGGAATGTAGACTGATGGTCCTGTCTTTCCAAACGGGCTTCAACTTTGCCAGGTCGGCAGTTTGTGCGATCCTGGAGAGGTCTTCGTGTCGGGACCCATTGTCTGATACAATGGCTCCTAAATATTTGAAGCTATGCACTTTGTTGAAGGATTGGCCTTGGACTTTGATGCCCGTATTGATGCCATTGGTGTTGTTGGTCATCATTTTGGTCTTCTCTGCACTTATTTCCATTCCTTAGGCTCTGGAGGTGGTGTCAAGCCTCTGTACCAGCTGTTCACGTTCTTGTTCCTCTCCAGCCAATCCATCAATGTCATCCGCAAAACAAAGGTTGGAAATTGCCTCGTATGCTGACTGTGCCTTCGTTATCTGCAAGGGCATCTGAAATGATGCGCTCTAGGAAAGATGTTGAAGAGTGTTGGAGAGAGTAGGCATCCCTGACGCACACCATTTGTTGTTCTGAACCAGTTTCCGATGGCGCTGTTGTGGAGGACTGCACTGGTAGCCTTGTCATACAGGCTTTTGATGACTTCAATACTTGTAGGGCTTATGTTGTACACTCTCATGGTTGCCCACAGAGCTGCATGCCAGATTTGGTCAAACGCCTTCTTGAAGTCTACGAACACATGGATATAGATGTTGTTGGTGCTGTAGTTATTTCTCGCAGATTATTCTGAGGTTGAAAATCTCTTCAGTGGTACTTCGCCCTGCCCTGAATCCTGCTTGTACTTCAGCTATGATTTGTTCATGGGGTTTCAACCTGAGAGTATTATTTTCAGGAGGACCTTGCTTTGATGGCTGATGAGCATGATGGTGCGGTAATTTTCACACTCCTGAAGGCTACCTTTTTTGGGAAAAGTGATGACAACCGACTGGGTCAATGATGTAGGCCACTCCCCACTCTGCCAGATCTTGTTCAGATAATGGTGAGTGCGTTAATCATCGCTTCTCTTCCTGCTTGAAGCAGTTCCGCGGGTATGTTGTCCACTTCCGCTGACTTCTATTTCTTCAGCGATTGCTCTGCTGCCTCAACTTCTTCTAGGAGAATTGGGAGGATTTCTTCTTCTCGGTTATCAGGACATGCTAGAACTGATGGGTCTCCGTTTGGTGTGTGGTTGTAAAGGTCAGAGCAGCAATTAAGACTTCTTGTTCTTCTGTAAGGCAGATGCCAGGCATGCTTTGGATCGTGGAGACCTTGGGCTTTTTATCACTTGTCAGCCGCTTCACAGTCTGATAAGCCTTCTTGCTGTTGTTCTTGTTCAGACTGTTCTCTATTTCCTGGCATTGATCTTCTATCCAGTTCTCCTTTGCAGTGCGCATGATTTTTCGGATGTCATTGTTGATTTTTCGGTAGGCATCAGCTCCCTGTGAGGTGTTCTTTTTCATCTCTCTTCGTTTATCACACAAATCCAAAAGTTCAGGTGTGATCCACGGCTTCTTCTTTGGCCGGTGCTTGCCAGGGATCTACGTGGCGGCATCTGACACAGCTGAGTTGAAGGTGGTGGTCATGGTGTTGACATCTACTTCCCCAGCTCCCAAAATGAGCAGTGGTGCAAATTTCCCTCCAGTTGTGTCCTAAAAAATTTCTGCCACCTCCGGGTCTTGCAGTTTGTCCAGGTCAAACTTCAGTCTAGTGCACTTTGCTGTGTTTACTCTCTTCAAGTGGAGCCGGAAAGACATCATCACGAGATCGTGGTCACTTCCGACTGCTCCTGAAAAAGTGTGTGTCCTGCCAATGTTGATGCTTGATCTGATGCGTTTCTTGACCATGGTGTAGTCGATCTGGTTGTGATGCTTCCCGCCGATGCTGTGTCATGTCCATCGTCTGGATTTTTTGTGGAGACCGAGCGTGTTTGCCAGTATCACATTTTTGTATCTGGCAAACTCCAAGAGTCTCAGACCCCTGTCATTTGTCTCGTTGTTGCAGTTGGGTCCACACGTGTCTCCCCAGTTGTGGTGCGCATCTTGGCCAACCTTGGCATTCCAGTCGCCTTCCACTATGACTATGCCCTTCTTCGGCACTTGGTCAAGGACAGCCTGTAGATTTTCATAGAAAACCTCCACTTCGCTGTCGTCATAGTCTGATGTGGGGGCCTAGGCCTGGATGATGGTGATGTTGAAAGGGGCTGCTTTGAAACGGATGGTAATGAGTCTACTGGAGACGGGGCTGCAACCCATTACAGTGACTAGAATGTTCTTGTGGATCAAGAAACAGTCTACAAGGTTCCTGGGGCCGAGGTCTTGTCAAATACGTAGCATCTTTACGCAATGCGTAGAGCCCACGAACAACGTAAACTCCGAAACGTGCTGGTCATGACGCTTGCGTAGGCTAAATTTAGCTGCGACGTTCAGCGCATAGTTACGACTGCTCCCCTCCTGTCGTAAACCTTTGCGTAACATGAACAAAGGGGGACAGATTATTCTTTCGTATGCTACTGAGGAGGAATTTCAGGTGCCAACGGATCCTTCGAGATAGAACCAACCCATTTGATGTATATGATGATGTGGAACTGTTTGCTAGATTTCTTTTCGGCGAGGAGACATCATTACTCTTGTAGATCTGTACATGATGTAGTGCGAATGTTGTGACGATGCGTACGAACGATGTGTGTAAACGCATTGAGTTGTTATTCTAATGAAAAATGCGTTGTATAAATGCAATTTATTATTATTATTATTATTATTATTATTATTATTATTTTTATTTTTATTATTATTATTATTATTATTATTATTATTATTATTATTATTATTATTATTATTATTATTATTATTATTATTATTATTATTATTATTTGTCCGGAGACGAGCTGGAACACCCACTCCCGAGGGGAAGTTCTCTGCCTCCATTGATGCAAGTGTTGATCGCATTACGTTTTTTTCAATCAGGAGCATTTCAAAAAACTATTGGAGACCAGCCAATGTGGACCGACGAACAGTAGGTAGAATTATTGCCCGATTCTCCTTTATTCTGTTTCGAAGGCTGGGGGAATACGTTAAGCTTCCAGCCACCCAAAGGAAAGCAGATGTTGTGATTGAGAGTTTTTACCAGTTAGCAGGTTTCCCAAACCTACTGGGCTGCATTGATTGCACACATGTTCAGATAATTGCACCTGTCATCAATGAATTTGAATATGTCAACTGCAAAGGCAAGCACTCAATCAATGTACAACTCATCTGCAATGCAGAAATGCTCATCACAAACTGTTGTTCAGTACATGACTCACGCATGTGTGTGTGTGTGTGTGAGAGTGAGAGAGAGAGAGAGAGAGAGAGAGAGAGAGAGAGAGAGAGAGAGAGAGAGAGAAGCATGCCTGTAATTCCTTCCAGAAGACATATTTCTTGTCCCAGAATATCCAACACAAAATCATGCCACCATGGTATTGCGGGAGGAGGTCCTCCAATTGTCGGAGGGTGTTTTATTTTGTTCTGAAGGTGCTTCACAGCCTGCATCAAATCTGACCATTTCTTTTTCACTTGGGGAGTTTTTGTCTGTGTTGTCCCATATGCGTTTACACGCATGTTTATTTCATTCCACATGGTTTGCTTTGTTTTTGCCGTAATTTTGTTGCTGAGCTTGCTGAACAAGTCATCTGAGTGTTGCTTGATCAGGTCAAGCAAGAGGTGAACTTCTCCTTCTGTAAAATTGGCGGATCTTGGCTGGCATACTTTAGTTTTTCCTTCCATCTTTGTCGTCTTCTATTTTTCTCGTTACGTCACGACAGAAGGAGAATACCGTGTTTTATCGGGTTTTCCCCAATTTGCGCCAAAAATATCCCAACTTTACTCTCAACGTTATACGTTACTCCGCATGCGACAAAGCATGCGTGGTGACCACCAAGATACGCATTTGCGCAGCTACGATAGACGTAGGCTTTGCGCGTTCGTAAGTCATTGCGCAGCTACGTATTCGTCAAGACCTCGGCCACAGGTCCGAATCCCGGATTAACCAAATGTTTACCCCTGGTTCTCTGGTGTCAGAATAACGTGACCAGTATTCTGCGGTGGTGACTATGATCTATAATGTATAATTATTAAGCTACCCCCGCCTCACTCCCCACCCCCACTTACATCCACCCCCACCACCCACCATCCACCATCCCCTTACCACCTTCACACACCCCACCCCACACACCCCCACCAACTTCACTCCCCACTCCCCCACCTCTCTAGAAAATAGGTTATTAAGTCGAAAAAACTTCGGGTCGTGTCCAGTTTTAGTCAGCGTGTCCCGTTTTTCGGAGCTTAACAGGTCAAAGTGTCCTGGAAAAAAGCCCTGAGTGGCAATGCGACAACTCTGGGATCTGGCTGACCTTGCATAAGTGTAACTAGACGCCAGTAAGTGGGAAGAGCTTTTGTGTCAATAACCAGCACAGCCACGTCACTTGCTGTCACGTCTCCTATACGTTTCTACAAAAATCTAGTCAACAACTTTTTGGCCCACTTACTTGTTGGCTGATGTCAGTTTTATAGAACTCTTAGCAGGCACTACACACACACTCTCTCTCTCTCTCTCTCTCTCTCTCTCTCTCTCTCTCTCTCTCTCTCTCTCTCTCTCAGTGCAGTGTAAACAAAAGACAGTAGGCTTACTTAGTTTCTGAGAAACTGAATGTGAACATTGATCGATACTAAGTTTAATAGGGGTAAAGTTGGGACTAGAGAGTATATGTTCCAATTTTAGTATATGTACTGCGTGAACAGTACAAGGTCGTCAAGGTTATTCCAGGGAAAGACAACGTTGGAGCGGATTATCTCAGTCGTTCTATGTAATGTGAAATTGGCTAGACCAATTTTTATCTTAGAAGGGGGGTATTGTAATGAAATTAAGTTATTTCATTTTTGGACATATCACTCGAGATAATCTAGAATTATTATTTTCTTCTAAACTGAGAAAGAGAGTTTCTTGTTGCGTTTATTGTTTGATTTATTTTGTTATAAGCAGAAAGTTTAAAGATGTTATGTTGCAAGATGTTAATGCGTGTAGTGGCTCAATACATAAACTTCCGCTCGCTATCAAACTCTTCTTTTACACATAAAAA
The DNA here is from genome assembly GCA_036898135.1 of Oncomelania hupensis. Classification (NCBI taxonomy): domain Eukaryota; kingdom Metazoa; phylum Mollusca; class Gastropoda; order Littorinimorpha; family Pomatiopsidae; genus Oncomelania; species Oncomelania hupensis. The sequence goes on along the minus strand of CM072514.1, from coordinate 88,528,237 downwards.
GAAGATAAAATCCTGTCACAGAAAATGAACGATATTTACTAGTGATAATAAAATCACCTTCCTCGAAAGGTAGGCAATTTCAAGATAAGGACTTATCCGATTTTGACGAGGTCGAGACCGAGTACGCGTTTGAGTCAAATGTTCTTGTTCTTCTCGACACTCGAATCTGGCACAGTCCTGGTTCTTCTAAGATGTCTGGACTGTAGCCCTTCCCAATGGATGGTAAACATACACGTGGAAGTACGGTGAAGTTCCAGCATAAAGGTGAGAAGAGGAAAAGGTAAGAAGTCCCACCTGTATTATCGAAGCACAGGTGAGTATCACGAAACCCCTATTATAACGGTTGCCAGGTTATTCGCTTGGAAAGCGATTTTATTATTTACAATCAGCCTCTTGGCGATAATCAATGAAATGAAAATCCTGGCCCTAAATTATCAAATCATCCAACTCAACAATTATTTATTTACATTTAACACCAGAGCATTGCGCAAACAACCCATTAATAATTCATTCAAATGAATTCCATTCGCGAAAACGCAATCTCCAAGAAAACGGTTACTCCATAGCAACCGGCTAACAGTTCGTATTGCGCAACTCGCAATCACAACTTCTTCATTTATAATCGTCGTCATTGCGTAAATAATTACCATTTATTTACCCGCAAGGATCCCTCACTTAATGCATAAATTAAATGAATACAAACAACAACATTTCGAAACTTAGATGATCTAGAAAATTACATAACCTATTTTCATTGCGATTCCCGTACGAAAAGAACGACACATTATTTTCTGTTTCTGTTTGTTGCGTTTATTGTTTGATTTATTTTTGTTATAAGCAGAAAGTTTAAAGATGTTATGTTGCAAGATGTTAATGCGTGTAGTGGCTCAATACATAAACTTCCGCTCGCTATCAAACTCTTCTTTTACACATAAAAAGAAGATAAAATCCTGTCACAGAAAATGAACGATATTTACTAGTGATAATAAAATCACCTTCCTCGAAAGGTAGGCAATTTCAAGTTAAAAATACATAACCCAGTTCGACGAGGGTAAGTCTGTGCACGCGATCGTATCACACACAGGTTAGTCTCTGGTAGAGTTTCTCAACACTCGGAACGGATACAGTCGTGGTTCTTCATAGGTGACTTGACTGTAGCCCTTCCCAATAGATAGTAACATCACTCCCGTGGAAGTAAGGTGAAGTTCCAGGATAAAGGTGAGAAGAGAAAAAAAGGTAAGAAGTCCCACCTGTATTATCGAAGCACAGGTGAGTATCACGAAATCCCTATTATAACGGTTGCCAGGTTATTCGCTTGGAAAGCGATTTTATTATTTACAATCAGCCTCTTGGCGATAATCAATGAAATGAAAATCCTGGCCCTAAATTATCAAATCATCCAACTCAACAATTATTTATTTACATTTAACACAAGAGCATTGCGCAAACAACCCATTAATAATTCATTCAAATGAATTCCATTCGCGAAAACGCAATCTCCAAGAAAACGGTTACTCCATGGCAACCGGCTAACAGTTCGTATTGCGCAACTCGCAATCACAACTTCTTCAATTATAATCATCGTCATTGCGTAAATAATTACCATTTATTTACCCGCAAGGATCCCTCACTTAATACATAAATTAAATGAATACAAACAACAACATTTCGAAACTTAGATGATCTAGAAAATTACATAACCTATTTTCATTGCGATTCCCGTACGAAAAGAACGACACATTATTTCCTGTTGCACCTTCTGCAACCAAAATTATACCTACACATCAAAAAAATCGTTCCGTTAATTAATTACCCATAATTAGACGAAACAATTCTCTTACAAATGATAGTATCCAAGTATAGAACTAGACTCTCTACGATTTATTTTATTCCTAGAGTTTCACCCACCAGTTACAAGACCTCTTCAGTTCGTAGTTTAGAGAGAGAGAGAGAGAGAGAGAGAGCGGGAGAAGGGGAGGGGGGGAGTACTGTCTATTTTTGTATAGGTTATGTCAACTCACTCCCTTTTGTCGCGCTAGTGCGAATACGAATACGAATCTTTATTGTCGAAAGTTAAAATACAATAACATGGAAATTTGTCTTTAGTAGCACAAAGACTAAGACGAAAAGATTAAAAACTAAAAGAAATATTAACAGTTTTTGTTATATAAAACATTAAATAGTGCGTGTATCAGCGGTTCTGAATAAAAATTCAGCATGCAGCAATGACAAACATAAAAAAATTATTTACTGATAATATTACCTTAATTTTTTTTACAGTCAACAAGCTAACCAGGCTTTATTAATTAATTAACAGAATGTTAAGTCAAAGATAATAATAATAATAATAATAATAATAATAATAATAATAATAATAATAATAATAATAATAATAATAATAATAATAATAATAATAATAATCATAATTTATTTTATAAAGCGCGATTCCAGACAACTGTCTGCTCAAAGCGCTCACACGCATGCACACACTCTCACACTCGCAGGTTAACATTAAATTAGATTAGATGAGAGGTCTGGTAGAAGTATTTTTTGCTTAACGAGGAAGTCTTTTTGTTGCCATAGATAATGTTGAAATTCCAACAAGCTGACCAATGTCTCTGAAATCCATTTTCCATAATTCAACAGGTTTCATTTTAAACGGATTTTGCGATCATTGCATATGTTGTGTTCAGTACAACTAGAATGCCACTGTGGTAGGTGAGATTCACATATGGCATGCTCCTTTTTTCTTTTTTATGTATTACAAAATAATTTTTTAAAAAATATTACTGCATTGAAAATACATCTAATGATGGCTTTGTTTTTGATAATGGAGGTGATTCAATGGTTTATTTTTCTATATGTGTTTTTGGAGGCGTCTGTTGTTGCTTGTTACCTTTGTAATATTTATACATTAAGTAACCAGAAGCTTCCAGACCAGCAACAAAATAATAAACTTGATTGCTTGAAGGAGAATTTGGCTGTACTGATTCTTCAGGTTTTGTTGCTAATGATTGTTGGTGTGTTATTGGTTCTTGTTTTGACTGTTCTTTGTTTAATATATTCGCTTTTGTTTGCCTGTTCCATCTGTGTAATTTATTATATGTGGCAAAATGTTTTGCAGCTGGCTTCATCCGGGACTTTTTCCCCTTAGTCACTCTTTGTACTGGTCCCCCTGTAGGGGTGCCAGGTGTTGGTTGGTTGGTTGTGTAGATTAACGTCCCTAGATACATCACAGCTTATGTTACCAATGGGATCAATTGTATCAACATCATATTAGTTTCGTATGTTTTTCCTATATATCCTTAACAGAGTGATGGACCGATTGGCCATGCAATAAGCCATTCTGACTTTTTTGTTTTGTTTTGTGGATTATTGATTTTTGACACTTTATTGGCCCTTTTTTATCAGAAATTCTGGACTTGCCTCCCCTGGTGAAGGTGTAGTCGCAGCCTGTGGCGCGCCCAAATCCCAACCTAATACTTATTGTATTTTAAAATTTCATTATAGTCTACAACTAAAGCAAAAACTTTCAACAGATGACACAGGTTACTTGGTTGGCAGAGTTAATGTAAATTCCTCGATCTACTTGATGTCTACAATCTCAGTATTTTAGTGGCCAATACACATAAATCATTCTAAAATCCCTGTAAAAGTGTAACTTCAAAACATTCTGAAACAGTCAGTCAACAGTCGATCATCAGTGCTTCACGAGCACTGCTCCCGCCTACCTCACAGAACTGGTCTCCCCTTACCAACCCAGACGCGAACTCAGGTCAGGGACTCAGTGTAGACTTGAAACCCCCAGTGTGCGCACAAGCAACACAACCAAAAAGACTCTAGGAATACGCTCCTTCAAAAATGCTGCACCCACTCTGTGGAACTCCCTTCCCCTGAGCTTGAAGCAAGCTCCATCCCTGCCAAGCTTCCTATCCTATCCTATCCTAACCCGGAGGTCGTAGGGGCACCACAGATGATCGTTTAACCATCTTTCTCTGTCCTCAGCAGCCCTGATGTCTTCGCTCAGTGTCAAACCAGTCAATTCTCGAATGTTGTCCTCCCAACTCTTTTTCGGTCTCCCTCTTCTTCTACCTCCTTGCATCGTGCCTTGTCCAATGGCTTGTGTGATGGTCTGTCGGACTTCGTCGTTGGTGATGTGTTGGGTATAGGAAATGCCCAGAAGTCTTCTGTAGCACATCATCTCCATGCTTTGTATTCTTTGTTGGAGATCTGCTGTGAGGGTCCATGCTTCGCAAGCATATAGGAAGATGGAGATGACAAGGGAGCGCAGCAGTCTTACTTTGGAATGTAGACTGATGGTCCTGTCTTTCCAAATGGGCTTCAACCTTGTCAGGGCAGCAGTTGTTTGTGCGATCCTGGAGAGGACTTCCTGTCGGGACCCATTGTCTGATACAATGGCTCCTAAATATTTGAAGCTATGCACTGTGTTGATGGATTGGCCTTGGACTTTGATGTCCGTGTTGATGCCATTGGTGTTGTTGGTCATCATTTTGGTCTTATCTGCACTTATTTCCATTCCATAAGCTGTTTCAATATGGCTGAATCACCGTCTTCGTGCGCATAGAGCATGAACACTACATACATGAATTTTTTGGCGCCTTACAAGATCACATCATCATCATCATCATCATCATCATCATCATCATCATCATCATCATCATCATCATCATCATCATCATCATCTCATCGCTATCGTTCTCTCTGCAAAAGTACACATTACACAGTTTACTCACGTTCATGATATGGAAAATTGTCATCACGTTTGGAACACAAGATATAATGCTAATCAAATTCAGCAGCATGTCAAGACATTCAAATGTATTTCCAGACACACTCACTCCTATCCTATCTTATGCCGTAACTGGAAGATCGTTGGGGCACCACAGATTGTAACATCACACACTATCCTATCTTATACCGTAACTGGAAGATCGTTGGGGCACCACAGATTGTAACATCACACACTATCCTATCTTATACCGTAACTGGAAGATCGTTTGGGGCACCAAAGATTGTATCATCACACCTATGCTATCTTATACCGTAACTGGAAGATCGTTGGGGCACCACAGATTGTAACATCACACACTATCCTATCTTATACCGTAACTGGAAGATCGTTGGGGCACCACAGATTGTAACATCACACACTATCCTATCTTATACCGTAACTGGAAGATCGTTTGGGGCACCAAAGATTGTATCATCACACCTATGCTATCTTATACCGTAACTGGAAGATCGTTGGGGCACCACAGATTGTAACATCACACATTATCCTATCTTATACCGTAACTGGAAGATCGTTGGGGCACCACAGATTGTAACATCACACATTATCCTATCTTATACCGTAACTGGAAGATCGTTGGGGCACCACAGATTGTAACATCACATACACACACACACACACACACACCCACACACACACACCCACACACACCCACCCACACACACAGAGCTGAAAATCAACATGATCAAAAGGGTTAAATTTGTTGATAGAGTTGTGACTCAGCTTTGTCCTTGTAAAACACTAAGTTATAATGAAAACATGGTCGCTATCTGCAAGCAAAAACAAATTATCAATATCGTTTCCGCCAGTTTTCAGATACCGCACAAAATATGTTCAGACTATATACTGTTTTGACTATAAAAAAAAAAAGCCTAAAGTAATTTTTTTTCAGGCTTCTATTAGCGATTTCCTTGCTTTTGTGTCAAAGATTCCAGTGATGAATGTGTGTTTGTTATGTACGTGAGAATGTGCGTCCAACATGTGAGCGTGTGTGTTTGAATCGAATCTGCACATAATCCACCTATGTTGCTAACATCATGGAACTGCCGCAGACGCAAGGCAGTCTTTGGTGCACGTTTTTTTTCTGTAGAGTCACGCCTCTGACCCCTAAGCTACCCCTTCAAAAGGTTTGTTGCTGGTGATCTTTTTGTTTGTTTGTTTTGTAGTGCGGGGTTGTTGTTTATCTTGCAAACATGTGTGTTGTCTGAGGGGTAAAGGAGAGGATAGATGATTTGTCATATCCTATATTCCTCTTGGGAATCCTATCAATAATAGGTTTTCAGTGCTGAAAGGTTTATGTTATTTTGGAAGCTAGAAAGTAGAATTGGAGACGGGAGGGGTAGGTGACTGGGACAGTGAATTGGTTGGTGGGTGATGGGAAACGGAAGTGGACAACATGTGAACTAGCCATTTTTCATACTGGAGCATGGGTGGGGATCAATGATATGTGAGGAGATAGAGGTTGGGGAAGGGGAAGGGAGGGAGAGCACTTTAGCTCATTGCTTTCGAGAAACATATTTGTAAATCTCGCCTTAATCAGGTCTTCGTACAAACGTATTCATTTACTGTAGCAAAACTGTGTGGAATAAATAGATTGTGGATGGGTGTATGTGCACACTTACACGATGTTATCTAGACAAACCAGTGAACACCTACATAACTTGTTTTGACAGACGTACTTGTTTTGACGTCAGAACAATGATCCGTAAGGGTTAGGGCTGGGTTAGGGTTAGTGTTCGAACACTTAAAAGTACTTAAAAGGGGGACGAAATATGACCCGTTGTCAGCACAACGTATGTGGCGTTTCATGAAAGTCATGATAATATTGTGTACCCTCGGCTGAGGGTGTGTGTGTGTGTACGTGCGTGATGTTCTCCGTTCTACTAGTAGCGAAGTAATAATTTTTGAATAAATCCGAGAAGGAACATGTCCTCCCTTTTGCCCCATAGATGTACAAAGGGGTGACTTATGATTGCCATTATTGACATGGTATTATAAACGTGATCAATAATTGAAAGATTTCCCAATGTTGTCCATTCCTGTGGACCAATGTTCACAATTGGGCTTGGGCCCTCGTACTCCCAAACCATGCATACATCATACACGATCTGCAAGCAGGAGTTAAATTGATGTTGTCTGTGGGTGAGTGTACCTCTGTATGTAGCTAGGGGAGAGGGGTAGGGGTGAAGGAGGCATAAGTTTTTGTGAAGAGAGAAGACCTGTGTGTGTGTTTGTGTGTGTGTGTGAGAGAGAGAGAGAGAGAGAGAGAGTGTGTGTGTGTATGAGAGAGAATATTCCATTCATTGTTCTATTCCAAATTGTCCGCGTTGTCTTGTCTTCGCATACTCATTCCCCATTATAAGAAGGCAGGAATAGCTCAGTGGTCAGAGCGCACGACTTGTGTAAGTGCGTCTTGTGCGACGTGGGTTCGAATCCTGACATCACCAAACCATTGTGTGATTGCTAGATATTAGTGACCAGTGCCTTGAGAAGCTCTCTGACCTTGTAAGTGCGCTATTTAAGAGCTATCTCTTTCTTTTATTACATTACATTTCTAGAACTTTCTCTTTCTTCTTCTTCTTCTTCTTCTTCTTCTTCTTCTTCTTCTTCTTCTTCTTGTCCTCCTACTCCTCGTCTTCTTCTTCTTTTCCCAGACAAGTTTGTTGTTGTGGTTTCCATGTGAAAATGTTGATTGTGCTTATTGAAGGGTGTTTCTTTTACTCCGAGCACATGGCCATATCTCAAGTTGTGTGCCTGTAGTGCATGCTCTATAGCATTGGGGTAGGTAGCACGAAGCCTTGTATATCTATCATACGTAAGGGGGTGTGCTATCTACCGCTGTGTTAAAGAGGACTCGCTACAGGCACCTAACTTCAGCTATACCCTGTGCTCCCATGCATGCTGTTCCTTTCTTGCGTTGGTGTAGCGTAATCTATATCAACTCCAGTTATTTATTCTTTAAGTTGTTTTCCTAATCAATTTACACCTGTTGTGCGCGGTGAAGGATCGGTAAGGGGGAGAGGGGGAGAGGGATGGCGGGAAAGGGAGAGTGTGTGTGTGCGTGTGTGTGTGTGTGTGTGTGTGGGTGTGTGGGTGTGTGTGTGTGTGTTCTTTTTTTATCGCAAACTGTTTCATTTGATTGTGTACTTATCCCAGGACAATGTATCCATTCTATGCAGTAAGGGGACGCCCAGTCAATCAATCAGTCTGTATTGGCTTCTTTTTCTATTACTTACCCTATTTACTTTCACTTCTCTAGTCCTCCTGCTTTCCACGCCTCTCCTCTCCCTCTCTCTCTCCCCTCCCTCCTTCTCTCCCTCTCTCTCTCTCTTCCTCTCTCTCTCTCTTCCTCTCTCTCTATCTCATCACTCTCTCCATCTCTTTCCCCACCCTCCTTCCCTCTCTCCCTCTCTCTCTTCCTCTCTCTCTCCCTCTCTCTCTCTCTCTATCTCATCACTCTCTCCCTCTCTCTCTCTAACTCTCTCTCACCACCCTCCTTCCACCCACCATCCAGCGCTTACTCTTTTACCCTTGCAAAATAAAATTGTTATCTTATCTTATCTTATCTTATCTTATCTTATCTTATCTTATCTTATCTTATCTTATCTTATCTCCTTCCCTCCCTCTCACTCTTTTCCCCCTCTGTCTCCCTCTCTCTACTTCTCTTCCTTTCTCTCCCCCGCTATTTCACTCTCTGCCTCTCTCTCCCTCTCTATTTCCCCGCCCTCCTTCCCTCCCCCTCTCTCAATCTCTTTATCTCTCTCCCTCTATCTCACTCTCTCCCTCTCTCTCCCTCTATCTCACTCTCTCCCTCTCTCTCCCTCTCTCTCTCTCTCTCTCTCTCTCTCTCTCTCTCTGATTTGATTTGCACTTGGATCCCTTTGATTTCTTGAGTGCGTTCTTGTAGTCAAAGTGAGCGCAGTCGTCTGAACGTTTAGTAATTTCCTTCTTGTCTTCGATACAGATGAATTGCAGACTCTCCCCCTCCCTCTAACTCCCACTTTCCACCCTCCTCCAGCCCATCTTAAAACTACCCTGCTTGCCTTACTGAGTCCACTTTCTTTCAGCTATCTTGGTTTCGGTCTTTATCTCAAATGAACTACAGTAGAATGTATAGTATAGTATAGTATAGTATAGTATAGTATAGTATAGTATAGTATAGTATAGTATAGTATAGTATAGTATAGTATAGTATAGTATAGTATAGTATAGTTCAGTATAGTATAGTATAGTTGAGTATAGTATAATTGAGTATAGTTGAGTAAAGTATTGTATAATATAGTATAGTTGAGTAAAGTATAGTATTGTATAATATAGTATAGTACAGTACAGTACAGTAGAGTATAGTATGGTATGGTGTGGTATAGTATGGTATGGTATAGTATAATATAGTATTATATAGTATAGTATAGTATAGTATAGTATAGTATAGTATAGTATAGTATAGTATAGTATAGTATAGTATAGTATAGTATAGTATGGTAAAGTATAGTATGATATAGTATGGTATATTATAGTAGGGTAGGGCAAGGTTTAGTATATAGTATGGTATAGTATAGTATAATATAGTATAGTATGGTATGGTATGACGTGATATAGTTTAATATAAGTACAGTATAGATAAAAATAATAATAATAATATTAAAAAAAATAATAATTAAAAAAAAAATAATAATAATAAAGATATTTGTATAGCGCTTTTCCCTAATGATATCAGTTCAAAGCGCAGTTCTCACGCTTTTATAATAATAATAATAACGGATTTTTATATAGCGGGTACTCCAGCCTACGACCAGACTCACTGCGCTTTACATAGTCATTACATAAAAATACATGCACTCGATCAAACATCGCTTTTGCTACGATACACCAAAAGATGGAACAGTAAAAGTAAAAACTATTTACAACTATGTACACAAATGACAAAAAAGACAAAAATAGAATAGCAAAAACCAATTCACAGCTATTTATATGCCCGGTTAGACCCAGGAAGGAAAACAGTATAAATATTTACAACCGTGTACACACTTACGGATCAGACAGAGACAAAAGAGGAGAGAATGGCAGCGGGATACAAATCAGTCTGAATAATGCAGTTTGAAGAGGTGGGTTTTGAGGGCCTTTTTGAATGCCTGTGTTGATTGTATGTTGGGATATGGGAGGGAAGGGAATTCCACTACTTGGGTGCGGAGTAAGCGAATGCACGTTGGCCGTATGTTTTAGTGCGGGTGACGGGAACCTTGAGTGTGCGAGTGTCAGCAGAAGATCTTAAAGTGCGTGAAGGAGAGTAGACAGACAGTAGATCAGCAAGGTAGGAAGGACAAGAATCTGTGAAGAAGTTGTGACAGAGAACAGAGAGTTTGTACTCTATGCGTGCTTGTGCAGGAAGCCAGTGAAGGGAATGTAGTAGAGGCGTGATGTGATCGCGGACAAGGCCTTTTCTACGGAGCTAAAAATTGCATGTTTGACAGGTTTTGTGGATGAATTCTGACATCCAGAGGGTGTTGTGAAGGATGACACCAAGGTTTTTGACAGAATATGACATAGGCATGGTGGTTGGCCAAGAGTGACAGTGTCTACAAGGAAAGAAGACAGGTTGTGTTTGGTACCCGTGAGCATAACTTCAGTTTTGTTAGCATTGAGCTGGAGCTTGTTGGTAATCATCCAGTTAAAATTGTTTTCAAAGCAGTCAGAAGTTTTGGTCAGAATAGATGGAAGGTTTTGAGGAGTGTCATTGTTGTTTTAGTTTTGTTGTTGTTGTTTAAGCTAGTATCATCTGCGTAGAAATACAATACAATACAATACAATACAACAAATCTTTATTATCCCATAAGGAACTTCACAGCAATGTATGTCAGGCATATAAAACATATAATTAAAAACAGTCATGTTATAACATTTAACAAAGCTACAAAATCAATACTAAATTTATATACATTCTATAAATCTAATCAATTGCGTACTCTTACACTTCATCTTTTCCTTTAAACACCTATCCACGCACTCTGGTTCTATCACACGTATGTCAATGCCCTTTTTAGACAGTAAAATATAATAAAAATACATACAAACATAGTGTATATGATAGTTTACCACTCTGGACTTATAAAAAAGTATTTTGTTGCAACAGTGTTAGATAAATAATCTCAGTTTAATATGAGTCTTAGTAGGTCAACAATATATAACTGTATGAAACTATGATCAACATAAGCAATAATACTGTTGACTGATTATAACAGTGGTAGAAAGTGTCATGGTTTTGGATGATCTGAGACAGATGAGATGTGTAAAGGGTGAATAAAACAGGGCCTAGAACTGACCCCTGAGGAAAAACCGAATACAAGAAGGAATGTTCAGAAAGAAATGGTTTTTGATGCGGACAGATTGGAAACGATCAGAAAGGTGAGAATGGAACCAGTTTAGTGCACGGTCTTTTAGTCCAAAAGAGTTCTCAAGGTGCTGAGAGGATGGAGTGATCGATAATGTCAAAAGCGACTGAGAAATCGAGAAAAGTCAACAAAGAGATTTTACCAGAGTCAGTGGCAGAGAGGAGGTCGTTCACGATGTGATAAAGAGCTGATTTAGTAAAGTGGCCAGGACGGTAGGCAGATGGGAATGGACAGAACAAGTTGTCTGAAGATAGATGATGGTTGAGCTGTTTCAGGAAAACCTAGTTTAAGTTAAGATGTTGTTGTTGTGCTTGTTTGTTTCTCATCTTAAAATTTTGCATTCTCTTCAGAAATGTAGAATAATAGTGATGGAGTTGTGGGTTCAGTCGTCTGAACGTTTCGTAGTTTTTCTTCCAGTCCACTCTCACACACACAATTCGCTTCCCCTCCATCTCTCTCTCCCATCCCCTACTCCCTTCCCAACCTCACAATCACGCACACCCTATTCCATTATAATATCAATTATTCTGCTTTGATCCTTGATGATGGTTTGTGGGAAATATTCTCGTCTACCAGCAACATGCAATCATCCACGTTGGCCCTAAAGTGATGTACAGACTTATGGTAAAATGAAAGAAGTGAAAGTTGTCTGCAGACATCAGTCGATTCTTTTATTCATTTGGACCAAGTCAGGCCAGGTTTGTGTAGGAGTGCGGTAAGGGAGAAAACTCCCATATGATATTCTCCAACCGCACTCCCCAATTTTCCACCCCTACCCCAATTCTCCAACCCCCAACGTCAGTCGATTTACATTTTCACTCTTTCCTCTAATGTTCTGTGATGTGTTATTGCCCAAAGACCAGGTTGTCGTATGGAATATAAAATCACTTTTTAAAAAAGAAAAGAAATATCTAGTTGAGAATGTCCTGTCAGTTCAGTTGGAAATTCTGGCTGCTTTGGGTCATTCTTTAAAATGAGCAATTAACTCTCTCTCTCTCTCGCTCTCTCACGCGCACACATACACACACACGCAACTTGTTTTTTTTTTCGATCTCGATCTCTCCATGCAGCAACACATTGCAAGAACTTGTCAGATTGCATACATTGAACTTGATGCATAAGCTCCATTCGACAGTATCTCACACAAGAAGCAACAAAACACTTCTTAGCGCTTGCATTCTGTCTAGATTGGATTATTGTAATTCACTCCTCGTGGGTTGCACACAGAAAGTCCTTAGATCTCTTCAGCAAGTCCAAAACTCTGCAGCTGAACGCATCTTCAAAGCACGGAAATCACAGCATTGCACGCCTCTCTTTCAAGAACTACACTGGCTCCCAGTTGAACAACGAATTAAATATAAAACCTCATGTCTTTGCTACCACATCATCTCTGGAACTGCTCCTAGCTATCTTTCCGAATTGTTGACTGTCTAAGTTCCTTCACGCTCTCTCCGCTCGTCTGCAGATGAAAGGATGTTCCGTGTACTAGAATACCACAGGGTGAGACACGGTGGTCGAACCTTCAGTTTCTTCTCCGTTCAGACCTAAAACTCGCTACCTCGGTCCGCCCGTCACAGTCCTTCACCGTCGTCTTTTAAAATCAACTTGAAGACGCCTCTTTTTAGAGAGGCCTTTTCTTAGGCGCCGTGAGTGAGTGTTTTGGGTGTTGAGATGTATATGTGGTTGCGTGTTATTGACCAATGTACGCATGTTGTGTTTACATTTGTTTGTATGAAGCGCTTTGTGATTTTGGAAAGCGCTGTATAAATTGCCTGATATTATTATTATTATTATTATTATTATTATTATTATTATTATTATTATTATTATTACACACACACAAGAAACATTTTTTCATTCCATAGAGGCCTACTTCTTCCTTCCCTTCTCTCCATCTGCCTCTCTTTTAGTAAGAGAGAGAGAGAGAGAGAGAGAGAGAGAGAGAGAGAGAGAGAGAGAGAGAGAGAGAGAGACAGAGAGAGAGAGAGAGAGAGAGAGAGAGAAAAGAAGAAGAGAGAGAGACACAGAGAGAGAGAGAGAGAGAGAGAGAAAAGAAGAAGAAGAAGAAGAATAAGAAGAAGAAGATGCGTTCTTCTAACAATAAAATACAAAGTTTTGATGAGACTGAATGTATTAATTAGTGGCGACGTCCCATGATGTTGCAGGTTGATGCCGATCAAGAAGCTGGAGCTGGTGTTCATTCACATCACTCCTACCACTGAACAGCCCATCATAAAAGACAGACCCAGAGTGGAGGTAGTTACTTTGATCCTCTTTTCCTTTAACCACTCAATGGCGCAACGTTCAGCTGACCCAGGTTGGACTCCTGCGGTGGGCAAGACGAAAGTGACCGTTTTTCACACAGTCCATCTTAGCTAATAGTATGGCTATGGTGGTTTAGCGTTGATTTAGGTCAGTACCCCTTGTTCCCTGGAATGATGATCCCCGTCTGCCTTATGGCCAATGGTGGGTGTAGATGTCAGACCTGATAGTTCTCCGCGAAATCGCGAAAATCCGCGAAAACGAAAACGAAAAAAAAAAAAATGGAAATGCGAAACAGTCTTCATCTTCATCCATTAGACGGCCTCAATCATCAGGTTGATTACTCTGCCGTACTGCCGTGTCCTCGGACACTTAAATTTTGTTGTTGTTGTTGTTGTTGTTGTTGTTGTTGTTGTTTTGTATCGGAAGACGAAAGTTGCTTTACTCGCTTCCGGTTTTGCGGCGCCATACTTTGTTTTGGAATAGTGGTGCAGCGTTGACTGTTCCTGTGTATATATTTTCGCCGTTCAAGTTGTGGATTTGTGGACGTCATCAGACTCACTGTACTTCAAAATGTCTGTCACAAGGCGTGACATAGTCGCACGTTCCGCGGAAACCTCTCTTAGATCACTATCAGGTCTGGATGTTAAACTTCACTCTTTATTCTTTATGTGCAATAATAGTGTGACTTGTCTGTATCATATAGGTATTGTTTATGCCTTCTCTGGAATTTGTGTTTGGCGCCACAGTGAGAAAATAAAGTTTTTGTATTCATATTATTATTACTATTGTTGTATTATTATTATTATTATTATTATTATTATTATTATTATTATTATTATTATTATTATTATTATTATTATTATAAAGTTTGATAGGAGAACAAGTGGTGTTTAAATGCCAGCTGATAGATCCCAGCCTGTAATTTAGGTCTAGGAGCAACTGTAATATAGAGATGAAGATTTCCTGCTGCAGCACCCCACCATTCAAAAACCCTAACTTTTACAGTGACACTACAGTTCGGTTCAGTATTTCAATTTTACGTCCGTTCACTCTAGGTGGTATTGGACAACAAAATAAAAATAAAATGAAATAAAATTATAACAATCTACCAACTGGTGATTTTAAAATAATATTAACAATGTCTGATGATGATAAACAGTGCCTGATGATAATAAACAATGTCTGATGATGATAAACAATGTCTGATGATGAGATAAAAATGTCTTCCTTTGGTTGTCCGTATTTCTTAGCATTAATACCCTGTTAGTCTAATTTTGACATAATTATTGAATAATATTGGATAATAATATGCAATTGGATAATAGTTAATAATATAATGTATTAATTGGATAATATATAATAATATAATAGTGGTTAATACATAATAATTTTACATAATGATATTATCTGCGCACTACGGTTTTGAAAATATACCTCTATTGTATTTGTTCGCCATCCTGACCAAATAGCTGTTTCTACTCTGGGAGCGTCTTCAGTGGTCACAGGGCTGTTGAAACAGGGAAAACTTGGCTTATGTGCCACCACAAAACTATCTCGACAGCCTCTGAAGTGGTCAAGACAGTTTGCCTGCCAAAGATTCCTCTAGTGTGCTGCTGCAAGGCATTATTATTAATATTATTATTAATATTATTATTATTTTTTTTTTATTTTATTATTATTATTATTATTATTATTATTATTATTATTATTATTATTATCATTAATATTATTATTATTTTTTTAAAAATATTTTTGTTAAAATTATCATTATTATCATTATTATTATTACTATTATTATTATTATGTGACAGTGTGTGGCTAAGTGTGGTGTTGTGACTGCTGTGCAGGTGACGGGTGACATCAGCAGCTACGTGTACAGCACTCAGTCCGGCATTAAGCTGTATGAGAAAATGGTCTACCTGGTGCAGAAACACTATGACCTGGCCTCCACCACCGTAACCGGCATCCCTATGAAGGTCAGTAAGCTGGCCAGTGCTACTGCTAGATGATCTCACCCTGTCACCCAGAGGTGTGGGGAAACAATAATTCTATATATAGAACTCTGCGACAACTGTGTGTTAGTCTCCTTCATTCCTTATCGTTCATAAAATGGTACCCAGGTTGAATAGATCTGTTTTCTTCATCCATGGCAATTGGCCAGCGTAAGCCAACTATAAAGAAAAAATCAAGATTAGTTATAGATAAGACAGCAATGTAAGATTTTTTTTTAAGTATTATGACATGCTCAGAGACAGGAATTAAATAAATCTTAATATATGTAATTATAAAATCGAAATATGTGTTTGTCTGTATTCTTATAAGAAATATGAAGTTTCGCTCTAATAGTACCCAAATTTGCCCTGACCAAAGGTATGTTTCATGGGCTGGGTTCATATCCCAAAGGTCTGTTTCATGCTCTGACCAAAGGTCGGTCTCATGCCCCGAGTTCATAACCCAAATAGGAAGAAAAACCATTAGGGGAAAATCACAGCAGGCCAAGGGAGGTAACCTACTCTTCAGCCACTGCCCAAACGCAACCAGAGAGACGGAGACGGGTTTGCCAGCTGGTGTTTGTATAATATACGTTTATTCATGCGTGCATTTGTTGTAAAATTAAACCTAGTGAATGTCTTTGACGAGGCATATTCATAAAGCCTTCTGTCTCACTATGGCTCCCAAACCCCATGAGACTGGCGAAATGTTGACAAGTTGGGCACAAGTGGCTTGAGACACCCCCATGATACTTGATAAATATTAAAATAGCAAAGATTCAATGTACACTTGCGTTTTTGACCCTGTGCCCTGGCTCTAAACTTTCTGTTTTCCCTGAGTCCTGGGTGTGATGCCAGTATGAAACTGTGTGTCATTTAAACAAGTCACCATCATCAACGTATTGTATGTTTCAGGAGGAGCAGAATGCACAGTCGTCAGCCAACTATGACGTGGAGTTGCTACACCCCTCTGCTGTCCACACCGACTACCTCAATAAACTCCATACAGGTACCTCACAGTGCGGTCACTGTAATGTTAGTCTTTCCTTGCTTTGAAGAGGAGGACATTAATATATTTATTTTGATATCACAATCTTTATGGAAAGTTTGGTTGCAGTGTACCACACTCATTGACAATAACATTCACACAACACAGTCACAATACAATGAAACATGATTTAAAATTTGGGATTCAGATTCCGAAAGCTTTATTATCTTGATCTCTCAAGAGAGAATTATAACATGCATTGTAAGGTCATTTGAAAAGTAATAACCTAAAATATTAATGAAGACACTTCAGCAGTGAATCATGCTTATGTCCATGTTGAACACTGTCCCAGGCAGCATTAGTCAAATGGTGTTTGTTGAGATAGGACAAAACAGTGATCGTAAGACATTGGCCTTCAGACTAAACCAGTGTACTTCTGCTTCCTGCATTCTTTCGACCTATATGGATAAAAGGGATGAGAGATTTCCCTAGGGTTATCCTGGATTTCATTAAAGGCTATTTTAATAATAAGAAGTAGTGTGGGGAACAGAACAGTTGGGGTAAAACTAATTGTTACAGAAATGATATCAAGTGGATATGATAGAGTGATATTAGATTAACATGTCGATCAAATTCTACAGACGTAACACCTCTGCATAATGGAAAATGTTCAATTTGAAATCGGAATAATACGTGTCCTAAATGGCCAGCCATAGCTTGGTTGAAGTTTTTATCATAGCAACCAATGGGAGACGATTTTTAGGTTGAATTGCTTTAAAATTGCTAAATAATGGAATATGTGCCAGGTTTTGCTTTGCTTTAGCAAAAATAAACACATTGGAAATAATTCGGCGACTACGGAATTGCAGCAGCAGACGATGCTTTGGTAGCCTGTAATCACGTTGCATTGTTTGCTTGGATACAAGGTTCTGTCTTGTTTTTTGCATTTTCTTCTTTGTGAAGCATTCGTAATTGATTATTTTACTTGTGGGTGAGGATGAAAATCAGCAATAGCTAAATCCCTGTATTTTACTTTAGATAGAGACCAGAGCAAGCTTTAGCTCCACGCCGGTGCTAATTTTATGCCGCAAGTATGGCTGGCCAAATCTAAAGCTGCTCTCCATGCCAGCCTGCGCTCAGTTGAAAAACGCCATGCAAGAAGTCACAAGCACTCGGCGACCATTTTAAGTGATCAGCATTTAGAAATGGGGTAAATCAAAAGCCGCAAAAACATCTTGGAAGAGATGAAATTCCTTTCAGGTCATCATAGATATATATATATGAGTCGTCAACTCCCAGTAGCCCCATGGCGTTATTTTCTTTGATGGTTACATGTCTGGGCCAACAACAAAAGACAAGGCTCACTTGCGAAGGACAAAGGGACATAAATTAAGTGTTATCCATATCACACTGAACATGGTTCTCCGATCGTGAAAAGATTAGTTTCTTACAACTGCAGAGAACAAGCAGCGCTTCATCCATGCTTTTGGTACACGTTGATAAAACAACTGAACAGTAACTGTTCATTTTGCCAAAGATGCAGGCTTGTAAAATGTCTTCGAAGCAACACATTGCGCCAGAGACAAAAAAAAAGACAGAAAGGAAGTAGGAAAGAAAAAATGAAAAAAAGAAAAAGAAGGAAAGAAAGAAGAAAAAAAAAGAAATAATAAAAGAAAGAAAGAAGTAGAGAAGGAAAGAAGAACAAAAGAAAGAAGGAAAGAAGTAATGACAGAAGGAAACAGAAAGAGAAAAAAAGAAAAGAAATAAAAAAGGAAAGAAAGAAGGAAAGACAAAAAAGAAAGAAGGAACGAAATAAGGAAATAAAAGTAATAAAAGACGGAAAGAAGAAAGAAGGGAGTAATGAAAAAAGAAAGAAGAAAAGCAAGAAAGAAGTAATGAAAGAAGGAAAGAAGCAAGAAAGAAAGAAGAAAAGAAAGAAAGAAGTAATGAATGAAAGAAAGAAAGAAAAGAAGAAAGGTAGAAGAACGTGAATTTATTTATTTCCTGAGCTACTTTTGTATGACATACAATTATGTTTGAAATTTGACTTCATTTTTAATGTTTAAATTGTGAAAGTGTTGACGATTTTGTCAATAACGTATGTGAAATAATTGTTTAGACAGTGCCGATGGAGGCTGCAGCCCGACCACAGAGGAAGCACCTCCAGCCACCATCACTCTCAAGTGGTGTACCCCCAAAACCAACATTGTTGGTACGTTCATGCTGATAAAGACTTGGTTTTGTTCGTTCCTATCGAGTTGTCTCATGCGTCTTGAGGCGCGGATCCATCTCCTTAATGCCAGTACAATTTCATTGATGCTACTGAAATATTGCAGGTTACTGATTGCCCGATCACTCTCACTCGCTGTGCTACTGTAATCACATGCTATCTATTTTGATGATAGTGGGGGTGGTGATGATATATTGAACACTGCTATCTATTCTGATGGTAGTGGGGGTGGTGATGATATATTGAACACTGCTATCTATTCTGATGTTAGTGGGTGGTGATGATGATATATTGAACACTGCTATCTATTCTGATGGTAGTGGGGGTGGTGATGCTAATATATCGAAAACTGCTGTCTATTCTGGTTCGTTATTTTGCCATGTTACCTGAAAATAAATGACTTGTGTTTATTTGGCTGTTTGAATTATATTATTATACCGATTGTTTATTTTACTGCTGTTTTTCTGCTAAGCGACCACTAATCCAGGTGTGTGTGTGTGGCATATTAATTATGAATGCCCCTGTTATTATTGTTAGTACTAGGGGGAGACCAAAGGTTTGTGTAAAACTACCCTAGCATTTCTTTGTGAATGGAGTTGGGCGCGATTCCAGTGGACATTGGATTGAATAGATAGTAGTATTTTCAGTGTATTCAATCAGGATGTGAATGTATTTCTGTGCTCCCCATATTACATGGTAGTGTAGTGTTTTGGCACCACTTGTTTTTACTGTTGTCCTTGTTTACTGTTAGCCTTGTTAATTCTAATGGGGACATTCAAGTGTTGTGTATAAAGCTGTTGGTGTTTCAGAACTCCACCACTGTTCAGGCTGTTATCGCATCACTCCTGTGGACGTCAACAGCAGACCATCTTCCTGCCTCACAAACTTCTTGCTGAGTGGTCAGTTCTTTATAAAGTTAATTTATTTCTTTATTATTTAATTGTTTTGCTTAACTTATTAATTTATTAATTAATTAATTTATTTATTTATTTATTTGTATTCTCTTGTAAACATACATGCTGTGGGAGTAATGTTAGGTGTATAGTAATCAGATAACACTGATTGTTTTAATGAAGGTAAAGTTGTGCCGGTAAATAAATAATATTGATGCAAAGCTTCAACAACAAAAAATAGTAAACGTACATGCTGTTATGTACTTTTGAAATAATTATTTGCATGTAACTTGTAAATGTTACTTTTATTTGTTTATTGGAGAGATGATCTTGTACCTGTCTAAAGTCCTTGATGATGTAATAAAAATGTGTGGAATTGAATTATTTTACTTTTATTTTATTTATTATATTATTTCATGTTATTTATCCGGTCCTGATTTGGCTCAGAAGATTCCGCTGGACCTAAAGCAATAATCATGTAATGTCATGTTAGTTATTCCATGTATTTATTTGTTGTTTATCGATCCAATTCAATTCATTTCAATTCAATAATTACTTTTAACATCTGTCCATGAATGTGATTTTAGACCATATGGTCATTGTCACGCAAGGACACACAAACATATAATAAAATATAACAATTTAAAGTTGAACTATAATCATACAAAGTATCTAACAGTAATACAGAAGATGCAGACATGTAAAAAATTCCAAGGGTAATATCTATTATTGCCGGGCTATGCAACAAAATGTTGACGGATGTTTGACTATTTTACATTCTTGTTCTTTTCTGTGTAGTGTGTGAATGCATGATGGAACGCTTTTGAACTGTTAATTACTAGGAAAAGCACATTATAAATATTATTATTAGTAGTAGTAGTAGTAGTAGTAGTAGTAGTAGTAGTAGTTGTATAACAGTACCAAAAAACTACATCCCTATTATATAAAGTATGTTTAAGTGGTATGGGTTGTAAACGATTGTGAGGTTGGCTGTGTTGATGCAGGGAGAGCAGTAATGCTGGAACAGCCCAGGAAGACAGGTACCAAGGTATTGTCACACATGCTGGCCAGTCATGGAGGAGAGATCTTCATCCACACACTGCCCACGTCACGGTCCATTCTTGAGGACCCTCCTTCCATCAGCGAAGGCTGTGGTGGCCGAGTCACCAACTATCGCATCACTGTGAGTCCTGTTGAATTCGGCAGCACTGTTTACTGAAGTGTTGACAGACAGAGAGTAAGCACACCACACCAAGAGTGCAGCACTCTCACTACGTGGGCAAACTGTCAGCTATATGTATTTCTCCCAGAGTGCATTCCCTTGTTGATGACTTTCATACAAGAGTTGTGTCCCTTATACCTTAGTCTACCACATTGCCTCCCCTTGATATTAGATTGTTCATTGCTGTTGACTTTCATATTTCCACAAATGTTGAATCTCCATAATTATATCAGTTTTCACTGTTATGTTCATCATGATAAACCACCTCATGGCAAATAATAACATTTTTATTTTTCCTAAATAGAATTACATTAAAGTATCTTTTAGGTCCGTTTATCTATTTACCTGACATTTAGTTTAAATGATGTAAACTTCTAACACTTGTTGCAGGCAGTGCAACCCATTGTTTGTGTGTTGTTGTATTCCACAGAATTCTGACCCAGAGAAAAAAAAGGTTCGAAATGCCTCTCTCTCCATCACCAAAAGGTTACAGGAACACCTTTATCTTATTTTGCTATTCACAGAATTTCAGGTTAAACCAAAAATCTCAGAAACTGATGCATGAAGAGGTGAGCATTATTTTGTGCAGGATTTTGGGGAGTTTATGAAGAGGCATAAACTGCTGCCAGTGCCCCCAGAGAGAATTGAACAATCCTTTGGTAGTCCTGACATCAAGCCTATCCAGAAAGGTCAGTCACAGTAATAGATTGTAATGATGATGTTGACAACGATGATGAAGATGATAATGATGATAATTGATGTTGATGATCGATGATGATGATGATAATGAGGAGAATGAGGATGATCTACTAGACTTTTTAGCAAGGGAGTACACACTGTTCACTCCGAAAGTCTTATATACATATAGTCAGAAATGGCTCCTACTGCTGACCCACCAATTAACTCCACAGACAGAAATCCAGATCCTGGTCAATCCAGATCTAGATGATGATGATGATGATGATATGGCAATCATGGCAATCATGACAGTCTGATGACAACAACACAGATTTTATCAGCTTCCGTCACTCACAAAATGCAGAAGAAATAGTCTTGTATACAGCAACACCAATGACAGTTAATGTAAATGGCAATTATTGTTGCCACACACCTCACACACACACACACACATGCACACACACCCTCCTCCCCAACTTCCATCTTTTAAAAAAAAGCTCAAAATATAAGGAGCAATAATTTTGGTGATTTAGAGACCATGTTTTGGTTCTGCCAACAGTTCGCTTTGTGTGTGCATTTGATGTTGTGACCTTATTGGCCTATTGATTTCAGTTTTCTTTTAGCATTCATATCAGAAAATAATGCATTGTGTAATAATGCTTGGTATATAGTATAGTACAGTATAGTATAGTATAGTATAGTATAGTATAGTATAGTATAGTATAGCTGGAACCATAGGTTGTCAAGCCTCTTGCCCTCTTGATAACGTGCTGAGAGCACACTCATTTGTCACTTTGATCAGAGCGTCAAGCATCGACCATCTGAGAAAAATCAGTGGAGTACAATTTAGAACCTTAACTTTTACTATTTGTAAATCATTAATAAAATATATGTTCGTGTGCATTTGCATAATGTATGATATGGTTTTATGTATGTGTGTGTATATTATGTGTGTGTTTCAGCATTTGACGCACTGGAGCGTGCCACAAGGTTCTGGCCAATTGTTCTAACAGACACCATTCTTGGCAACCTGTCACCTGTAAGTACTCAGGGCACTTGTGCCTACATCTTCTTACGTTTCATATCATTGGCCAGTGTCCCACAGTGATACAGAACTACTAACACCCAAACTCTGGGTTGTTGTGTTGTAGGCCTCGGGCAGCGTGAGTGAGATCTTGTATCCGCCAGCGCTTTGAGCAACTCTTGATCTGGAAAAGTGTTGTATAAGAATGATAAAATAAAATCAGTCATTGAGTTAAAGAGAAACGAATAACCCATTAAATGTCAACGTTTATCAACCAGACGCTGAACCCATTGCCCACTCTGCTGGCCAGAGAGAGGCTAACGGACGATGAAGTGCTGGACTGCAAGAAGGTCATCTACAACCTCACCAGGATGGACGCACAGAATGAGAGCCTGCCAGTCCCTGCCTCTTCCCGAGGCAAAGGACCCAAACGGTCAGTCTGTAGTGGGGATGGGGATGTTGATGATGCTGTTGTGGTTTGGTGCTCGTGGTGTTTAGTGCTTTGGTGAGGGTGGTGTCTAATGGTGTGCCCTGCTTTTCAGTCACAGCTTTTTTAGTTGAAATTACAATTCTTACATATTGAAATAGTGTTAGTTTGGTCTAGGTTGACAGTTTGGTCTAGCCTGACTCGACTGATTAATTTAACAGATAGTTTGAGTGACTGATTGGTTGTGTGACTGATTAGTTGACTGGCTGATACGTTGTTATCTGTGCACCAGGGAAGAACAGTACCGACAGCTGTGGTTTGAGGTGGAGAGCCTGGTGAGATCTTACGCCGACACCTCTGAACAACACGCCAAGGTAACCACCTTTCTCCTCCTGTTGCTACATCTTGGGATGACAGTATATCAACCCAGGCCTAGTCTGTGCACTTACAGGACCTTTAAAGATCCTGACACCCATCTCCTAGATGCGTCAATGCCAGCTACTGAAATACACACTCAGCTTGCATTAGGTCTCTTCAGCTTTAATCCCGGTTAGCAAGGATAGTGCTCAGTTGTTTGGGCGTCAGTCGATGAGCCTAGGTTAGCATGTGGGCGCCTCTGACGGCTTGAGTTAGATCAAGTTTAAGCCAGCACCTTGAGCAGCTCTTGAGCTGGACAAAAGCTATAATTATAGGAACAGTTTGTAACAAATCAATAAATGAATGTCAACAACACGCTAAAGTTGAGTTACAAGGTCCTGCTTGGACAGGATAGTGTAGCAGTATTACATCTCTACTAAAGCCCATAAAACATTGAAGACCAAGAAAACTAAGACAACTTGATATTTGCCGGGGTTGGAAAGTATTATTGTATATTGAAAATAATATTCATGAATGTTTATGTTGTAGGTACTGGCATGCATTCTGGACTGCAAGAAGCAAAACCAAGGTGAAGAAGCACCAAGTCTGGCACTGCAACGAGCATCCCTCACCTCGGAACTCAACAAAGAGCCTGACAAAGAGATGTCTGCTACTGAACGCAGCTGGAATGACCTTGATAAGTAAGCCTAGAAGTTTTTATTTTAAAGTAGATAATTGTTTCATTGCATAATTTGTGGACACAGCCATGAACAAGTTAAAAATTGTGTGTATTTCATTTCAATTCAGTCAGTTTTGTTTATGGCCTGTTAACAAATTAAGCGATTTTGTGTATAATCTCTTCACAAATTAAGTGATTTTGTGTATAATCTGTTCACAAATTAAGCGAATTTATTTATAGTCTGTTCACAAATTAAGCGAATTTAATTATATTCTGTTCACAAATTAAGTGATTTTGTTTATAGTCTGTTCACAAATTAAGTGATTTTGTTTATAGTCTGTTCACAAATTAAGTGATTTTGTTTATAGTCTGTTCACAAATTAAGTGATTTTGTTTATAGTCTGTTCACAAATTAAGTGATTTTAGACTGAAAAAAATAAAATTTGAGCTGTAAAAGCACTACATAAAACTGATTAAAGAAATAAAATTAAGTTTAAAAAAAAATTAGAATGCCTACTTTCCGTGTTAACTACAGAAACAAAGTCAGAATGTAATTCTACACAATGTAATTACAATAATACAATAATTGCGAATGTTAAATACAGTTACAAAAGTCAGAATGTAATTATTTACAATGTAATTACAATAATACAATAATTGTTAATGTTAACTACAGAAACAAAGTCAGAATGTAATTATATACAATGTAATTACAATAATACAATAATTGTTAATGTTAAGCGTTCAAGGCATTATCTTCCGCTTCATCGCCATGGTGTTGAAATGTTTTGAAGGTTCCAGAAGATGACGGAGAGAGAGAAGCAAGAACTGCGCAACACTACACGCGCCCTCACCCCACCCCCAGCCAAGAAAACCAAGGCTGATGAATTGATCATGAGGCCTGGAGGTATGTGCTGGCTTTTTTTGCATGTGTGTAGGTGTGTGTGTGTGTGTGCAAGTAGTTAGTGTTCATGGCGCATGCTAGATTTGTACCACAAATGTCAAGCATTGTTCTGTCCACTTACCAACTTGGATGGGACTGGTTAGTCGTAGGAAGCTGCCACTGAACCACACAAAGAATGAAACAGCGCAGAAAACTCACCTGCCCACTCCGCTGTGTAAGTGTTACCTGGGTGTATTAAGAACTGGCAGTGTAAAGCAGTGATGCAGGGGGCATAGGTCCAACCATAGACCACAAATAACCGGACAAGCATCTTATTGCCGAGAAACAGATGAACCTCAGGCAGAACTCCCACTGCGCATGTATCAGTTGACTAAGTCAACCTACGCATCGACATTTCTTTCCATTACACAACAACAATGGAGATGGACACAGGTCTGCAAGTTAAAAGGAACAAACATTATTTCAACTCCAAGATTTTCTAGCTTGAACCTACTTATTTACCATAAATAGACAGT
This sequence comes from Oncomelania hupensis, assembly GCA_036898135.1. NCBI lineage: Eukaryota > Metazoa > Mollusca > Gastropoda > Littorinimorpha > Pomatiopsidae > Oncomelania > Oncomelania hupensis. Next base: position 88,502,862 of record CM072514.1, on the reverse strand, counting down.
TATTTATACTCCTGTGATTTCTTCTCCGTTCTATCATTCCACGGCTTGAAGTAGCAAACCGAATCCCAGTACTTCCTAAAAGTAAACATGTCAGCTACAGCTACTTTTGGTTAACAATATATACAGGGGGTTCCGAATAAATCGCAACATAAAAGTTTTGAACACAGATGGACAGACATACAGATAGTACCTTTGTGGATGTTTGTTGGTTTTTTTTAGGGGGAAAGGGGAGGGTGCTGTGGGTTTTTTTTTGTCAGTATAGGACTCATCTAGCACAGATTTGCAAAAATCCCACAAAGTGTGATTTTGGTGTCATTAGGCTTACATTGGTGGATGAAGTACACTGTTCATAGATCATCGAGTGAACGATCATCTGTGGTGCCCCAACGATTTTCGAGTTATAGGATAGGATAGACCTACATAATATAGTCTATACTTGCATTGCTAAGCGTGTGTCAATCAAAGTAGCGTTGAAGACTTCAAAATGCTGTTGGTAACTGTTTGAGGTATTGTAGAGTGTACATTGTATACAATTTGTTATGCGTTATCAATCGCCATCATCACCATCATCATGTATTGACCTGCACCGTGCTTGTTATTCTCCAAGTATGACTTGGCCACTAGATGCCTATAAACAAATTGATGTTATTTTCAGTGTTGATGCCCAAATTTGAAAAACATCATTTCAGATGGTTCATCCATCCAATACTACACATTGTTGTGTTGTTTTTTTTAAAGCTTATGTGCCTTTTAATTTGCAGTATTTTTGTTGAAATTGCTGTCTGCATGATTCACAGCATGAACAAGCTCTCTCTCTCCCACTTTGAGTCCTTTGGTTTAGCGAAGGGAGAAAAACGACAGCCCCTTGTGCTTTCCGTTGCATGCCCCACAACCCACAATGGTACAACTTGCACCAGGCATAATGCAAGACAAAAGATACAAACTGCACCACTAAGCAAAATCATAGATCACTAAACAGAACACATGTGAAAAGGTCTGAGATGTACTGAACCGGAACAAACGATTGACCAAGGTGCAAGCATAGTTGTGAGACAAGTGCAGAGACCGAAGTAGGAGAGAGAGCGATCCAGTTATTTGTGGTTTATGGTCCAACCCAGAAATTCTTTTAGATTTGGCGCTCATTATTAGTAAAAGTAGTAGTGATATTGTTAGTAGTAGTAGTAGTATTAATAGTAATAATGTTATTATTAGTAGTATTGTTATAATTATTACTACTACTATACTAATTCTACTACTACTACTAGTAGTAGTAGGAGTCCTGGAGGGAGAACAGCTAGTCCCTGTCTGAACTGCTCATTGTGTTAATTGTCTTTATTTTGTGCTGTATAGGTCAAAGCTTACTGTCACTGTGGACGTCTAAGATCAAAACACAACACAGCAAGCGGCATGTGGAGTTTGCCGGACGAGCCGAAAACCCCGGATCTGTGATTGTGGAACTGTACCAGCATATGAAAGACCAAGACTTGTAAGGCCATACACTTACCTTGTTTATGCTGTTTGATTTATTCATTCATTTTTTAATTTTTAAAATGTATTTTTTTATGATTAAATTTATTATTCCGGATTTTATTATTGATTTAATTATTAATCCTATCCTATCCTCAGTCAAACGCTTTCTTGAAGTCTTTGACCGAATCTGGCATGCAGCTCTGTGGGCAACCATGAGAGTGTACAACATCAGCCCTAAAATTATTGAAGTCATCAAAAGCCTGTATGACAAGACTACCAGTGCAGTCCTCCACAACAGAGCCATCGGAAACTGGTTCAGAACCACAATCGGTGTGCGTCAAGGATGCCTACTCTCTCCAACACTCTTCAACATCTTCCTAGAGCACATCATGTCAGATGCCCTTACAGATCAGTGACTCATCACGAAGGCACAGTCAGCATAGGGGGTAGAGCAATCTCCAACCTCTGTTTTGCGGATGACATTGATGGATTGGCTGGAGAGGAACAAGAACTTGAACAGCCGGTACAGAGGCTTGACACCACCTCCAGAGCCTATGGAATGGAAATAAGTGCAGAGAAGACCAAAATGATGACCAACAACACCAATGGCATCAACATGGACATCAAAATCCAAGGCCAATCCCTCAACACAGTGCATAGCTTCAAATATTTAGGAGCCATTGTATCAGACAATGGGTCCCGACAGAAAGTCCTCTCGAGGATCGCACAAACAACTGCTGCCCTGACAAGGTTGAAGCCCATTTGGAAAGACAGGACCATTAGTCTACATTTCAAGGTAAGGCTGCTGCGCTCCCTTGTCATCTTCATCTTCCTATATGCTTGCGAAACATGGACCCTCACAGTAGATCTACAACGAAGAATACAAAGAATGGAGATGAGGTGCTCCAGGAGACCTGGGCATTTCCTATACTCAGAACATCACCAACGACGAAGTCCGACAGACCATCACACAAGCCATTGGACAACACGATGACCTGCTCACAGTGGTGAAGATACGGAAACTCCGATGGTATGGCCACGTCGCCAGAGCATCAGGCCTTGCAAAAACCATCCTGCAAGGCACGGTGCAAGGAGGCAGAAGAAAAGGGAGACAGAAAAAGAGGTGGGAGGACAACATTCGAGAATGGACTGGCTTGACACTGAGCGAAGCCATGAAGGTTGCCGAGGACAGATAAAGATGGAGTACGCTGGTTAAACGATCATGTGTGGTGCGCCACGACCTTCAAGTTACCACTGATGATCGTTTAACCAGAGTACTCCATGCTTTGTATTCTTCGTTGTAGGTCTGCTGTGAGGGTCCATGTTTCGCAAGCATATAGAAAGATAGAGATGACAAGGGAGTGCAGCAGCCTTACCTTAATTATTAATATCGGGGCATTTAAAATCCTGGTTTTAAAGAAACTATATATTTGGTAGTATTAACCGCTAAAGGGAGATAATAACTTTTGATCTCCCCTGATTTTCTAGGCATCGGCAAATCAGATTTTTTTTTTGGATTTTTTTTTTTTTTGGGGGGGGGAGGGGAGGAGGAGAAGTACAGGGGAGGGGGGGGGGGTTGCAATTTAAATTTTGTGTTATTTTAAATGCAGTATTTTGCAGAGTAGACTGTAAATAATGAAAGATTTTAACGTGCTTGAAAATTTTTCTAGATTTATTAAAATAATATATATAATAAATATGATTTTTTTTTTCAGAGACACAAGCCTACCCCCACCAGCAGCTGAACAACTTCCCAAACCAGCGCTCAAACGACCCGTCCGATCATGAGACAGTTCTTAACCTTCGTACAGTGACATTGGAATATTCTACTCATTGGGGAGCACAACTCATTTTTAGTTTTATTTGTAATTTTTGTGTCCACATTTTGTTCATGTTTGTGTGACTGTGCAGATTTGTAATTATTCATGTGCAGTCTACACTGTTTGATTCAGAATGGTATGGATGATGATGATGATGATGGTGATGTTGAAATGTGATCGACTGACTTGACTCAGATTAGCTGGTAACCGGGTTGATCAACCTAATAACTGACTGCCCAACTCCCCGCATATCTGACTGACGGACCGACAATTATAGGGTTAATAATTAATTTGGATAACATGTGTTCCGGAAGATTACTTGAGAAAGACAAGTAGAAGGTTTGATGGAGGTAAAAAAAGATTAAAAGTTTCTCTATAAATGTATTTTGCTAAAAAGCTTCGTCAGGAGCTACAAGCCAACTGAGGAACAAAATCCAATACGCAAACATTGTATACAGCACCAAGTAGAATTAATTTTCATTACAAAAACAACAACAACGAACAAACAAACAATAAACAACCACAAACATGAATACTGTTAACAAAGTTACCCTGTCCAACATACACCCAAATACACTACATGCACACAACACGCACAACACCCTTTACGCAGTGATCCAGACACACACACGCACACATCCCCACACATACACAAAGAACTCTCTACTTTCAAGTCCTACTCAAAACGTTCAGTGACAGTGCAAGTAGGTAGAAAAAGAGGGAGGCAGAAAAAGAGGTGGGAGGACACCATTCGAGAATGGACTGGTTTGACACTGAGCAAAACCATCAGGGTTGCTGAGGACAGAGAAAGATGGAGTACGCTGGTTAAACGATCATCTGTTGTGTTCCAACGACCTCCGAGCTACGGGATAGGATAGGATAGGACTTTTGTCTTCTACTTTCTGTTCTCCTGCAGTAAAATGAGCAGTGATTTATGAACTCATGATGAAGCGGCAAGCGTTGACAGTTTTTATGGCAAGCCTACGTCATTTTGGAAGTGTGGAGTAGTTCTTTGTTACCTCTAAAAGTCTCTTGGACACAACGATCAGTTTCACAAGTAATCCCAGAGCGATCAAAAAGAATTCTGAAATGTTCATTGGATAAAAGATTTGCACTTTGAATGATTGTGTGCATGAGAGGAAGTGTATTGCAAATATTCTTTTGATTCGACATGAAGATTTCCAACAGTGAATCTGAATGGTGAAAAATCTCAATGCGTAGCTCCAGTAAGCCTGTTGGAATCTCTCATCTCACATTCTGCGAGTGCTTGTGTGAGTATGCGCTTTGAGCAGACATTTTAGTTTGGAGTCGAGCTTTCTATAATAATCCTTTATAGTAGTAGTTGTATCAATATTATTATTATTATTTTATTAATTTATGTATTTCATTTAAAATTATTATTGCTAGACAAATCATCCTTGGAACGTGCACAATTATTTTCCAGTTTGTAAAGATTCGATGAGTGAGTGAGACTGAGCACCAGGATTTTTGAGTAACCCCAGGAGAAATAAAAAAAAAATTTTTAAATAAAAAGTTAATTTTAATAAAAATATATATATACATCTTTTTTTCTTTTTTTTTTTTTTTGGGGGGGGAGGGGGTTAAAACTGACCCTGCCTTGTTTTTCTTTTTTTTTTTAAATTAAGAGTGATATCCATGTTTATTGTGGCAGTAGCTGTCAATGGTAGTTTGACTGAATGACACAATCATTGAGCAGACATTTAAAGTTAAGAGTGATGTCCATGTTTACTGTGGCAGTAGCTGTCAGTGGTAGTTTGCCTGAATGATACAATCTTTTATAAAATGACTTTAATGCAACAAAAACTGAAGAGAATGGTGTATTTGAATTGGCCAAATTTGATAAAAGTGTTGTCTCCATTCATTCAGATTCATCATTTTATTATCATTTGTCGTGAAATTAAAAAAATTGTTTAAAGAAAGGTATTTTCTATTTTGTATTTTCTGATGTGCTCTGCTGTTTAATCATTGTTGTTTGTGGTCTCACTTTCCTTTTAGCATCTCTCTTTCTCTTTTACTGTGTGTGTTTCTTTCTTTCTCTCTCTCCCTCTCTCTCTCTCACACACACACAGCACACACACCACACACACACACACCCACCCACACACACACACACAACACGCATCTCCAATGTTCCTTCTCCTGTCGGATTTTCAAACCGCGACCACAAACCAACGCAGCTTAGGCCACAAATAATCACACCCCTACCCTCTCTCCGCCCATTGTCCCACACCAATCCACACCACCACCACACCTACTAAACCCCGCATTATAGACACGCACGTATTTCATGTGGTGAATGCACGTGCAATAAGGAGAGATCGTGAAGCGCCAGACTTCGAAGAGTTGCCCCGATTGCACATATTCCCATAGGTCTACTGTAGAACGCTGCCGTGTAGAAAACGTTTATCTCTCCCATCTTAGCACATTTCATTTCCAAACAACAAATTAAAAAGAAGTCTGGGTGGGATCCGAACCACTCCAGCATAGCTTATGAGGAACAAATTCGCTGAAGTCAGAGATCGACAGTGGCGAATTCCTGTGTGCTGCAAACAGGACCGTGTGCTTTGAGCTTGGTTTCGTGGTCCTGAAAAAGTGCGCTAGAAGTCAACAACATCATCATTCAGTTCGCTCCACAGACGCTTGTATAATCAAAGGAGACACGTTACAGGCATAGGTCTCGGTCACAATGGAACCGTGGAATCACAGGCTCCGAAGTCTTTTCTAACTTTCACAATCACCACTACCTACTCATAAGTGCTAAAACTTCCGAGCCTGTTCTGTAATGAAGTCTTAGGCCTACAGCAGGTGAGTTAATTTGTTTATCTTCTTATTTATTTTTAATTAATTTGTCTATTTTGTTTATTGTACGAATAACAATAATGGCATTAATATTTAAGAAATGTGATCGACTGACTTGACTCACATTAGCTGGTAACCGGGTTGATCAACCTAATAGCTGACTGCTCAACTCCCCGCATGTCTGACTGACGGACCGACAATTATAGGGTTAATAATTAATTTGGATAACATGTGTTCCGGAAGATTACTTGAGAAAGACAAGTAGAAGGTTTGATGGAGGTAAAACAAACCAAATTAAAAGTTTCTCTATAAATGTATTTTGCTAAAAAGCTTCGTCAGGAGTTACAAGCCAACTGAGGAACAAAATCCAATACGCAAACATTGTATACAGCACCAAGTAGAATTAATTTTCTTTACAAACAAAAAAAAACGAACAAACAAACAATAAACAACCACAAACATGAATACTGTTAACAAAGTTACCCTGTCCAACATACACCCAAATACACTACATGCACACAACATGCACAACACCCTTTAAGCAGTGATCCAGATACACACACGCACACACCCCCACACATACACAAAGAACTCTCTACTTTCAAGTCCTACTCAAAACGTTCAGTGACAGTGCAAGGAGGTAGAAAAAGAGGGAGACAGAAAAAGAGGTGGGAGGACACCATTCGAGAATGGACTGGTTTGACATTGATCAAAACCATCAGGGTTGCTGAGGACAGAGAAAGATGGAGTACGCTGGTTAAACGATCATCTGTTGTGTTCCAACGACCTCCGAGCTACGGGATAGGATAGGATAGGACTTTTGTCTTCTACCTTCTATTGCGTTGTGTTACGTATGTTGGGTTGGGTACAAATATATTTGAGTTATTGAGATTTAGCGCTTATTTATTGACGGTATGGCTGAGCCGTACTACATCAACATTATGTTAAGGATAACGTACATCATAATTTGCACAGTGAGCCGTACTACATCAACATCATGTTAAGGACAACATACATAATAATTTGCACAGTGAGCCGTACTACATCAACATCATGTTAAGGACAACATACATAATAATTTGCACAGTGAGCCGTACTACATCAACATTATGTTAAGGACAACATACATAATAATTTGCACAGTGAGCCGTACTACATCAACATCATGTTAAGGACAACATACATAATAATTTGCACAGTGAGCCGTACTACATCAACATCATGTTAAGGACAACATACATAATAATTTGCACAGTGAGCCGTACTACATCAACATTATGTTAAGGATAACGTACATCATAATTTGCACAGTGAGCCGTACTACATCAACATTATGTTAAGGACAACATACATCATAATTTGCACAGTGAGCCGTACTACATCAACATTATGTTAAGGACAACATACATCATAATTTGCACAGTGAGCCGTACTACATCAACATTATGTTAAGGATAACGTACATCATAATTTGCACAGTGAGCCGTACTACATCAACATTATGTTAAGGATAACGTACATCATAATTTGCACAGTGAGCCGTACTACATCAACATTATGTTAAGGATAACGTACATCATAATTTGCACAGTGAGCCGTACTAGGCCTACATCAACATTATGTTTAGGACAACGTACCTCATAATTTGAACAGTATGCGAATCCTTATAAACCATGAAACAGTCGTGCATCACTTCATTAAAATAAATAAATAAAGGTCTTCGCGTAACCTTTCTGTCCCTGGGAAGAAGGGGCGCTTGCGACCTCTCTTTTCTCTAGGTCAGTTTTATGAGGACGGTAATCGACTTATTTCCTGTCCTCGCTGCTTTACCCCGGGTTCCATCAAAAGATTGAGGTATCCATTGACAGTGTTTTGTGTGTGTATGTGTGTCGTTTGGTGGTTGCCTTCAAGGTATGGACACCATCCATACTAACTGAGCTCGACTTTGTTAACATGCCATGCAACGCCAATGTCTTGGATGTGTAAAGCCGACATCATCAGTCTACAATCAAATGTCCAATGTTACTTGCCAGTGAATTTCCCGCTATTACAGTATTTTGGGACAACGTTTGGTTCGTGCTGAGCTCGTAAAATGTTTCATATCAGTTTGATTCATTGCTCAGAACGGACAATGTATTTGTCATTTTATTGTCGCGTCAGCTAAGGGGTTTCTACGGTCGATCTCTTGCACGTGAAGGAGAAACGTGTTATGTGACGGGGCGGGCGCGAGACAACATTGACAACACACCAAAAGGACAAAATAAAATGCGAACTTTGTGATTACGTTTCAGCGGGGGATCATTTCTGAATGTGGCGTTTCTTCGTTTTTTACTTCTGTTCTTTCTCTTGCTGTCGCTGTCGTCATCGTTGTAGTGAATAATGTACGCCCGTCGGGGTGCCGGGGGTTTCAGTATAAATAGTATCCCCACTTTCTGGAAATTTAGTGCTTTAAATTCCCACTGTCGCTGTCTTTCTCATTTGCTCTTTCTTATTCCCGCTCTGTTCTATCAATCTGCTATACTATCTTCCTCTTCGCTAGACCAGTAACCTACCTTATTTCTTGAAAACTCTTCCGGGACAAGACTCCTTATTTGTGTATGAGGTCGTTGGATCAGCTTGGGAATATTGGACGCTTTCTGCCAGGTGGTCACTGGGGCTTCCTATGATGTTATTATTTAGCAATGTAGGCATTTTATATGTATGTGTTTTGTTCATAATTTATAATGATGTTTGTATTCTAGTTTGTTTTTGTAAACGGGTACAGCCTCAGAGTCACATGCGTGGGATGTCTTTATTGTAAAGTGACTGGCTGGTGGAGAGCTTTCAGTTTTACCACTAGGGTTGTTTCAGCAGATCTTTTATGCGGATCAGAGGTTGTCCGGTCCTGATTTGGCTCGGAAGAGTCCGCTGGACCTAAAGCAATAATCATGTGATGTAATGTAGTAATGTAATATGTAATGTTGTGAATAATGTAGATGCGTAATTGAATTGACACATTTTAGTTTGTTATAGGCCTTCTTCACTTCCATCACCGATCAAGCTTAAATAGAAGAATCAATAGACCTACTATCGAAGTAGAATTTACATTGAGTTTATATGTTGCATAGCGCACTTCTCAAATGTAATTTGTAACATGCAAGTTCTTTGCATTTACAGTTACATATGTAACAATTGACGTGTTTTTTTTTTTTTTTTTTTTGCAAGCGCCCTCCCTCTCCTCCACCCCCACCCCTCCACCCCCCCACCACAATCGCCGCTCTCATCTCTCTCTTTCTCTTGTAGTCACTTTACATTACATTACATGGTTATTGCTTTAGGTCCAGCGGACTCTTCCAAGGAAAATCAGGACCAAAAAATCAAGACTACGACTTCGCTGAAAGAGGACTCACCCCTGATCCGCATAAAAGATCTGCTGAAATAACCCTAGTGGTAACACTGAATGCACTCCACCAGCCGGTCCATTTACAATAATGACATCCCACGCAGGGGACGCTGAGGCTATACTCTAATTTATCGAACCCCCGTTTACAAAAACAAAATAGAATACAAACATCATTATAAAATATCAACAAAATACATACATATAAAATGCCTACATTGCCAAATAATAACATCATAGGAAGCCCCAGTGACCACCTGGCAGAAAGCGTCCAATATTTCCAAGCTGATCCAACAGACCTCACACACAAATGAAAAGTTTTGTTCCCGAAGAGTTTTCAAGAAAAAAGGTAGGTGACGGGTCTGGCAAAGAAGAAGATAGTATAGCAGAATGATAGAACAGAGTAGGAATGAGAAAGAACAAATGAGAAAGACAGCGACAGTGGGAAATTAGAGCACTAAATTTCCAGTAAGTAGGGATACTATGTATACTGAAACCCCCGGCACCCCCACGGAGGGGGGGGGGGGGGGGGGGCTTGTAGTCACTATCGCGCCACCGATGGTAATGATGATACAATGTACTGAGTACAAAGTCATGACTTATTATTCCGCGCCATTATCAGTCAAGACTGAAACCCTACCATGGTCATTACGAGGTAGCTGCAAATCTCCCCTCATTCTCTTTATGATGTGTGTGGATTGTTAATGCACCTGGAAACACACAGGGACGCATTGTTGCATGACCAGTGACAGCATGTAGGCCTAGTCCTTCGTTTGAGAGTACAAACCGAGGTCAGTCTGTGCGCTCCCGCATTCCATCGCACGGACTGTAAACGTCCTGATGCTCATGTTCCAGACGGGTGAGTACCAGCTACACAAATAGACCTACACTAGGTCCCTTCTCCCCTCATCGCCGGTGGTCCAGGCTTGCGCTTAGCTGTCTGATGGGGTCAGACTATGCGCACAAGGCAGCAACCAAGTTGACGCTTTGGGCAGTTAGCGTGAGATCCTGTATCGCCAGCGCCTTGAGCAGCCCCTGAGCTGGAAAAGCGCTATATAAGAACGATTAGATAACTAAAAATAAAAAACAAAATATTTCATCGTATGATGTACTGAGCGGCATAGACCTTACTGCTGGGATACGGTATGAATACAGTTTTGGGGCATGACACGATTTGGGTGCCTGTAGCTGTAGTGGATCCTGTATATTAAAACGGTAGGTAGCACCCAGCCTTATCAATATAGATCTATCCGTAGTGTTGCTGTGAGCGTGCTACACACGCGATAAGCTATTGTCATTGAAGACTAACGCACACAGCTCGCTCCCGACCTTGTGTTCCGATTAAAAGAGTTATCGATCGGCCGTCATTTGCCCAGAAAACAGACTAGTCGTGGAGGCAAACGTAAACAAAACATCTCGTCTATCTCTGTTGTCCTTTCAAACAGATCGCCTACGCTTTCCAACTGTGACCCCACGCTTCATATTGCATCACACCCAGAATGTATCACTAGGCCTGAGACTCATCGCTGTAACACAGACAATCTCATTCACATCAACCTCTCCCATCAACCTCCATCTTCACACCTCGATAGCCACAGCACTTTACTCATTGCATCATTCAACGCCCAATCACTGGGTCCTAACGAAAAACGTACGGCTTTGCAGGAATTCATCTCAGACAAGCAGACTGACATTATGTTCATACAAGAAACGTGGTTTCGGCAGACTGGTGACGAGGGTAAATGCTCTGATTTAACCCCTTCTGGCTATTCTGTATGTTCGTTACCTCGCTTAAACCGCGGTGGTGGCCTCGCTATCATTTACAGAGTCTGTCCCGTCACCTAGGCTTCATTACAGGCTTCGCGTTCACTCGCTCGTCCTTTGAAGTTGTTCACCTCAGTCTGTCCGTTCCACAGCAGAACATTCACTTCATATGCATATATCGCACCTTTCCAAGCAAGAAAAATAAATTAACTGATGCAATTTTTCACCAAGAATTTCCAGTCCTGCTCGATTATTGCAACACACTGTCAGGAACATACATAGTTTTAGGAGACATTAACTTTCACTTTGACCAACCCCAGCAACCTTCCACCGCAAAAATGATTGAACTTTTAGATCAGTTTAGTCTTTCTCAGTCAGTCACAGAACCCACCCATAGCCGTGGTCACATCATAGATTGGGTTATGCATAGGCCTCAGGATAATGTTGTTAGATCAACTTCAGTCACCCAGGAATTAACATCTGACCATTTCTGTGTCGTGTGCGAACTAAACGTCGCAGCCCCCCCTCCTCCTCCCATGTTCAGGGAGGCTCGCAGCCTGCGTACCATGGATAGGGATGCTTTCAAGCAAGAGCTTACCGCTAAAGTGACCCCAGAACTGTGCCCCACTGTGGATCAGCTGAATAGTACACTTCATGCGGTGCTTGATCGGCACGCCCCCGTGGCCCAGAAAAAGGTCAAGGCAACAAGCTCAGCACCCTGGTACGAGTCTATTAAAGACGAGCTCTCCGAGGCGAAGAAACACCGACGCAAAGCAGAGAAAAAGTGGCTTAAATCGGGTTTAGAAGTCAGCAAGCAGATTTTCACCGCTGCAAAAAAACGGGTCACTAAAATAGTCCAGACTGCCAAAACCCGGTACTTTAGCGACAGAATTAGCAGCAGCGAAACTTGCAAACAGTTGTTCAACATTTGCAATCAGCTAAGGGGTAAGAGCAATGCAACATCACTCCCATCCACGCATCCACCATGTCAGCTCCCCGATGTATTTTGTAATTATTTCACACAGAAAGTGGCTGACATAAGGGCCGCTCTTGACAGCCATGAGATCCCACTCATTAACCCACTCTCACCTTCCCTCACTACCGCAAAGATGGAAGTTTTTCAACCAATAACAGAGCAAGAAGTCAAGAAAGTCATCTTAAGCTCAAAACCAACATCTTGCTCTCTTGACCCCATTCCTACCCCCATGTTGATAGAGAATCTTGACCCTCTACTCCCGACCATTACCCACATTATCAACGAGAGTCTGTCCTCTGGTGTTGTTCCGTCTGTGCTCAAAGCGGCTGTCATCAAACCCCTCCTTAAAAAGCCAAGTTTAGACAAAAATAATCTAAAGAACTATAGACCTGTTTCAAACCTCTCCTTCCTGTCCAAAGTCATAGAAAAAATTGTTCTCAAACAACTGTTTGCCTACCTATATGATAACGCTTTACTTTGCCCCAACCAGTCTGCCTACCGACCCTTCCTCAGCACTGAGACAGCCCTCCTAAAGGTAACCAATGATCTGTTGCTGGCCTTAGATAATGGTAACGTCTCCGTTCTCACCTTACTAGACCTCTCAGCTGCCTTTGACACAGTCGACCATCACATTCTCTTTAACACTATTCAACACTACTTTGGAATCTCCGGCTCAGTCCTGGCTTGGTTCCACTCATATCTTTCTGACAAATCACAAGCAGTCACTGTCGATGACTGTTTCTCCAGCACAGCAGAATTGGTGTGCGGCGTGCCTCAGGGTTCCGTTTTAGGGCCGGTGTTGTTCACTCTGTACACCAAGCCACTGCTTCTCCTGCTTAGAAAGCATGCTGTTGAGAGTCAGTCATTTGCAGACGACACACAACTTTATAAATCCGCTGCCCCCTCTCTCATTAATTCCACTGTTCAGACTTTGGAGAACTGCATCACAGACATTAAGTCATGGATGACACTCAACAAGCTTAAGCTTAATGACGATAAAACCGAAGCCCTCCTCATTCACAAGCACAACACCTCCTCCTCACTCCCGCCTCTCCCAACATCGCTTACAGTAGGGACAACAAACATTCAGTTCTCATCCTCAGCAATAAATCTCGGCTACATTCTCTCCGATGACTTGTCCCTCAACAACCACATCTCCAACGTCTGTCGCTCTGCATACACGGCCATACGCCAAATCACCTCCTTTCGCCACTATCTTACACTCACTGCCACCAAAACCCTAGTCTGCGCTCTCGTCCTTTCTCGTCTTGACTATTGCAACTCTCTCCTCGCTGGCTCCCCAAAACACATCATTGACAAGCTACAAAAGGTTCAGAACTCAGCAGCTAGACTAGTATTCCGAGCTAAGAAACGCGATCACATCACACCTCTACTACATTCCCTTCACTGGCTTCCTGTGCAAGCACGCTTAGAGTACAAACTCTCTGTTATCTGTCACAACTTCTTCACTGATTCTTGTCCCTCCTACCTTGCTGACCTGCTGTCTGTCTACTCCCCTTCACGCACTTTAAGATCTTCTGCTGAAACTCGCACACTCAAGGTTCCCGTCACCCGCACTAAGACATACGGCCAACGTGCATTCGCCTACGCCGCACCTAAGCAGTGGAATTCCCTTCCCTCCCATATCCGCAACATACAATCAACACAAGCATTCAAAAAGGCCCTCAAAACCCACCTCTTCAAACTGCATTATTCAGACTGATTTGTATCCCGCTGCCATTCTCTCCTCTTTTGTCTCTGTCTGATCCGTAAGTGTATACACGGCTGTACATATTTATACTGTTTTTCCTCTTGGGCCTAACCGGGCATATAAATAGCTGTGAATAGGTTTTTTGCTATTCTATTTCTGTCTTTTCTGTCATTTGTGTACATAGTTGTAAATAGTCTATTTCTGTCTTTTTTTGTAATTTGTGTACATAGTTTGTAAATAGTTGTACCCTTACTGTTCTGTCTTTTGGTGTATTGTAGCAAAAGCAATGTTTTATCGAGTGCATGTATTTATATGTAATGATTATGTAAAGCGTGGTGAGTCTGGTCATAGGCTGGAGTACCCGCTATATAAAAATCCGTTATTATTATTATTATTATTATTATTATTATTATTATTATTATTATTATTATTATTATTATTATTATCTACCGCGGTGCTATAGAGGATTCGCTACAGGCACCCCACTTGAGGAACGCCCCTGGGTCCTAGCTTCTGGACCTAAAGCAATAACCATGTAATGTAATGTAATGTCCTAGCTTCACAACTTTCCACTATGCATAAATTATGCTCGGTTGAGGTCGATTTGACATGCAGCAATGACAAGAAGATTATGAAAGCATCGATTTTGTTTTAAGAAGAAAAGGATTGTGTCGTTAAAATGTCTGTCCAAACCAGGAAACCTTATGGTATGCAAGCACAAGCACCTGGGTCCGGGCGGCGCCCACTCCAAGGACCATCCGTTCATAAAGCCCGCATCAAGCTTCCGCCATCTCCATATGTTTAACCATTCCTGTTAGTGTCGTTTTGGCTTGAAAAAAAACAACTCTCTCGGAGTGTTAAATGGTTTGCCCAGGGCTATATCTAACACATGCAATTCTGTTTTATTGTCAAACGTGTGACACATATTAAAAAGGACGTAACATTTCGTCGTTTGTGGACATGTAAACCCGTTATACAGAGATACAATTAGTATTTCTGAACGAAATTGAGCCCTCAGTATTTTCATGTGAGTTTAAAGATGCAGACTGTATTTGTATTTAATATCCAAGTTTGAAGCAGTTTACTGGGTTTGTTTTTATTTCTAACACGGTCAATATATTTGTTATGGAAACTGGGTGGTCAAATTATGGATAGAAGCTTACATGAGCGCCTTAAGTTAAATCTCATCTCGGCCAGCGCCTTGAGCAGCTCTTGAGGGGAAAAAAGCGCTAAATAAAAACAACAGAATTGTTAATATCACAGCTTTCAAGCCCTTTTAAGGAAGCCAGGGGGACCGGGGCGAGGGGTGAGGTTGGTGTGGGTGGAATCGGAAAAAAATCAGCTGTGCACTGAAGATGCCTAAAATTGCACCAATATTTGCCTTTTAAAGTCTAAAATAAACTGTAATATAAAGTGACAGTGATTGAGGAAATGTTACAAGGTATAGCTACAGTTGTGGGATGCTATTTTCGCGGACACCAACGGTTTTACTGTGATATTGTGACAACCCTTAAAACACGCCTTTACTGTTGTGAACGCTGTAGCATGCAAACGCTTTTGCGATATACAGAGAGGGTGGTGATGGTGAATTGTAGAGAGTAAGCTGTAGTAATGAATGATTTTGGCAGATCATATATTACGCTAATATCTGCTCAATTATAGCGATGTCGTCTTTATTCTTTGTCAGTGGTGCGTGCCATCTTTTCGAAAGCACAGCAATGACAGGGCAGCGCCTCTAAAGGAAACAAAAATGGAGAAAATGTAACAACTTTGAGTCTTGGTGAGTGAAGGTTGCGCACTGATGGAAGATACAGGGCTAGATTGGAGCATGTTCTTTTGGCGCAATGTGTCTTCAGTGGTTCTCTGAACGACAAGGTGCATTATGTGATGACAATATGTTTATCTATTGCAAACTCACCAGCTACAGTATAGTACGGTTGGATATAACCCCAGAAAATACCCCCTTGTTGCAAATACACCCCACCCCACCCGCTCCTCCCCTTATTCCGCACTGTTGCAAATAATTCCTGTTGCTAGTAACAGTGCCCTAATAAATAATTCCTGTTGCTAGTAACAGTGCCCTAATAAATAATTCCTGCAAATAACCCTTGTTGCAAATAACCCCAACAAACACCCCCTTATTGCAAATTACCCCAGCGGATATTCAGTATCGTTTGCAGTGTTTAGCGTGCTGTGAGGCCCTAACATCTTCAGCACTGCTTCTCTCTCTCTCTCTCTCTCTCTCTCTCTCTCTCTCTCTCTCTCTCTCTCTCTCTCTCTCTCTCTCTCTCTCTTTTGACCATCGTGAGGCCTCAGTCAGTGTGTCCAGCGTCTCTATGGCAAGCTAGTCTTGTCCAGCTTTCAGCCAGACCTCTCAGCTGCCCGGATAATCTTCGCCTCCTAAAAGTGGGATTGGAGCAGATTGTGAATCAGGAGTGAAGCTTGGCGTGTCATTACACTGATAAGGACTGGTTACGTCAAAACTTGACGTTTGTAACTCAGCGTCAAATGTTCTTATGCGAGGTGGTCTGTTCTGTGATAATGATGATGATGATGATGATGATGATGATGATGATGATGATGATGATGATGATGATGTAAGTTCTCCTGCTCCCACTCCCCCCCCCACCCTCCTGTAAATTAATAAATAATATAATATGCACATCTTTTGTTCCAACACCACAAGAATGATTTTGGGAGACAGATTGGGACAATGTCACTAGCCATGAGGGTTGCTGAGGACAGAGAAAACTGGAGTATGCTGGTTAAACGATCATCTGTGGTGCCTCAACGACTTACGGGATAGGATGGGATAGGATAGGACTATTATTTGTTAACATTTTCGAGTTGGTAACGCTGTAACATTTTATTTCAAGGCTCCAGCAGGCCAGGAAACCACGATTGTACTAGTACTATTGCTGCTCCAACAGTCGGTCCATTTCCCTAAATGACTAACTGTTGTGCTTCCCCTCTCCCCCCACCCCCTCTACCTCTCTCCTCATACCCAATTTCTCCCAGTCATTCCACAATTTAAATTACGGCCTTTGCTTTCTATCACTTCAGGATAGAAAAGATCATCCACGATGATGCTGCAGACGGGACGAGAACTGACTAGACGCATTGGACAGCCTGAGGTGTCCAGCAGCTGACCACGTCACCACCAGCAAAATGACAGCACGGACACTGTCTGTCCAGCGCCGCAAGCCGTTGTTGTCGTCACTGATGGTGATGCGGCTGTGGACGGTGATGATGACGGCGATGCTGCGCGGGGTTAACAGTCAACCTCCCTCGCCCCTTCCTCCCACGATGGCCCCCACCCCGGCACCCGTCACCATGCCTCCCTCGCCCCTACCCCCCACGATGGCCCCCACCCCGGCACCCGTCACCATGCCTCCATCGCCCCTACCCCCCACGATGGCCCCCACCCCGGCACCCGTCACCATGCCTCCCTCGCCCCTACCCCCCACGATGGCCCCCACCCCAGCACCCCTCACTTCCACCCCTTTCCCCCCGACGTCGAGACCTCCCAGACCTCACCCCGGAGATAAGCTGAGGTTCTTCCTGCTGGAGATCCGGATAAACTGCAAGGAACAAGCCTCGTCCTTCGGGCCATCTGAAGGACTGCGGAGTAAGGTGAAGGACGTGGTAGACTGTCTGGTCAAGGTCACTACAGGTCACAGTCTCAGCCCGATCAAAATCATCAACGTCTTTAAAGTGAGCTCCAGTTCTTATTTTTTTAAATTTTTTAATTAATTTATTTTATTTGTTTTATTTTATTTTCTTTTTCTTTTAGGTTTACCAATTCAATGAATTGTACACTATGTTTAATTGCGCGACAGATTGTTTTTAAACAGTTCTGACCTCACAGGGCTATGTTCTTTGTTGGCATTGCTTCAGTGTGCATCGTACGAGTTGTACTACAAATAGACAAGTGTTGTATTTGGGGGTAATCTTTAAAAAAAACTGTTTTGTATTTATTTTAGGCTTTTTTTCTGGAGAGGGGAGGTGGTAGAGGTAGGAAGGGGGACGCCGCGCTCTCCACGTATAAGACGCCTCAGAACTGAGCAAAGAAGAAGGAGGTGCACAACTATTTCATAGGCTACGACCACCCCCCCATTGCCGCCCCTGGTATTTGTGTAAAGCAGTACGATTGCTCTGGTGGTTCAGGGTTATTTTAGGTCCCTAAACCCCATCTTCCCTGGGATGGTCATCCACGTCTGCCACACGGCAAATGGTGGGTGTAGACGTCAAACTTCCACGTTCGTTCTTTGTATAAATAAAGGGTGTGGAAAAAACGCAACCACTCTTACTCGGATCCCTTGGCAGTGACCTTATGATTCACAGGATCAAGGGAATGGTGATCAACACACCGTACAACCGATCAACAATGTCCAGTTTTAATGACAGGGATTTGTACTGGTCATTGTGGACACCCACAGGCCGCATTCGATGACCATGGCGAGTGATAGTTTTATGTCTAAATGTCCATTGAAAAAAAAAAGAAGCTTTAAGCGATCTGTACAGTAGCACAGTTTAACAAAAGGTGTGCTAAAAAAGGAAGCGGATTTTGTGATCTCGGTAAACACAAATCATCCATTAGCTCACATGTAACCAAACTAAAAACAATAATTTAGACTGACAACAGCCAACCATGTATTGCCGTTCTTCGGTCAGAAAATGTTGGCATTTGTTTTAAATTGAAAGTAGATGGAGATTAGAAAATAGCTGTCGTTGTTGCTAGGACTAATAGATCTAATCTTCGTGATCTTTTGTTCCAGATCGTAGGGGACTCGGTTTTACTAGCAGGTAAGAATCCGCTCTGAAGGCGAGAAAGAAAGAGTTGGGGTGGATGGATTATTGATGTTAATGAATGTTTAATATCTGTATTACTAATAACTCAAAGTACACTGTTGACTATAGACAATGGTAGCGTTACAGAACACCGGATGACGATGTAGAAACAGGAACGATAACTCGGTGTTCCCATTGAACATTTCCCGCCAACGTTGACAGTTCTATACTCCTTTGCAGTCTACACACTGTCGATTAAGCGTAGTTTTGCCTTCGTAACAGATAGGTTGTACATGATTTGACGTTTTCTTTTTATAGCGAGTGTGTTGTGTGAATGTTACTGTCAATGTTACTGCCAGAAACACTTCCTTGCTGTCTATTGTTACTATAAAGATTCTGATTCTGATTCTGATACATAATTACATTAATTGTTACCAACGACATTTCATTTGATTCGCATAACGTCCGGTCTCTAAGCCTTTCTACTATCATGGAAGCAAAACATTAAAACACATCTCAATAGACATTGTACTAAGAATCCATTACAGTTACGGCGCGTATTGACTCCTATCGGTTAACCCAATCTGACCGGCAGTGTTGCAGTGCATCAGCAAAGACACTCTCTGCCTCTATTCCATCCACAAACTGGAGTCCAAGCTGTGTGACCTTGGCCTGCAGGTGACCTTGACCCCTATGACGTCACTGGAGGCGTTTGCCAACGCGATAGGAGTGAGCACAACGCTGACGGGACCGGCTACAGTGGGTTTGAACCTAGACACCTTCCTGAACTGCTACACCATGCAGTACACTCCAAGATGTATGGGTCTTGTTTGTTTCCTGGTGTTGTCTTTCACACCCCCCCCCCCTCCGCTACCACACACGCACTCTCATGTAATGTAATGTAACATAGTGTGCAGCGTTACCCGTTGGGGTGCCGGGGGTTTCAGTATAAATAGTATCCCCACTTTCTGGAAATTTAGTGCTTTAAATTCCCACTGTCGCTGTCTTCCTCATTTACTCTTTCCCATTCCTGCTCTGTCCTATCACTCTGCTATACTATCTTCTTCATCGCTAGATCAATGACCTACCTTTTTTCTTGAAAACTCTTCCTGGACAAGGCTCCTTGTTTGTGTATGAGGTCTGTTGGATCAGCTTGGGAGTGTTGGACGCTTTCTGCCGGGTGGTCACTAGGGCTTCCTATGATGTTATTATTTAGCAATATAGGCATTTTATATGTATATGTTTTGTTGATGATTTATAATGATGTTTGTATTCTATTTTGTTTTTGTAACCGGGGGTTCGAGTAGTTGGGGTAAAGCCTCAGCCGTCCCCTGCGTGGGATGTCTTTATTGTAAAGTGACTGGCCGGTGGAGGGCATTCAATTTTCCCACTAGGGTTGTTTCGGCAGATCTTTTATGCGGATCAGGGGTTGTCCGGTCCTGATTTGGCTCGGAAGAGTCCGCTGGACCTAAAGCAACAATCGATCGATCAACATTTTCTGAAGGAGAAACTGCTTTCCTTCTATCGACGAGTGGCATAAGATGCACTAAGATAGAGCACGAAGAA
Organism: Oncomelania hupensis; assembly: GCA_036898135.1. NCBI lineage: Eukaryota > Metazoa > Mollusca > Gastropoda > Littorinimorpha > Pomatiopsidae > Oncomelania > Oncomelania hupensis. The sequence goes on along the minus strand of CM072514.1, from coordinate 88,482,565 downwards.
ACTGATCAGTTTTTTTAGAGTGAATGATTTTGCGGACTGCTTGACTACATGACGTGTTGCAGCAACGTCAACGTTCAGTGGGTCTGTGAGCCAACTACAGCAGGTGTTGACCAGGTTACTTCAGGAGCGAGCGTCTGGTGTTCCACTGGACGGCTTCAAGATCCTTGCCGCTGACCCCGTACAGGTGAGTTGTGAAATAGTGCACTTTGTCATTTAAAACAGCTGCTCAAGGCGCCGACTCCCGACATCCAGTACGCGCATAATTAGTTTGCTGCAGTAGTCTGGGTGAAGACGACATCGCCCAAGACTTGAACTTGCAGGAAGTTGCTGTTGTTGGATGTGGTTGGTGGTGGCTGTCTTCTGCCTTCTATTGTTCTTCTTCTCCTTGGATTTCACTTGTTCTATACATAAGTATAAGCTTATGCGTTTTCAATTCGTTTGTTTTTTTCCCTCTTCTTCCAATCTCTTCATAGCTAATATAACAATATTTTTGTTGGTACTATAGTATGCCGTTTTAACAAGTTCATGTCGGTTTGCTATGGCATTTGTTATTATCTGCTTTGTTTACTGTTAACGTGCGCATTTTTTTTATATTTCTAGAATAAAGAATCAGTCTAAAATTGCCAGGATGGCTTGTCTATTCTTATGAAAGGGAGGACTGAGAGTGAGTCTATATTATCACTAAGATGTGAAGGAAGTTGGTTCCTATGTGGCTAACTGGTCATTGGGTTGGTTAGCTGACCGATTGCCTTACTGACTTGGATGGTCTTGGCTCAATCAGCTGGCCTTTGAAGAGTGTTAAGACTGGATGCGCTGCCAAGTTTTACTCCATTGGGACCTGTTTACCATCTCGACCATTGTACCACTTTACGTCAAAACACACAAGCCATTGGACAACACGATGACCTGCTCATAGTGGTGAAGAAACGGAAACTCCGATGGTATGGCCACGTTACCAGATCATCAGGCCTTGCAAAGATCATTCTGCAAGGCACAGTGCAAAGATGTAGAAGAAGAGGGAGACCGATAAAGAGGTGGGAGGACAACATTCGAGAATGGACTGGTTTGACACTGAGCGAAGCCATCAGGGTTGCTGAGGACAGGGAAAGATGGAGTACGCTGGTGAAACGATCATCTGTGGCGCCCCTACGACCTCCGAGCTACGGGATAGGATAGGATAGGATAGGACGTCAAGACCCTCTCCGGCTGTCGCCGTCTATTTACCTTGAGACATGGATAGGTTTCCTTAACTGAAATGATAATGTTTACTTAGCTGAATTGACAATGAAGTTTACTTAGCTTAAAATGACAATGAGTTAGTCAGTTGACTACTAGTGTTGAAATAGCGATATGCTCTTTTTATATGTGTCAGCTGTTCCTGTGCACCAACATGGAGCTGTGTGACCTTGACCGCTTCTTCCTTGACCTCTGGGTCAGCACTAACCAGCCGGATGTGACGTCAATCACGCGCGTGCGCGAAGTGCAAAGTGTGGATCGTTACCTCTACACGCAAGGTGACGCTCCTGTCTGCAGCAGCTTCTGGTGCTCAATATGGTGACGTCATCTTCATACTGCATTTTACCTCCACAAAACATGTGTGGATCTATCGACGTCAAGGATTATTGATTACTGCCAGAACTGTGGCTTATTATACCAGTCGGCTACTGAATACTTCAGTAGAGCCGACATCATTGTGGTAGGTTACCTCTGTAGCTTGTCAGTTTGGGATGGCATCTTTAGCATTGGCTGCCAAACGGCGATATATATATTTTTAGAAAAGTGGTAAAAGCCATCACATCGCGAGAAATGTAATCTAAATTTGCAGATAAAAAAGAGTACAGCAATATTACCCTAAATAAAAATTAGAAGATATAGAATAGACTATTTGAATATAATAGAACAGAATAGAAATACAATAGGACGGTGAGGACCAAGCAGGGGGAAGGAAGAAAAAGTCAGTCAGCTTTGTACTAAAGGAGACGAGGACAGTGTGAGATGGTTATCTTTTCACAAAAGGAGGAGAAGAAGAACAAGAAGAAACATTAACATATCAAATTTCTTTCTTTCAGTCATTGGGAAAAATATTGATTACAACAAACCCGTAATTTTTGTAATTGTAGTGTTGGCGAAGTGATTCCAAAGCCACAGAGGTTTTAATATGAAATAAAAAGATTACTGCAACGAATTGACAACAGCTCAAAGCAGTGTTCTGCGTATTTTTTAAAAATGTTTTGTTAAGTTTCTTGTTCGAGTGAGAGTCTTCTTTCCTTAAATTTTTGTTTTCCTAACCGTAGCAAAGTTAGAGAAGTTCTTAACTAACAAATTAGGATTATTAGAACTACACCTATGCAAGATACAAGATGATTTATTATTATGATGATTATCATTATTATACTCGTCTTCAGTGTTCCTACTAGAAGAATATGATGGTCTTTTTGTGTACCTATCCTACACTGTGGTCAGGAGATGGTTTGTGCCGGTCACAGCATTACGGAGTCAAATCTCCGTCCCAAGTGAGGCCAAGAAATTCAGAGACTGGCTGTGATGGTGGAGAGGTTCTCCACTACGTTCTGGCTGTAAGTGTTGGGTGGTCGCTTGATAAGTCGGTGTCGCCATGCCTTGGGCAGTAGAGAGAGGAGGGTGGCTCTGTAGGCCGTGGACAGCATCATGAAGGACACGAAATCCGTGAAACACGACAGCAGCACCAAACTGTAGGCCAACGACTGCATGAATCGGTAAAACCACTGAATTCTGCAAAACACCCAACAGTACAATTAACAATGCGGATCCACAAACCAGAGTTTTAGGAACAAAATAAATCCCTCAGCTTGTTAGGCCGTTGGGGGAGAAATGAGGGATGCGATGCCATCGCGGAGAGTTTTGGCCACTTCACTCTGTCTGTTGCTGTTGTCAGGAGCGTGAAATTGTCCATGCTGTCCACGTTTTATTTGTTTATGTTTACCTCGGTTGACAATGTGTGATTTAAGACGGTCTTTCACTCGCTGATCATCTCCCTTACATGTATACACACGCCCACTGTTGACGTCATCTGTCCAGCTCTTTCTTTGCATTGCTCTGCGCCCGCCTTCCTCCGCTGCTCCTTGCTGGATGTTTTTGCAAGGATATCTGTTGTGCTGCGGTGACGTGACCATACCACGCCAACTTCAAGGAGTGGTTCTTCAGAGCCCACAAGTCCGGGGACTGGTTCCTGACGTACGTGTTGGTCTTGTGATCATTCTAGGTGATTTGCAGTATTATATGATAGCACTTTATACCCAAGGAAGGACTGAATACGTTTTCCAGCTTTGCCGTCATGCAAGGTCCAGCTCTTAAAATCGTACAACAGAATCGACAGCATAAAAGGCCTGAAGAGTTTAATGTTGGTTGAAGAAAGTTGAGAAATACTTACAGCACCAACAACATCTATATCACGTGTTCATAGACTTCAAGAAGGCGTTTGACGGAGTCTGGCATGCAGCTCTGTGGGCAACAATGAAAGTGTACAACATCAACCCTAAAATTATTGAAGTCATCAAAAGCCTGTATGGCAAGGCTACCAGTGCAGTCCTCCACAACAGCGCCATCGGGAACTGGTTCAGAACAACAATCGGTGTGCGCCAAGGATGCCTACTCTCTCCAACACTCTTCAACATCTTCCTAGAGCGCATCATGTCAGATGCTCTTGCAGATCATGAAGGCACAGTCAGTATAGGGGGTAGAGCAATCTCCAATTTTCGTTTTGCGGATGACATTGATGGATTGGCTGGAGCGGAACAAGAACTTGAACAGCTGGTACAGAGGCTTGACACCACCTCCAGAGCTTATGGAATAGAAATAAGTGCAGAGAAGACCAAAATGATGACCAACAACACCAATGGCATCAACACGGACATCAAAGTCCAAGGCCAATCCCTCAACACAATGCATAGCTTCAAATATTTAGAAGCCATTGTATCAGACAATGGGTCCCGACAGGAAGTCCTCTCGAGGATCGCACAAACAACTGCTGCCCTGACAAGGTTGAAGCCCATTTGGAAAGACAGGACAATCAGTCTACATTCCAAAATAAGACTGTTGCGCTCCCTTGTCATCTCCATCTTTCTATATGCATGCGAAGCATGAACCCTCACAGCAGATCTCCAAAGAAGAATACAAAGCGTGGAGATGAGGTGCTACAGAAGACTTCTGGCCATTTCCTATACCCAACACATCACCAACGACGAAGTCCGACAGACCATCACACAAGCCATTGGACAACACGATGACCTGCTCACAGTGGTGAAGAAACGGAAACTCCGATGGTATGGCCTCGTCACCAGATCATCAGGCCTTGCAAAGACTATTCTGCAAGGCACAGTGCGAGGAGGTAGAAGAAGAGGGAGACCGAAAAAGAGGTGGGAGGACAACATTCAAGAATGGGCTGGTTTGACACTGAGCGAAGCCATCAGGGCTGCTGAGGACAGAGAAAGATGGAGTATGCTCGTTAAACGATCATCTGTGGTGCCCCTACGACCTCCGAGTTACGGGACAGGATAGGATAGGAAGAAAGGTATTTCTCCGCTCTTCCAGACCTTGTTCAGTCTTGCCGTTGTTGACATAGCCACTGCCAGCCTTTGTTGGACCTCGGTAGACGACTTGCCGTCTTTTGTTATAATGAAGCCAAGGTATTTAAAATACTCCATCTCTTCCAGCTACTCTCCATTTATGGTTATGTTAGAGCTATGTCCCTGTGGCTGCTCACCAACACCTTGCTCTTTTCTGAGCTGACCTTCATGCCATAGGCGCCCGCACGGTCAACATGTTTGTCTGTCAGGTCTTTGAATTCCTGCTTGCTGTCAAAGTCATTAGGGAAGCGCAGATTGCGCAATTACCTTCCTCCAACATATAATAATTTAATATGGAAGTTCGAGAGATATTTCTTCCATGAGGTTCTCGATAAAAAGGTCAAAGAGGAAAGGGAACAGTAGATATCCTTGAAGGACGCCCATTGTAGTCTGGAAGGGCTCCTCCAGTCTGGCCATTTATCAAGACAGCACTGCTGGCGTTTTTGTAAAGTGCTTCTTTGACTGAACTAAGCCTTCTTCTATAATAATGCACCTGTTACGTGTGAAACGCGCACGATAGTACGTGTGAGACCGCACGATAGTACGTGTGAGACGCGCACGATAGATCCGATCGTTTTGTTTTGCAAAGCATTCAATAACAGAGTGTATTTACCTTTGATTTGATTTTGCATTGTTGTTAGAAGAAGCTTTGTATAATGTTGATAATTTTCGTTGGTCGATATTATTGGATAATTTTCTAGGATGCTTGTTTACTATCGATCGAAGCGTCTAGATAGATCTACAGATAGCTGAGAAAATTCTTGGATTGTAAAGAAAGTTGTATGACGTACAGTGATGACGAAGTTTATTCTTAGTGGATATAATTGCGTCACGCTCGAATATTTTATTGTTCTCTAGAGTAGAGAAAAAATATATAATTGATGCACTGTGTTGAAAAAGTGGAGAAAGTGGAAAAAAGCGATTGAGCGATTGTATGCAGTTGTTGATGTACGCTGAATAAAGTTGGAAAACTTCATACGGCGACTCCTGCCTTGTTGCTGAGTGAACAGGTTGCGTTTGATAACAGCACCAAAGAACGTGCCACAGCCCTTTGTGACAGACACGCCTTTTTAAAGTCAATGAAATCCCGGTAGTGATCGTTTTGATGTTGAAGATGTTTTACAATGAGATATGAAATCTGCCCGTCTCTCTGCAAGTATTTTTTCAGCCTGTTGCTTTAAACGGTTAAGTATGATTTTCAGCACGGTCCCCCCCCCTCCCCCCCCCCGTGTGGGTGCCGAGGGTTTCAGTATAAATAGTATCCCAACTTTCTGGAAATTTAGTGCTTTAAATTCCCAATGTCGCCGTCTTTCTCTTTTGTTCTTTCTCATTCCTACTCTGTTCTATCAATCTACTATACTATCTTCTTCTTTACAATTACTAGACCAGTCACCTTCCATTTTTCTAGAAAAATCTTCTGGGACAAAACTCCTCAGTTGGTGTGTGAGGTCTGTTGGATCAGCTTGGGAATATTGGACGCTTTCTGCCAGGTGGTCACTGGGGCTTCCTATGATGTTATTATGTGGCGATGTAGGCATTAATAAGTATGTGTTTTGTTGATATTTTATAATGATTGTATTCTAATTTGTATTTGTAAACGGGGGTTCGATAAATTAGAGTATAACCTCAGCGTCCCCTGTGTGGGATGTCTTTATTCTAAAGTGACCGGCTGGTGGAGTGCCTTCAGTTTTACCACTTGGGTTGTTTCGGCGGATCTTTTATGCGGATCAGGGTGTGTCCTCTTTCAGCGAAGTTGTGGTCTTGATTTTGTGGTCCTGATTCGGCTCTTTGCAGTCCGCTGGACCCTGTAAGCAATGAATAACTAACTTTCAGCACGGTCTAATTGGGATCCCTAATGTGGCCGATTGTCCTCTAGTTCTTGTACTGTTAAAAATTAATTTCCTACAGCCTATCCTTGATTGGAAAGTTCGTGAAGGTTGATGAATCTGGAAAACAACGATTGGCAAACCTCCACAAACCTTCCCATTAAGACAGGCCTTTAGGATTTTCAATGACCCAATCCACTCTTGTGGCCTTTACTTATTTTCCCACATTTTCTGGCAGATGGATTTCAGGACTTCTGTTATCGCCTCTCCGCCGTGCTTCAGCAGTTTTGCTGGAATGCTGTCAGGGCCTGGCACTTTACTTATCTTTATCCTGTGAACTTCCTGTTGTACTTCCTCTTTCAGTATTGGCAGTGCCTCTGGTGTTGTTGCCTGTCTTCCATTGCCCAGCAGGCTCATGGCAGGCTTTATGTGGTGGTTGTAAAGTTCCTGACATTACTTCCAGTCCACCTTTTTAAGACAGCTGTGCTCTGTGTTAGTTCTAAATGACTGACGTCCAGTCCTGCGTGATCTTTGTCAGCTGCTTGAGGGTGTTAAAGCAAGGTGTTGGACACCTTCAAGCAGCTGACAAATATCCAGCAGAACAGGACTTCAGCCCCAGCAGGACAGGAGAGTCATAGAGAACCATGATGGGGAACTCATACTAGAGAGCACAGCTGTCTTAAAGAGGTGGACTGACCTCCTGCCAGGAACTTTACAACCAAGCCATAAAGCCTGCCATGAACCAAATGGACAATGGAAGACAGGCAACAACACCAGAGCAGCTGCCAATACCGACAGAGGAGGTAGAATAGATAGTTCACAGCATAAAGATAGTTAAAGCGTCAGGCCCTGACAACTTTCGAGCAGAACTGTAAAAAGCATGGCGGAGATGAATGAGGAGAGTCCTTACAGCTATCTGCTAACAAATCTGGGAAAATAAGGAATGGCCACAAGTGTGAGTTCGGCCATTCATAATCCCACTCCACAAGAAAGGCAATGGTAAAGAGTACAAGAACTAAGGACAATCAACCTCGTTAGCCATCGAAGTAAGACTATGATGAAAATCCTACAGAACCGACAAAAACAGCAGGCCAACTATATACTTTAAGAGGAGCAGACATGTTTCAGACCAGGAAGAAGCACGGTAGAACAAACTGCAACTGCTTTTGTCATCATTGAAAACCATCTTCAACATCAAAATGATCACTACGTTACAATGACGTTGATAGAGGCACAAATGGCTGTGGTACGTCGGTATATGCTTTAATAAAGAACAGGGTCAATAGACGCACTTTACACCAACGCCAGCAGTGCTGTCTTGATTAATGATCAGGCGAGAAAGTTCTTCCAAACTACAGTGGACGTCCGCCAAGGATGTCTATTATCTCATCTCCTCGTCAACGTGTTCCTCGACAACATCATGAAAGAAACCCTCCTGAACTTGGGCGCTACCATCTCTGTTGGAGTACGAATCTACGCTGTACAACGTATGCTTTGCTGATGATATTGACCTAATGAGAGGCAGGACATGGAGACCAGCTCACAAACGAGCAAGGTGGTGTTAACAGCCACAGGGACATGAGCACCATCATCACCATGAATGGGAGATATAGAGAAGCTGAAAAAGATGGAGTACTTTAAATATTTTGGCTTCGTTATAACAAACGATGGCAGATCATCTACACAGGCCAGGCTGGCATGGCCATGTCAACAATGGCAGACCTGAACAAGATTTGAAGAGCAGAAAAATACGTTTCGCACAGAGATAAAACTCTTCAGGTCTTTATGCAGTCCGTTCTGTTGTATGGTTGAGAGATCTGTACCTTGACAGCGTAAACGAAAAACGCATTCAAGCTTTTGTCATGCAGTGCTACCGGAGAATGCTGCAAATCGTCTGGTGCGAACAAACGACAAACATGTAGATACACACAACGTCAGGAACTTGGTCACGTCACTTGTGTTCCCTCAGGATCCACTCCTTGTCAGCGTGACGAGAAAAAAGTGGGCATGGTTTGATCACGTCACGCGACACGACAGCCTTGCAAAAAGCTTTATGCACAGGCGCAGAGGAAGGCAAAGAAAGAACTGTACCAAAGAGGTTAAAACACGAAAAGCCCTGGACATGCCATGCCTGGAACAGTGGCGACAGCCTCCCTCATGACTCACCAACAGTACGACAGGTTGAGGGATTACATAGAGTAGCTCGTCGGCGCCTGTGGCCTTTTTAAACATCCGGTACCTGGTCTCATACCTACATCATTACTCCCCTCTCCCCCTCCTCCCAATCGGACCCGAATCTTGTAGGTGTAAAGGCAAACTACAACAATAATAATCACGAGTCACGGGGCTCACCGGGGGTCAGCGCGGGGTCCGTTGATGCTGTAGCTGGGGTCAATGGTGATGACGGCGCCGTGCAGTGCGAACGGCAATGACAACAGGATGTAGATCAACGTCGCTCCGAATATCGTCGCCGTAAGCTATAACAACGTTGGCGATGAAAACATTTCCTATCGCACAGCACAAAGAAAGTGCAAAACCATTGTTTACAACATCGTACGGTACCGGCTACAGGCTCCAGTATCTGGAAGCAAGAGCGTCTGTTTCTCTCCGTCTGTATTCGTATACTTACCAATATAGAGGGCGACACTATAGGCTTCGGCATTTCACATTTAAATACGAGCGCATGTGGTACCGTTGCAAAACTACTGCATGTAGGCCTAAGTTATTGTTTATTCAGAAGACGATGATGATTGATGATGATGATGACGATGATGATGATGATGATGATGATGATGATGATGATGATGATGATGATGATGATGATGATGATGATGATGATGATGATGATGATGATGATGATGGAGAGAGGGAGGGATGATGATAATGATGATGATGATTGATGATGATGATGACGACGACGAAGACGACGATGATGGATTACCTGTCTCTGCTTGGCGGCCTCTGCCTCTTCATCAGCAGTGGTTTTCATCAGGCGTCGGGCCTGGGCGTGACGTCGCAGCAGCAGCAGTGTCAAGACGTTGAGGATGACGAGGAGGGTGAGGGGGACGAAAGTGAAGAAGAGCTTGACCACCAGACTCCAGTTGTCCAGTAAGTCCTGGTGGTCAAGGTAGAACTGCGTGGGACGGAAGCCGTAGTAAGGCTCACCCTGCAGACGCAAGATGTACATAGCTCACCCTGTACGCATAACTACTGGTAAATACCTAGTATAGGGTGACTTGGTCACTGCCGGAGGTTTATCGTTGCACAGTTTTAGCTCGACGAAATGTAAAAGTCAGTTTATAGTTCCAAACTTAAAACAACGCATAGTGGTTGTAACGGATGACTTGCGACCATGTTGCATGGAATACGTTAAAAAAAAAAAAAAAAAAAGGCCTAAAGAAAGCGTTATCTTTATATGTTGCCAGTTGCGTGGCGCAGTGGATAAGTCGCCGGTCTCCTATGCCGAAGGTCGCGGGTTCGATTCCCGCAAGGGGCGAACGTATGTGACTTAGGTACGAGACTATTGAGGTCACCGAGGGTTTTCTCCGGGCACTCCGGTTTCCTCCCTCCCTTCAATAATAATACTGGATGCAGTCAATATAAAAATTTTAAAAATAAAAATTCGATTTTCTTCCGTCTTCTAATAGCGATCTCCCTGCCTTTACACCACCTGTTTGAGTGATGTATGTGTATTTGGTGTGTGTGAGGGTAAATGAAACAGGTGAGCGTGTATGTTGGTATAGATCGCCGCGCTTTGAGCCTTGGGGAAAGGCGCGTACATAGCATACCGTAATATTATTATTATTATTATATCATACCACGATTGTGTAACAATTTACATTCACAAACCAACAGTTGTAAGGGATTATCTCTCTTTGGATAAGCAGGAAACCTTACAACGTCATTACAGCCGTGAAAAGGTCGGCTGTTGGTTTTTAATAGAAGCGTGGATATGTCAAGTGTACCTGTGTCGACTGTCCAACTCGGACGATGGCATACTGAATTGGGTGGTAAGTGTGGACTGCGGCCGTCAGCACGTAACTCGTAATCACCGATGTCACTGGGTACCTGATAGGAGAAAACGGTTTAACTGTCATCGTTAGTGTCATCATCATCATCATCATCATCATCATCATCATCATCATCATCATCATCATCATCATCATCATCGTTGTGGCCAAGTGGGCTAAGGCGGGACTAACTTGCCTCGTCCACAAGCCAGAAACCAATGGTGCCTGACAGGTGTGGGTTCTAGCCAGCACCTGGGCGTTATGTTTCTCCGAATATTATTTACTTTCGACTCGGGCAACGTCTCGGGGGTTTTCTCCGGGTACTCCGGTTTGCTCCCTCAGCAAAAATTTCAAAAAAAAATCACAAATAATGTTAGGTAGGTAGGGTTTGGGCGCGCCACTGGCTGCGACTACGCCTTCCCCGGCCGGGGGAGGCGGCCCAGAGTTTCCCGATAAAAAGGGATAATAAACTGCAGCAGCAAATCATCATCATCATCATCATGTATCGACAACAATGAGGATGACGCTGACAATGACAACAATAGTAGCAACAACAACGGCTGCAGCAGCATGAAGCCAAGTAAACGAACCTAGTCTAGAACTAAACTACAATGTCATTATGCAATACAAAACAAAACTCAATAAAACAAAAGCTACACTCAAAACCACAAGCTCGTCGTGGTCTAATGGTAGTGCTTTGGCTTGCGGATCCGAAGGTCCCGGGTTCGAGCCCTGTCCGGGCCATTGTGTTGTGTCGCTGGGAAAGACACTTTACTCCCGTTTCCTAATCCTTCGGATGAGAGTATAAACCGAGGTCTAGTCTGTGTGTCGATGTCGCACACATTCCATCAAAAGGACTTTAAAGATCCTGACGCTCATGTCCTAGACGGGAGAGTGCCGGTAACAAGAACACACCCAGCATGCACCTGGTCCTTCTCCCCCATCCCTGGCTGGCCAGGATAGTGCTCAGTTGTCCGGGCGTCAGACCATGCGCCAAAAGGCTGCGGGTGGGCGTCTCGGGCGGTTTGAGTTAGATCCTGTATCGGCCAGCGCCTAGAGTCTGGTCAAGTACGGCGAGATAAGTGCGCTATAAAAATCCTCAATAATAAATAATAATCGACCAACAAGAAGGGATCCGCGATATGAAACAACGAGCCGATCCTCTCTTTTTGCTATTGATGCATTGTACTTGGTTAATGCCCTTTGCTCAAACCTAAACCCAACCGAAAACTAATCTAAGTTAAAGTTGTACGGCAGCACCGACCTTGACAGTATGAAGTTTCGGACATGCAGCGGCCTGAGGATGGCATACAGCCTCTCCAGCGACAGCAGGCAGCTGACCACGTAAGTGCCGCGCCGCGTGAGGGCGAAGCCCAGGTTGAGGAAATAGTAGCCATAGACCCAGTAGCCCAAGGCCTTTCGGACGTCACTGACCACCACGTCCATGATGTACGAGCCCATATCCACGAACAGGTACAACAGCTGACAGAGGCTGAGGCCAATGACGTAGCACCCTGTGGAACTCCGCATAGACCTGACAGTGGCAACAATTTGTATCCCTATAGGCTAAATAAAATTGGCTTTAAAAAAAATCCTTTTTCTCCACCTCATCCCGCTCCACACTCCTCCCCACTGCATGCGCAATGAGCATGTCTACCGACATAGGGGATCGCGCAACAACATTAAAAGATCGTTGTTCTATTTACACACTTTGAGAGGCAAGGTGGCCTAATGGTAGTGCTTTGGCTTGCGGATCTGAAGGTCCCGGGTTCGAGCCCTGTCTGGGCCATTGTGTTGTGTCGCTGGGAAAGACACTTTACTCCCGTTTCCTACTCCTTCGGATGAGAGTATAAACCGAGGTCTAGTCTGTGTGTCGCATACATTCCAGCATAACGGACTTTAAAGATCCTGACGCTTATGTCCTAGACGGGTGAGTCCCGGTAACAAGAACACACCCAGCATGTACTTGGTCCTTCTCCCCCATCCCTGGCTGGCCAGGATAGTGCTCAGTTGTCCGGGCGTCAGACCATGCGCCCAAAGGCTGCGGGTGGGCGTCTCGAGCGGTTTGAGTTAGATCCTGTATCGGCCAGCCCCTAGAGTCTGGTCAAGTACGGCGAGATAAGTGCGCTATAAAAATCCTCAATAATAATAATAATAATAATAATAATAATAATAATAATAATAATAATAATAATAATAATAATAATAATAATAGATGAAGCGTGTAGTATATCTGTGTGCACGTTACCGAAGTGTTGGTACACGCCTAGAGCGGGTTGTTTTTGCTTTACAATGGGTGGTATATAAATGGTGGTATTGTCATTTTTATTACTTAATTGCATTCCGAGTTGATTTTGATCTAAGTTTGGAGAATACCCTACTCGACACTGGTGCGAAATGAAATTTATTGTGGGTTGTTTCTTTGAGAGAAAGCACGACATCCGGACAAGGAAGAAGACAATCCAATGAATGGTTGGACGACACCAAATATAGCACCAATAAAAACAACCTCATTTAATTCTTATCTTGAACTAATGTGCTCGACGTGCACCACCAGATTGATGATATCAGCAAAGGATCGAAACCACAATCTCTACATTACATTACATTACTTTATTATTGCTTTAGTCCAGCGGACTCTTCCGAGCCAAATCAGGACCGGACAACCCCCGATCCGCACAAAAGATCTGCTGAAACAACCCAAGTGGTAAAACCGAAAGCTCTCCACCAGCCAGTCACTTTACAATAAAGACTTCCCACGCAGGGGACGGCTGAGGCTTCATCCCAACTTATCGAACCCCCCCCCCCCCCCCCCCCCCCGTTTACAAAAACAAAATAGAATACAAACATCATTATAAATTATCAACAAAACACATACATATAAAATGCCTACATTGCTAAATAATAACATCATAGGAAACCCTAGTGACCACCTGGCAGAAAGCGTCCAATATTCCCAAGCTGATCCAACAGACCTCATACACAAATAAGGAGTCTTATCCCGGAAGAGTTTTCAAGAAAAAAGGTAGGAGACTGGGCTAGCGAAGAAGACAATAGTATAGCAGATTGATAGAACAGAGCAGGAATGAGAAAGAGCAAATGAGAAAGACAGCGACAGTGGGAATTTAAAGCACTAAATTTCCATTAATTCATTTTCTAAATTAACGTCCCCGGACACAGTGTGTATAGAGGCAAATTTCCAGAAAGTGGGGATACTATTTATACTGAAACCCCCGGCACCCCAACGGGGGTACAACCTCTACAACATGTACTGGTTACCCCTAAAAAATTGCCGTTTTCTTGCACCCAAAATCGTTGTTTGACGTACGTAAATAACAGGGAACATTCGCAAAATAAGTCAATCGATAAAATGAATATATAAATTTATATGTGGGGGATGACCTAGTAGCTGCCAAAATGAAAATGGATAAGGGATTTCACTGCAGCCTTTCTTATTTTATAGTTTGCAAGAGTTATGTTGTTGGAGTTTCGCTCAGTGTCAAACCAGTCCATTCTCGAATGTTGTCCTCCCACCTCTTTTTCGGTCTCCCTCTTCTTCTACCTCCTTGCACTGTGCCTTGCAGAATAGTCTTTGCAAGGCCTGATGATCTGGTGACGTGGCCATACCATCGGAGCCATTGGACAACACGATGACCTGCCAACAGTGGTGAAGAAACGGAAACTCCGATGGTATGGTGTATATATATATATATATATATATATATATATATATATATATATATATATATATATATATATATATATATATATATATATATATATATATATATATATATATATATATATATATATATATATATATATATATATATATATATATATATATATATTAAAATAAACATTCTTTAGACTAGGAATGGTGGAGTATGATATTTATAACAATAATTATTTTCTACATTATTTTATCAAAATTTTGGGCACGCTTGAAAGACTTTCTTTTATCTCTTATGGAGGTTGTAAAATAATTTGTGGCCTCGTCCCTGTTAACAAAAATGGAATTGTTGTATTGTTTTTATTAAAATGAGATATGCCGTAAAATTATTGCATTTTATAGCTGAAGGTACCAGATATGCCAAAAATACGTTTTAATTGTGCATTTTACTGTATTTATGCCTACTGTAATTTAATATTAAAAATGTTTTGATAATGGACCGTGTGCTGTGTTCAGAATCTGAAAGTTTTGTTTTGTATTGTATTGTAACTCATGGTAGATTTTGGGTGCAATTACAGGTCTAAGTTTATTAAGTAGCGGGTTTTTAGGGTTTTTAGTTTGTAGGAAGTTAAGATTTATTTGGGGGTTTAAGCTTTGGTTACAATTGTTTATTGTGGTACTTTTCAGTATTTTATTTTGAAATAGAAACTGAGAAAGTAAATATACTATGAGGAATATAATAGAAAACAGTTCTTTCACTAGTTTTGTGTGTGTGTGTGTAATTTAATGTTATTTTTAATATATTGTGTACTTTAATAAAAGATATCCCAGTGTACTACCCTCGTGCCCAATCGGAGACATAGAAATACAAGAAATACCAATAAAAGTTGTTGAAATTAATATTCTATTCTTTCTTTGTTTTAGTTTGCAAATGAGTTCTCTCTTCTTTACTTGTATGGGGATGGGGGTTGGAGAGGGGAGGAGGGGGGGCACACCAGCTCAATGCCTATGTGAGCAGCACTGTTTAGTGCCTCCACATGTTGTTGGCTGCGGGCTATTTATAGCTTGCCTGCACCCTCCATTCCAGTGAAAGGAAAGGAAAGGTATGTTTGTTTGTATGTAAATTATAGTCACACGACACTTTCGCATATAGGTGACTACTGGACCGATTTATACTGACACCAGCAGGCCAGTTGTTGGTAAAGGGGAAAATAATATGATCACACGTTGACCAATCCGGTGTCACATCCTTCAAGTTCCTGGTCTCCTAGTTTATCCGAGCGCATTTGCGCATGCGCCAGGTCATGTCGGGCCGGCTTTTTCACGAAGTTCTTAGGCGGCATAACCCTAACCCTAACCCTAACCCAAACCCTAACCCTAACCCTAAACTCTTAACTCTAACCCAAACCCTAACCCTAACCCTTACGAAGACTATGATAGCACTGTGCGCATGCGTCGAATTTTGTAACTCGTCGACCAATCAGAATGCTCCCATTCGCTCCCAGCCCAGCTAAGATACTAGGAACTGTGAGGATGTCACACCGGGATTCGAACCAGCGACCTTTCGGTTACTAGCAAGACGCTCTTACCAACTGAGCTACCCGGCCCCTCAGGAAAGGTAGCATCGGCAAAGCTATTTATAGCTAGCCTGGCTGACCCAACCTCAAAACTAAAAAGCTTTGGTTGAGTGGGTGTAAGGGCGGTATGGTCTTTCCTGTCAAAATAAATGTAAAATCTGGCTATGGCGCCACCATGTCAGGTCACTGACCGTCGCGAG
This sequence comes from Oncomelania hupensis, assembly GCA_036898135.1. Taxonomy (NCBI): domain Eukaryota; kingdom Metazoa; phylum Mollusca; class Gastropoda; order Littorinimorpha; family Pomatiopsidae; genus Oncomelania; species Oncomelania hupensis. The sequence continues at coordinate 88,466,675 of CM072514.1, read as the reverse complement.
AAGACGATGATATTTGTGACGGTGACGATTGTTGACGCAGGCAAAAACACTAAATTGATCTTCGACAGCACGTTGTTCACTGTGACGTATTGCTCATACGTCATCAAGATCGTCTCGGCCTTGGCCCCTGCGCTCTTTCCACTTGGCGTGGTCTGATTGGTCCATGTCACGGTGACGTCAACTGTAACAATCAATAAATAAATAAAGCTACTAAAAACCCTTTTTCTATCTTTCTTTTATTTATTTTTTGGTGGGGTGTGGGGGGGGGGGGGGGGCATTAAAATAAAGGAAACTTTTAAATTACATAAAATAAATAAAGAAGTATAAAAATGAATTCTTGAAACCCACTGATTGGTTCAATTATCAGATCGTCAAATGATTACCCATTCCGTTTCAAAACTATCGACAACTTTCATTGGATAATTATGATTGAAATAGCAGGATAACCAGTAAATAACAATGAAGTGGCAAAACAGTAATCAATAAAATAACCACAACGGTAAATATAAGTAACAAATAAAAAAAATAATAATAAAAGAGAGAGAACAAAAAAAGTATAGTGACCAGTAAAGTGGTCAAACAGTCAATGTCAGTAAAATAGTACAACGGTAAGCATCAGTAAAATTGTAAATATTATTAGTAACATAATCAAAACGGTAAATATCAGTAATATAATTAAAACTGTAAATATCAGTAACATAATCAAACCGGTAAATATCGGTAACTTAATCAAACCGGTAAATATCAGTAACTTAATCAAACCGGTAAATATCAGTAACGTAATCAAACTGGTAAATATCAGTAACCTAATCAAAACGGTAATTATCATTAACATAATTCAAACGGTAAATATCAGTAACATAATCAAAACGGTAAATATCAGTAACATAATTAAAACGGTAAATATCAGTAACATAATCAAAACGGTAAATATCAGTAACATAATCAAACCGGTAAATATCAGTAACATAATCAAACCGGTCAATATCAGTAACATAATCAAACCGGTAAATATCAGGAACAAATTCAAAACGGTAAATAATAAGGGTACCATAATCAAACAACAAATCAGGGAAGAACAAAACACTGCCAAATGGTAAAAACAGTTAATATCAGTAAAATACTAAAGAGTTATATATCATGTCAGAAATATAATTCAAACAGTAAGCATAAATATCAGTTGAAGAATAAATTGAATAATATATAAAACAACCAGAGAGACAGAGAGAGAAGGAGAGAGAGAGAAAAAAAACTTGAAACTTTGAAACTTTTTTTTATTAGGGATAAAGATTTTAGACTAATGATACAGTCTAATCTTCCAGTCTGTCCCTTAACAAATTAACATAGTTAAGAGCCTTTAACTTTAACTTGGAGAGAATACAAATGTTATATTCAGTATAAGGCCTATGCCCCCTATCGAAGGGGCATGTACAGTGAATTTACAAATAAGATATACATGTAACTATAACAAACTCTCAATCAGAGGAAACAAATCAGTCAATCTTACCAAATTGCTATCTCCCTTATTTTAAACGCTTTGTATAAAAATATACATAACTTTCGAACAGTTTCTTGGCTTTTCCATGACAGCAAAACATTAAAGCTGAATGCGTTTGGGTTTCTAATAAACTTAGCAGCAATAAATTGTTTTCTCAAATTTAAAAAGAAATGGACAGCGTAATACAAAACGCACTTCGTCCTCTCTTGATTCTTTACACAAGGGACATAATAACTCACTATCAGTCACTTGCCGATAGCGGTAATAATGAACAGCTAGGTCTGACACACCAAAACGAAATCTAGTCAAAATAAATTTCATATGCTTATTTATATTCGACCAGATAAACTGATATAATGCATATAAAAACTAAACATTCTATAAAAAGCAAATCTATCACTATTACTAACATGTTCATTCCAGTTCTGCCACCTAAAATCAATCAAGCGTCCTTTAAACGCACGTAAAAATTCTTTCATGTTACCAACACTTTGGTTCATCCATACATAGCCAAAACCATTCTCACAAAGACATGATCGTACCTTGGAAACCCAAGTAATCTTACCTCTAGCATCTAAATTATACAGCATTAAATAAGCTTTCCTCGGAATTCTATGCGCTTCCATCTGTGTTAATCTTAACCAATAACGAACACAATTAACAACAGAATTAATAGAGATAGGATATCTGTTAAGTTCTCCGTATACAAGGTCATTATGTGTACGCATATCTACAGCCCCAATTTTTTTTAATGCAAACAAATGAACCTTTTCACAATTTTGTGCTGCTTTCTCCAACCCCCAAATTTCATATCCATATTGCATAATAGGCTGTATTTGAGCATCAAAGAGCTTCAAAACAATTCTACTGAATTGTTGTTAAATGCATTTAGTTTCTGTATTACACAAATAAGTGCTTTTTTTCTTTAGCTCTGCTAGCTAGATCTTTACAATATGCTACTGAAAAGCTAAGTCTCGTTCAAAAATAAAACCCAAATATTTATAAGCATTTACAACCGACATAATATTACCGTCAAACATCCACCTTTCTCTTGCACCTAGATATAGGCCTTTTCTAAATACAATAATGTCACTTTTGTCTGCATTTACTTTAAGGCCTAATGAAACTGATGTGCGTTGTAAGTTATTCAACTGGTTCTGCAGCCCTACAACCGTTTCTGCCAAGAGAACCACATCATCTGCTAGCAGGAGAATAAACAGTTCAAAAACCTCACTCTCCAAATTTACTCCATGTCTGCCACAATTTATTACTTCCACTGCTAATTCATTAATAAATAAGAACAATAAAATCGGACTGCAGACATCTCCTTCCTTTAAACCAGCCGAACAGTTAATATAATCTGTAAGCTTAGCGCCGCATCTTACTGTTGCTCTAACACTACTATACATACTTCTAATACACTGGAACAGCTTCCCCTTTATACCATTTTTCAATAACACGGGCCAAAGTAAATTTCAGTTAATGGAATCAAAACATTTTTGAAAGTCAATGAAGGCAACATAAAGCTTACGGTTAGAATTAAACTGTTTCTGTACACATGCCAAAAGTGAGAACAAATGGTCTATCGTTGAATATCCTCTTTTAAAGCCAGCTTGGTATTCACCGGTCAGGTTATTTTCTTCCGCCCATAACTGCAGTCTTCTGTTAATAATTGTACTGTATAGTTTACTGCTAATGTCACAGAGGCTAATACCACGGTAATTTCCCGGTCTGTTTACATCCCCTTTCTTAAATATTGGCAAAATAATAGATTCAGTCCAGTGATCAGGTAATATTCCCTTATCAAATAAAACATTGAAAAACTTAACAAAAAACGGCACAATAAATTGTCCAGCATTTTAAAAAAGCTCTCCTATTATCCCATCAGGTCCTGCCGCCTTTTTAGATTTTTATTTACGCACTGCAAACAACACGTCTTGGCCTGATATAGGCCAATTAAACTCATAATCATCATCCTCAGATCTTTCATCAGGGGCGATAAACGTATCCCCAAGATCATCTTTTTCAAGCAGTGCTTTGACGTGTACAAACCATTCACCTACAGTAATTTGATTTCTAGTGCTTTTTTTCTTTGGCATAATATTATAAACTGTGTTCCAAAATTCATGTTATTTATTAATTGACTTCATTAACTTATCCATCATATCCTTATTGTACTGCTTTTTCTTACTAAACAACATATTTTCATATTCCCTCCTCAATTTACAATAAGCAACACGATCCTCAGATTTTAATGAGCGACGAAACCTTGTTAACATATTACGTAATTTTCCTCTTGCAGTCTTACACTCAAAATCAAACCAGTCCTGCACTTTCTTGCTTCCCTTTAAAACAATTCGTTTTTTCATGCAGTTCGCTAACTCTTTAATACAGTCATTAAACATTGTGAGAGCCAGATCAATATCACGGTCAATCATTGGCACTGCCAAGTCTAATTTATTACGAGCTTTGTAGAAAAACCATTCTTTTATACATCACCAAGATCAGCATTCCAGACAAATTTTTCAATCACAATGTCATCAAAAACAGCCGGCCCTATAGTATTTTTTTTGGGAAAAACAATGGGAAAGGTAACAGGCATATGGTTGCTTTCCGTGTGAGCTACTACATTTAAACAACAATCATCAAACACAGAGGTTAAGAGATCACTTGACATTACAAAATAATCAACAACACTTATTCCTGCATCACAGATGTACGTAAAGCGTCCTTCACGGTCGCCATGACACGTACCATTCAATATACACAAATTCAATGCAGAGAGCACACATTTAACAGCGACTTCCCAAATCCATTCAAAACTTTATCTTAAGAACATCTTCCATAACTAACAGTACTACTTTCACACAAAAAAGTCAACTTCAATTCAACACTAAGAGATTGTGAAACAGAACCCGTTCTTCCACTCAGATCACCACAGATCAGAAGATAATAGTCATTGTTTAAAAGTGCGTGATCTAACAAACAATTTTCTAACGTCTCCATCAACACCCTAACTTGGAGAGAGAGAGAGAGAGAGAGAGAGAGAGAGAGAGAGAGAGAGAGAGAGAGAGAGAGAGAGAGAGAGATCTTCCGTTGTGTGAAGAGTTGTACCTTGTGTGGTAGAAGCAGCAGTAGTGGTAGTTTTTGTAACCAGCGTCACAGAACCTACCATCAACAATAACATGCTCCACATGTTGGTAGCTAGGCCCTAGCACCTATTGCACAGGGTAAAATCACACAATTTCTAGTCCACTTGCCGCTGTCGTTGGATGGAATGAATTTTATTTTAAATTCCAAGCATCTGGATCTTGCTGAAGTCGATGCACAAGCCACTGAGGCTGGTGGTGGTGGTGATGATGATGATGATGATGATGATGATGATGATGATGATGATGATGATGATGATGATGATGATGATGATGGTGATGGTGATTATGATAATGAGGAGGAGGAGGAGGATGGTGATGATGATTCTGTTGTTGGTGTTGCGGCTGCTGATGATGACGATAGGTTGTTTCTTGTCATGAAAGCAAGACACAGTCCATCACACACCGTCGTGAACTTATTATTCTCATCATCTAGTACAAACCCCATGTAATATAAACAGACACATACGCGCAAGATAAACTACTCGCCATAATTTTTTTTTAAAATGCACATCGATTTTTTTTAAAGTTTCCTTTTTTAGGACAAGGTCGGTTGTGACGCATGCTGTTGTTTTAAACTGCTGGACCAATTTAGCCTCACCTGCCTAAGTGCCGCAAAGTGACCACCATTACCAAGAACACTGTACACAAACCCTAATGGCACTTGCTCTACAGGATGGCAAGCTGCTCAAACGCGTTAACATCGCCACACACAAACCAATATACAAAGTAAAGAAATGAAGTAAGCATCCCTTAGCGTGGCTATTCACAACACCTATCCAATTCTATCCTATCCTATCCTATTCTATCCTATCCCGTAACTCGAAAATCGTTGGGGCGCAACAGATGATCGTTTAATCAGCGTACTCCAGCTTTCTCTATCCTCAGCGACCGTCATGGCTTCGCTCAATGTCAAGACAGTCCATTCTCGAATGTTGTCCTGCCACCTCTTTTTCGGTCTCCCTCTTCTTCTGCCTCTTTGCATCGTGCCTTGCATGGTCTTTGCAAGGCCTGGTGATCTGCTGACGTGGCCATGCCATCGGAGTTTCCGTTTCTTCACCACTGTGAGCGTATCGTCATGTTGTCCAATGGCTTATGTGATGGTCTGTCGGGCTTTGTCATTGGTGATGTGCTTGGTATAGGAAATGCCCAGAAGTCTTCTGTAGCACCTCATCTCAATGCATTGTATTCTTCGTTGTAGATCTGCTGTGAGGGTCATGTGCGTTTGGGCACTGAATAGAATAGAGCCAACGTTTCCCGGCGTGTCGTAAGAGGCGACTAACAGGGGTGATGTCAGCACGGCATCATTGGGCGAAATTCGTCTACACAGAAGTCGCCAGCCAGGACGGAGGAACTTCATGTTACTACAGGTTCAACGACCACGTGCTCGGAGCCAAGGCGAGCCACACTGTACTCGTGGATTTCAGCTGTGGCCAACAGCCTGGAGTGGATTGGGCCCCGCAAGGTAACACGCAATAGGCTAAATATGGTTTCAATCCAAACATTTCACTGAAAGCTTTCTCCGGAGTTAAAAGTCAATTCATTGCCTTTACAAGCTATTTATTTATTTATTTAATCGTTTTATTATAGCGCTTTTCCAGCTCAACAGCTGCTCAAGGCGTTGACCGATATAGGATCTCACTCAAGCCGGCCGAGGTTCTCACTTGAAGCCTTTGGGCGCAGTCTCACGCTCAAACAACCAAGCACAATCCTGGCCCACCGGGTTTGGGTGAGGAAAGACCTTGCTGGGTATAGTCATGTACTTGGCACTCACCCGTCTAGGACATGAGCGTCAGGATCTTTAAAGTCAGTGCGGTGGAATGCGTGCGTGCAGACTGAACCTCGGTTTATACTCTCATCCGAAGGAGTAGGGGTGCAGTGTCGCAGTTTTTTGTTTGTTTGTTTGCACACTAGGTCGTCAACTAGCTTTAAACCGACAGAGCGGGCTGCGATAGATTGACATCCACATTCAGTGTGTAAACTGCTTTAAACCGACAGGACGAGCAGCGATAGATTGACATCCACATTCAGTGTGTAAACTGCTTTAAACCGACAGGACGGGCTGCGATAGATTGACATCCACATTCAGTGTGTAAACTGCTTTAAACCGACAGGACGGGCTGCGATAGATTGACATCCACATTCAGTGTGTAAACTGCTTTAAACCGACAGGACGAGCTGCGATAGATTGACATCCACATTCAGTGTGTAAACTGCTTTAAACCGACAGGACGGGCTGCGAGAGATTGACATCGACATTCAGTGTGTAAACTGCTTTAAAATAAATTCAATTGACCTGTCACAGTTCCATCAACTAACCACCGTTTTTTTTGGCTAAAATGCCCCCTGGGCTATGGGCCTTGTTTCATGCTTTAATTATATGTGATTTTGCTAATAAAAGGACAAAGTTCCAAAAAGGAAACATTTCCTGTCACAATCTCAAAGTGTTCGGGTTAAAAAATGAAAATAAAAATGAAACTATCAATAAATCGGCACAAAAGGGAAATGGCTACAATTTGCTGTAGTTCTTCAGTAGCGGGAGATAAACACAGTCCGTTTTTATCCGATTCATCTAAGCCGTTTCTTTAATTTGAATCTCTCTCTCTCTCTCTCTCTCTCTCTCTCTCTTACTCTCTCTCTCTCTCTCTCTCTCTTTCTTTCTTTCTCTTTCTCTCTCTCTTTCTTTCTCTCTCTCTTTCTTTCTTTCTCTTTCTCTCTCTCTTTCTTTCTCTCTCTCTTTCTTTCTTTCTCTTTCTCTCTCTCTTTCTTTCTCTCTCTGTCTCTCTCTCAGAGTGAGACTGAGTGCGCGAGCGTGAGCTTAAGTGTGTCCGATGAGCACGTACGGTTTTTGTGTGTGTGTGCGTGAATCCCCCATTTCTCTCTCCCTTTCGTTGTGAGTGTATACGTGTGTGCGTGCGGCGCGCGTGGGTCTTTCCGTTGCGCATATGTGTGTGTTGCTGTGAGAACGCACGTATAAGCTGTCCTACCTCGGGGCGATCGCTAACCGGGGGCGGGATTAGCAGTCGGTGCAAATTAGGGCTGGACGGTTTTACCGATACCTAACTGTATTCAGGTTCGGAAACGCGACGGTACGGCATACCGGTGCGCGTGTCCAAGGTCCGGTTTACTGGGAAATCTCGACAACACATAACGCGACAGTGGGCGACATCTTGTCTGCCCAAAGAGCGAGCCTAAAGCCCAAACACGTAGACAGGCAGCTGTTCTTGAAGAAGAACTTATAAGAACAGCAGCTTATACACGTGTTTGAGCATGGTACCAGTCACCAATCCTTCTGATCTCTTAAAGTTCTTAAAGACCTTTCCCGTTAAATGTTTTTGTTTTATTTTGATTGTGTGGTTTAAAGTTTGCTGATGTTCTAAACAGTGATTTATCATAATTTGTTTCGAAGGCGTTCAAGCAATAATAAAGCTTCAGTTTCTATGAAAATGTGGTTCTTAGAAACTGTTTTGAAGCGTATGACAATCTTTCTTTTGCGTCGGTCACTACTGTCAATGCCATATCCCATTTGATTGTAACACTTGAAATCGCGGTATACCGGTACGAAATACCGATACGACCTAAAAATACCGCGGTAATACCGGTACGACTTTGACCCACGGTACCAAGCTCTAGTGCAAATCAAAAATAACCAGTGAATTCCAACACTGTAGTTATAATCCTTTCCATAAGTACCGCACTTAAAGGGCCCCAGGATCACACATTGTCAGCGTCACGCAGCCCTATCAAATTGACAGAGAGTGTTACCCCACCGACAAAATAAGATTAAGCCCCAAAAAGAAAATTTGTCAAATGGAAATGGTAAAAAAAACCGGTGGACTGCTAGCATTCAAAATTTACAATTTTCAAATGTACTTTTGATATGAATAGTTTGATATAACATAATAATATTTTGATATAAATAGTTTGATATAACATAATAATATTTTGATATAGTTTGATAATAAACATAATATTTTAATTTAAATAGTTTGATATAACATAATAATTTTTTTTATATAAATAGTTTTGATATAAATAGTTTGATATAACATAATAATATTTTGATATAAATAGTTTGATATAACATAATATTTTTAACTAAATACTTTGATATAACATAATAATATTTTATATAAATAGTTTGATATAACATAATAATATTTTGATATAAATAGTTTAATATAACATAATAATATTTTATATAGTTTGATATAACATACTAATATTTTGATATAAATAGTTTGATATAAATGAATTCATTTGTTTTTGTGCCTATAAATGGCGTCAAGGATGGTTCTAAAAACAGCACCCGTTACGAAAGTGTGTATAGTTAGTTGCTAAGGAACAACAAGGAAGGGACGCCTAAAACTCAAAAAAGCATAGATTACGATTGCCCATTATATAATCTTTTAATGTGAGAACGATGCAATTTCCCAGGTAAACACTTTGTTACCAACATACTTTTTTTTAAACATAAAAACAATAATTCATGATACCCTGGCACTTAAAGATCTGTGTTAACAATCTGACCATCGACCGTAAAATAAAATAAGGAGTTTACAATCACAATGACTGTCAAGTTTCAGTAGGACTATTTCAAAACGCAGCAAACGTAGGGACCACAGGCGCTTGTATCTGGACACGCGAGCGAGCGCCTATGAGTCGTTTCCCTTGTATGTGTACACGCGTGCGCTTAGGACGCATTCGCATTGATTAAAGTCCCCGGACACAAAGCTTATAGGGGGCTTAGGACGCATTCGCATTGATTAAAGTCCCCGGACACAAAGCTTATAGGGGGCTTAGGACGCATTCGCATTGATTAGATTAAACACCCCGGACACAAAGCATATAGGGGACTTACGACGCGTCTTCCTTCCTATATTTATAGGTGTCCCAAAGACGCTTGTAAGGTGTCCAGAGACAAGGGACGCTCGCGCCTGGCACAAATACTGAAACAGGCTGCCAAGTCAGCTCAGTGCGTCCTGCAGCTTTTACCAGAGCCCCAAATATCGCGTTGGACCCACATTGCCACCACAGGTTTCTTTCACAGGCCATCCTCCTACTTCTATCAATCTGAAAGTTTTCACGTAATTTTTTTTTATTTTTTTTTTTGGCTGGAGAAAAGCGATTAGAATTATCTAATTTCACACTCAATGTAATAATAATAATAATAATAATAATAATAATAATAATAATAATAATAATAATAATAATAATAATAATAATAATAATAATAATAATAATAATAATAATAATAATAATACTGGATGCCATATGCGCCTTAATCCTAAATCAGACTCAAAGGGCGGCGATCTGTAACCAACAAACACGCTCACATGTTACAGACACTCCTACACACACAACAAACACACAGTCATCACTCTAACATGTGGTGTAAAGAACAGTCGCTTTGAGAAAACGGAAAGGAAATCGAATCTTATTTTTGAATTTTTTTTTTTAGATAAGACTGAATTCCGTATCTTTATTGAAGGGAATGGGGAGGAAACCGAAGTACCCGTAGATAACCCTCAGTGACCTTAAAAATCTCGTGCCTCGGTCACATCGGGCAATCGAATCCGCGACACAAACACATGTCTAATACTTTATTGCTAAATCCGTACAGAGAGGCGCAATTCGTGGTTCAAAACAATGCAACGAGCAATCGTTGCTCAAGCCCACAACTAAGCTTTGATTTATAGGTGCCTCTTCCTTGTTTTGTAAACGAACAACTGCGCCTGCAATACATACTTTCGCTGTGGTGCTATTTTTAGAATAAACCTTGAAGTTATTAGTAGAAACATAAACGAATGACGATATTACTAATAAGCTGTGTCAAAGTCTTACTTTTAATACTTCATAGTTATTTTGTGGCGTAAAGTCATTGTTTCTGGTGGGGCCCTCACTGTAAATTTCAAAAGGATCTGTGCCGCTGAAACTTGTTATCCTAGGGCCTTTTAAACTAGCTTTAAACTTCACTTGCATTTATAATTACACACATTAATTTTCACAACTTTACTCCGCAGCTTGCTGTACATCTTGCACTTAATTAGAATTACACTGTACATTTTACACTTATTTAGAATTGCACTGTACATTTTACAATTATTTAGAATTACACTGAACATTTTACACTTAATTAGAATTGCACTGTACATTTTACACTTAATTAGAATTACACTGTACATTTTACACTTAATTAGACTTGCACTGTACATTTTACACTTAATTAGAATTGCACTGTACATTTTACACTTAATCAGAATTGCACTTTACATTTTACACTTAATTGGAATGACACTGTACATTTTACAATTAATTAGAATTACACTTCATTTGTTCCAATAATATACAACCACAACAATGGCCTTTGAGGAGTAAGATTCGACTTCCAGCCACATTTCGCTGATTATAATAATTGAGGGCTTTTTCCCTTCCGAAATCAAACCAAAGCGCAATGCTCAAAGACGATGCTTATTATAGAATGCAGAAATGAAATTATGTTTTTATTTTTGTAAATTAGATTATACCATTAGTCGACTGAAAGATAATATTTTGCCACATCAACGATTTTACCGCTTTGACTGTGTTTTGTATACAATGAGTTGAAGCTGTAGTAAGAGCGTGTTTTTGAGCGCAGACACTTTCCTAGTAGTCAAACAGACATCCACGCAGCCAAGCGGTTAAGCCAAATAGGCCTACCATTGTTCCTAAACCTGAATCACGCATGCCAACGATTAAGCGTTGGTCAACGGTGAACACCCTCTTCAAAACTGGCGCTTTTATGCTGTCCTTAATCAGAAGGCAGTCCTAGTTTCCTTCAACCACTTTCCCACAAATTTTAATACGGTCATGGTAGTTCACCCCATTCCATAATTATTAAAAGGTTTTCAATGCTCGAAGCGTTGGCAAGGTTGCGGACAGGGCTTTTCGTCAGAAGATGTTGTTGTTTGTAGATTATAGTCACACGACACTTTCGCATATAGGTGACTACTGGACCGATTTATACTGACACCAGCGGGCCAGTTGTTGGTAAAGGGGAAAATAATATGATCACACGTTGACCTGGACAAACTGCAAGACCCGGAGGTGGCAGAACTGTTTCAGGCCACAATTGGAGGGAAATTTGCACCACTGCTCATTTTGGGGGCTGGTGAAGTAGATGTCAACACCATGACCACCACCTTCAACTCAGCTGTGACAGATGCCGCCACTGAGATCCTTGGCAAGCACCGACCAAAGAAGAAGCTGTGGATCACACCTGAACTTTTGGATCTGTGTGATAAACGAAGAGAGATGAAAAAGAAAAAGAACACCTCACAGGGAGCTGATGTCTACCGAAAAATCAACAATGACATCCGAAAAGGCATGCTCACAGCAAAGGAGAACTGGATAGAAGATCAATGCCAGGAAATAGAGAACAGTCTGAACAAGAACAACAGCAAGAAGGCCTACCAGACTGTGAAGCGACTGACAAGTGTCAAACAGCCCAAAGTCTCCACTATCCAAAGCAAGTCTGGCATATGCCTTACAGAAGAACAAGAAGTCTTGGACAGATGGACAGAGTACTGCTCTGACCTTTACAACCATACACCAAATGGAGACCCATCAGTTCTAGCATGTCCAGAGAACAGAGAAGAAGAAGAAATCCTCCCAATTCTCCGGGAAGAAGTTGAGGCAGCAGTGCAAGCGCTAAAGAAAGGGAAGTCAGCAGGAGTGGACAACATACCCGCGGAACTGCTACAAGCAGGAGGAGAAGCGATGATTGATGCCCTCACCATTATCTGTAACAAGATCTGGCAGAGTGGGGAGTGGCCTATACCATGGACCCAGTCGCTTGTCATCACTCTTCCCAAAAAAGGTAACCTTCAGGAGTGTGAAAATTACCGCACCATCAGCCTCATCAGCCATCCCAGCAAGGTCCTCCTGAAAATAATACTCAACAGGTTGAAACCCCAAGCTGAACAAATCATAGCTGAAGAACAAGCAGGATTCAGGGCAGGGCGAAGTACCACTGAGCAGATTTTCAACCTCAGAATAATCTGTGAGAAATACCTACAGCACCAACAACATCTATATCATGTGTTCATAGACTTCAAGAAGGCGTTTGACCGAGTCTGGCATGCAGCTCTATGGGCAACAATGAAAGTGTACAACATCAGCCCAAAAATTACTGAAGTCATCAAAAGCCTGTATGACAAGGCTACCAGTGCAGTCCTCCACAACAGAGCCATCGGGAATTGGTTCAGAACAACAATCGGTGTGCGTCAAGGATGCCTACTCTCTCCAACACTCTTCAACATCTTCCTAGAGCGCATCATGTCGGATGCTCTTGCAGACCATGAAGGCACAGTCAGCATAGGGGGTAGAGCAATCTCCAATCTTCGTTTTGCAGATGACATTGATGGATTGGCTGGAGAGGAACAAGAACTTGAACAGCTGGTACAGAGGCTTGACACCACCTCCAAAGCCTATGGAATGGAAATAAGTGCAGAGAAGACCAAAATGATGACCAACAACACCAATGGCATCAATACGGACATCAAAGTCCAAGGCCAATCCCTCGACACAGTGCATAGCTTCAAATATTTAGGAGCCATTGTATCAGACAATGGGTCCCGACAGGAAGTCCTCTCCAGGATCGCACAAACAACTGCTGCCCTGACAAGGTTGAAGCCCATTTGGAAAGACAGGACCATCAGTCTACATTCCAAAGTAAGACTGCTGCGCTCCCTTGTCATCTCCATCTTCCTATATGCTTGCGAAGCATGGACCCTCACAGCAGATCTCCAACGAAGAATACAAAGCATGGAGATGAGGTGCTACAGAAGACTTCTGGGCATTTCCTATACCCAACACATCACCAACGACGAAGTCCGACAGACCATCACACAAGCTATTGGACAACATGATGACCTGCTAACAGTGGTGAAGAAACGGAAACTTCGGTGGTATGGCCACGTCACCAGATCATCAGGCCTTGCAAAGACTATTCTGCAAGGCACAGTGCAAGGAGGTAGAAGAAAAGGGAGACCGAAAAAGAGGTGGGAGGACAACATTCGAGAATGGACTGGTTTGACACTGAGCGAAGCCATCAGGGCTGCTGAGGACAGAGAAAGATGGAGTATGCTGGTTAAACGATCATCTGTGGTGCCCCTACGACCTTCGGGTTACGGGACAGGATAGGATAGGACGTTGACCAATCCAGGATTCGAACCAGCGACCTTTCGGTTACTAGCAAGACGCTCTTACAAACTGAGCTACCCGGCCCCTAGGAGAAAGATTATAGAAAGCTGAACTTTAAATAACTTACTCTCTTTCCGGAATGTTCTCTGTGGACTTCTTTCGGGCGGAAGGATACCGGAGGCAAGATTTCCCATTTCCCGCCACAAATAGTTATGGAACCAGACGCACTGAACTAAATAAACTGGAAGTACCCTCTAAATGAGGAAGCGCTAGCCAATAGTGAAGCCGGCGGAAGTTTCAAAGACGCCATATTGGTACTCGTATTATGTGGTCTGCTACGATGTTTTATCTCTGGATTGTCCAGTGTTTGACAAACTCTTTTTAAGCATAAACGATGCCTATGTGCGCTGTTATTAATTGTTCAAGGCAAGACTGCCCTGATGAACGCAAAAAAAGGAATCACCTTTCATCGGTAAGTAGCTTCTTTTTTTTTTTTAAATTTAATTAATGTCACGTAGGCCTACACTTGGTAACATTTTCAGCGTTCTAGATTTGTCACGACTAGGTTGTAAACTCTTGCAATGATGAGTTTAGAATAAGTAATGAGTTTTATCGTAATGATTGAAGGTCTTTAAAACGTGTGTTTCTGCAATCGTCGTGTCGATTATTCTGTTATTTTGTGGGGGTTCTGTTCACAGCTGTGAAGTCTCTACTTTCGTTTTTGTAAACTCGTAACTAGTATAGTGTGTAATTGAGGCCTACGCAAGAAGAGACTTCACAGCCTGAGTTCTGCTGTGCAAATGTGCACTAATACCTATTAGTAAAAAAAAAACAAAAGTGGAGAGGGAAATTGTTTGGGTGGGTCAAAGATTGGGGTGGGGTAAGAGAGGTTTCTGGTAGACACATGTACTCATTGTTCTTAGATAACATTGTTCTTGACAAACTTTTTTTTTTTTTCTCTTCAGTTTTCCTTCAAGTACCCTGGGCTCTGGAATGCATGGGAAAGAAATTGTTTTCGTTCAGGTAATTTAAGGCCAATTCAATTCAAAGTCTATGATCTGTTCACAACACTTTGAAAAGAGTTGCTTTGATGCAACTGGGCAGTGTATTCATCTGAAAGATGTAGCCATCCCAACATTGATGGCCTACCTTCTTATCTAAAGGTAAGTGTTTGGTTTGTGTACTTTTCTTTATGCATAAGGTGGCACGCTAGGTTCAGTACACATGTTACTTTATTTTGATATTTTCTTATAATTTATTTTGATTTTTCCTTAGTAAAGTTAGTTATAGTATTAAGTTATACATGGATTTATCAAAATCAAATGAACATCAAAATTGGTGTGATATCAAACAATTGTTTGAAAAAGATCAATAGAAGCAACATTTAATGCTATACTCATGTTAGAGCTTAATATGTGCACATTTCATATTGTTAATTTGAATAAAACTAGCGTAAACAATATTTTTGGTCCAGTGGGTTTAGTGTTGCATATTATTTTTAAAAATAATATATAACTAGTTTTGTACATTATACATTTTAACCAGAAGAGTTTACTTTTCCTGTAACTCAATAGCAAGTGTGAATATGGCATGATCACTGATTTTGTTTTTATAAATAATAACTTTCATGCTGTAGGAGCAAATCAAATGTACACAAATGTAAAAAATAATGAATGCGTTAACTTCTTATAATTAATTTTTACACTTATCTGTTACACTTTTTAAAAACATTTGCAGCCTATGACAGATCCTTTGTCACCAAACAAAGAAGGTCATAAAAATGACACAAGGATGTTCATGCAAAAGTGAACACAAATATACTTTGTTTTATTAGCTGATATCACTGTTTATAACTATAAGCAAGTGAGTCCACTACTAGAATAATTAATTGTTCACATTTACTGCAACTCAACAGCAGGTGTCATGATACCTGATTTTTTTTTAAATAAATAATAACTTTCATGCTGTAGGAACAAAGGTAAAAAAAAAATTAATGCTTTAACTTCTTATAATTAATTTTTACAACTTATCTGTTAGTGTTACACTTTCTAAAAACATTTGCAGCCTATGACAGATCCTTTGTCATCCACTGGAACTCCTTTGATCACTTGGGATGTCAACATGTCAGTCTCAAAGTCAAACAAAGAATAAGAAGGTACTTATGAAAAAAATGACACAAGGGTGTTCGACATTTTAATTTAACACCATTTATTTGTGTTCCTTCATATATTTTCCACATTTGTCTGCTTGTTATGCCATCAACTCATTAGTTTCAAGAATAGTAAGTAAATAGCCTAATAGGCCACTAGCAAAAGTGAACACAAATAAAGATAGTTTTTAATTTGCTGATATCACTGTTTTTAAGCAAGTATGTCCACTACTAGAATATTAATAGTTTATATTTCCTGCAACTCAGCACAGGTTTTCATTGTGTCATGATACCTGATTTTTTTAAATAAATAATAACTTTCATGATGTGGGAGAAAATGTAAAAAAGCATGAATGCTTTAACTTCTTATAATTATTTTTACACTTTCCTGACAATTTTGTTTCCATTACATGGCTAGGTAGTTGCAGAGGATGAATTGAAAAGTAGGAATCATAACTGACATGATCATTTGTGTATTTTTGCTGTTGAATTTACTTTTAAGTATGTCATGCTTTTTTTCAAGTGTTCCCCTTACTAGATTTATTATTAAATTTTATTTTATTTATTTATTTATATTTTTTTTAATTAATTTATTGTATTTTTTATTTTTGTAAATTTTATTTTATTATGTTTTGTCATTTTTTTTTCTCAATTAAATATTTGTATCTGAGAATATTTAAGTGAACCAGTGTTGGTAATAATGCTAATTATTATATTTTCCTTGTTATGTTATTATTTATTATTGTTTTATTATTATTATTATTTTCATCATATTTGTTATTTTCTATCCCTTTACTGAATGAGATATTGTCATAGCTGAATATTTCTTTGTATTTGTGTCATATACTTATTATGGCAACACCAGTTATTTGTTGTAAATTCCCTGAGAGGATCTTTCACCTTTGCTATCCAATTATGATTTGCCTGTTCTTGTTTATGTTAGTTGGGATTTATCGGTTGTTACAAATGTGTGAATTTATCTTCATTTGGAGTACTTCAGTTGTGTCCACTTTGTATTTGTGTGGGTGCGAGTGTAGTATTATGAAAGTTCACTAATAATATATAAAACAACAGCCTCTTATATCATATTTTATTTTATTATCATCCTCAGTTAATCATTATCATAATATAATCATACTGCCATAGTGATATCGCTGTATTGTAATGTATGATATGTTGAGGGATGAGATAGTTGATTTTTTTTACGTTGAGTCTGAAGAAACTCTGGAATGGAAGAATAAAAAATGCTGAAATAAAAACTTGTTGCAAAAAAAAAGATATAATTTTAATTGTTTAATGTTGTATTGCCTTGTACAGATAATATGTAATGGTTAATCTTTTAATCTTATATTGCATGTACTGTCGCCCTGTTTTATTTGTACTCCTTTTATGATGCTGCAACATTAAATACATTTCTTGTGATCACTTGTCACTTTGTATCTTGTAAGAGCATATGGTATAGGGAAAATAACTCCATGTGTGATCACTTGTCACTTTGTATCTTGTAAGAGCGTGTGGTATAGGGAAAATAACTCCATGTCAGAACAGAAATAGAAAATTGAGACTTTTAGCAGTTGGTTCGCTTTATCATTGTTTAATGACAGCTCAAATTTTTTAATAACCCCGTTTTCGCCCAAAATAAACAAAGCCTTCAAAGTGTGGCCCTTTTAGCTTATATACCTATAAACAGAAAGTATTTGTTCTTTAAACAGCATTTATAATTATAAACTTAATTAGCAAAGTTCTGAATGACATGTTAATGATGTTAAATAAATATTTGTAATAGGTACTGCTGTTGTGTATTTTGTACAGTTGTGTTGAATTTTGCTATCTTGGTTAAAAAGGCAACAGTATTTGGAGATAGGGACATGCACACAGATGTAATTATTGTGAACACCTTTGCTGGCGGGGTGGATTTTTCGAGTACAGGGTTTTTACAATGAATAAAATTTTCTAACCTTGCACACATTCATTTTTGTTCAGACTTGTTTGTAAGTAGTGTCTTTGTTCACATGGTATTGTGTTTCTCTATACAATTTTCAATTAGCAATGACATTACAACTAACCTAAATTGGGCGATCTCCTCTTTGCTGTCCTCATTCTCTACTCCTTCTATCATCTCTTATGTGGCTTGATTGTTCTATAGTTGTTTGGATGATCTTATTTTGAAACTTGCTCCTCAAAACAAGCTTTTTTTTCCTTAGCACTTGACTTTGCATGCATATTCAACTAAAAATGTATCATTATTAGCTGTGTATTAGAAACAAGGACTTAAGATAAATAGCACATAATAAATCTTGAAAAAAGCTCCCATGTTCTAAAATTAAAAGAAAATAACAAAACATAAAATTAACAATAACAAGCATCCACTATAATTAACCCCAGTATTTTATTCAGATAACAGCAGTGTATATAGTATGCAAATGAGCTGACTGGGATAGTCCAAGGGATACTTTTATAAATGACGTTTAGATAAAAACAGCCACACAAAATTTTTAAAAGCTGTACCCTACTAGCTACTTTTATCGAAAATGAAATCGTACTCGTAGTGCCAATGTGACGATCTCAAAATCCGTAAATCATTTAGTTCTTGACAGTCTACTCTAAACCTATGTTGTAGCATGATATTTTATCGTAATTCTTTCAAAGTGCAAGAATAATTCAGTAATTGACCAGGAATTACAGAGCATAGACTGCCTCATGCCTGCTAGCGACAATAGCGAAAGTAAACTAGACTACGAGTACCAATATGGCGGCTCTTTGGCTTCATACAGAGCTAGCCAGGGTATATCCATTTCTTTTAGATCAGTGAACCAGACGTGACCCGCTGACATTGCAAGAATACACAGTTGGATGGGACTATTTTATTATTTTTTCCTCTGATGGTCAGTGCAGTCTACTCCGTTAGCACGAACTTAAAAAATGCTGACGCTCAAGTCCTAGACGGACGAGTGCAAGAAACACAAAGCACACCTTACGACCCCGTCCTATTACCTCTCGTCCTGGATGGCACTTCTCCGCGGCAGCCGCGCTTTCACTGAGAAGGCAACCCCAATTTGGGCCGGCTGGGCGACCAACAGTATCAAATTCCTTTCAAACAAAAATTCCAGCAGTTGACATTTGCTTTTCCGAAATAAAAAGCGACAGTTTTAGGGGCCTATATATTGAAGACGGGATGGTGTAATTTCATCCTCGTTTGACAAATCTTTAGTGAGGTAGATATATCCACGGTGAGTTAGGTTTCATTAAAACGCTTAAAACGACAGTGTAATATCTGATGGCAAAATTAATGAGGTATAGGGCAGTGCTGGTGTGTGCGTGAGCGGGCAAGGGCATTAACTCACGGTGAACTACACTATATAGGCTGCACCACAGGCGCTTGTATCTGGACCAAAGGGAGACGCGTCACAGGCATAGGCGCTCGCGTGTCCAGATACAAGCGCCTTTGGGCTGCACGTACATGTGTATGCTGTGGTGCATTATTCTCTCTCTCTCTCTCTCTCTCTCTCTCTCTCTCTCTCTCTCTCGCTCTCTCTCTCAACGTGTGTGTGTATGTGTGCACGTGTCTATTATGTGTGTTTGTGTTTGTGTTTGTATATAATTACGTGTTTGTGCGCGCTAGCACGTGTGTATGTGAATGCGAGTGTGTGTATGGTATGTGCGTGTGTGCATTAGTTTTTATATGTGTGCGTACGAGTGTGTGCGTACGTGTGTGTGCGTACGTGTGTGGGGGGGAGGGGGTGAGGTGGGTGCGCGCGTATTCGTGTGTATGTGCGCGTATACAGAGTATTAAATAAATATTATACCATAATTAAATGTCATGTTTGTCCCAATGAGAATAATCTTTGACTATTACTTTCAATGATTTTATTTAATAAGATGCAGTTTGGAATGTGACGAAACAAATATAATTATTTGATTATTTCCATAACATGAACTGGAAAAAATGGCAGCCAATTATTATATATGATAAGGTTGTGATACATTTTAACGCGCTCTTCGGCTTATTTACTATTATGATTTACATGACTGCACAAGTAAAAAGATGATAGCAAGACAGATTACATTTTCAAAGATAACCATCTTTGATAAACATTAAAATTATCTTCGCAAATCAATAGATGCTCCATTGCTTCGTAATTAGCGTGGAGTCAATTTTCTAGACCCAAATATCGCTGTTTTCACGGTGAGCATAACCTCAGTGATATTTAGAGTAGATACTGCTTCATTGATAGACTACGTGTGAGAAACATTATTCGCTGCGGAACTACCACAACATCCGGTTCAGTGTGTATGTAGCGTCTATAGTTTAGTGTCTCTGATTTCCTCACAGTTTGCCTTCTTTATCCACAAACTGACAGGACAAGAAATCTGGGACAAACCCGTCTTTAAAGTGTGTGGCACTTCGAGATCAAAATTAAAACAAATAAAATGTCTAATTCACGCTAAAATGGCTATTTGCTTATATATTCTAACATTTTGCGAAAATGGACTCTAAACTTGGTGTCTGACCATGCAAAAGGTCGTCTGTTATAGGCAATGGGGTGACTTGTCGCCATTACAGTAGCCTATACAGGCGCTCACACATGGAGTTATCGGTGCATGAACCAGTGCTATCAGCTTGAGTTGGAGGGTTTTCGCGTGTGACTGTTTCTATGCGACAGGTACTGGGCTTGTTGTATCAGCTGACGCGTAGTGACTGTAACATGAATGGAATTGGGCACAAAACTCTTTCTTGCTCTCACTGTGGACATTTTTGGCATTCAATGTCTGCGCCCTGACGGCATGAGTTCATAGTGTGTATATATATATATATATATATATATATATATATATATATATATATATATATATATATATATATATATATATATATATATTATATATATATATATATATATATATGGCTTTAAATTATTTAATATTTTCCACAAAAACTGTTTTGTGTGGATTCAAAATCAGTATATGCATTACAAACATTGAATATGAAAGTACGAGGAGAACTTATATGTGTTATTGTATTTTGAAGAACCGTCATCTTACTGATTTTTTTTTTAAGACACGTTGCTTGTGCTAACAGTGGTGAGCTCAGTGGATACATTAATAGCAAACCAACATGTGTTAACAGTTACACGTCTGGATTTATCCACAGGCGCAATAACCAAGTACAATGGATCCTCAATAGTAAACAATTAGCATGTGCATGTATCGATCTATATTCCCACCGCACACACAGAGCACTATTATTCATCACGTAAACTTGTGCTTTACAAAACTATCATCATCATCATCATCATCATCATCATCATCATCATCATCATCATCATCATCATCATCATCATCATCATCATCATAATCATCACCATCCTCCATCCATCATTCGTCATTATCATCTTTCTCACCAAAAACATACAACTCAAATAGTCGCTAGGGTAATTTTAAACTAATTGAATTCCTTGTTTTCTTTACAAGTGTGTGTGAGAGCGTGTGTGTGGGTGCACGCGCGCGTTTGTGTGCATGTACGCGCGCGCGTGTGTGTGTGTGTTTCTCAAGCTAAAAGAAAGAAAGGTATGCTAAAAGAGAGCTTTAGGAAGCTCAAAAACTTGGTTCGAAGTTCTTTTTCGGAGGAAAACCCTCAGTCTAAGTCAAAACTTTTACGCTTCCGGAAGGCAACGATCTCCTCATTTGCATTACGCAGAAAGCTTCGCTGATAAAAAAAATTCATCATTTTGACGAATCGTGATTCTCATGTAAGTTTCTGGTATTTTTGAATATATCGGGTCAGTTGCTATAAACGTAAGCTTGAATAAATGCTTTGACTGTATTCTCTCACCATTTGTTGTTGTTGTTGATTCATTAAAATAGGTGTACTTTGCTTCGAAAAAAGGATGCTGGTTTTGGGCTGCTTTGGCTTTCAGATGTAAAATGGCGGAGGTGTTTGTGGTTTTCCCGGTCCTGATTTGCTCGGAAGAGTCCGCTGGACCTAAAGCAACAATTATGTAAATGTAATGTAATTGAGATTTTCAGTATAAGTTTTGTATAATGTCTCGGTTTCAAGTGTCTCCTATGGGCATGGTAAAGATGTAAAATCACTTTTCTGGTGTATTGTTATGAATGTACACGAACAGCTCTTAGTTTAGATGAGCCCTATACTACTAGGTTCGTAGGCCAATCCGGGCTTTTTAGTAGGCTAGGGTAGACAACCAAATCAAGCTGGGACTATAGGATCTCTCTAATTTGTGTTGTTGTTGTTGTTGTTGTTGTTGTTGTTGTTGTTGTTGTTGTTGTTGTTGTTTTTAAAGGGAGAAGAAAAAATGACAAATCCTCTATACTAAACTTCAACTAAACTTTCGTTGGGAAACGTGTCTGTTTTAGCCCGTGATTAACCAAATCTGAAGACTCGTGCGTTTTCGAGGAAAAGAACCTCCTCCGCAAATTAGAGAGTTATGATGGCATTTACCTCCCCTGGATAAGGACGAACAACATGTCGTCTGCAACTAAAGGCGCTGCCGCTTCAGAACCGCAGTTGATTGATTGATTGATTGATTGTTGCTTTAGGTCCAGCGGACTCCTCCGAGCCAAATCAGGACCGGACAACCCCCGATCCGCATAAAAGATCTGCTGAAACAACCCTAGTGGGAAAATTGAATGCCCTCCACCGGCCAGTCATTTTACAATAAAGACATCCCACGCAGGGGACGGCTGAGGCTTTACCCCAACTACTCGAACCCCCGGTTACAAAAACAAAATAGAATACAAACATTATAAATTATCAACAAAACACATACATATAAAATTCCTATATTGCTAAATAATAACATCATAGGAAGCCCTAGTGACCACCCGGCAGAAAGCGTCCAATACTCCCAAGCTGATCCAACAGATCTCATACACAAACAAGAGGTCTTGTCCAAGAAGAGTTTTCAAGAAAAAAGGTAGGTCATTGATCTAGCGAAGAAGAAGATAGTATAGCAGAGTGATAGGACAGAGCAGGAATGGGAAAGAGCAAATGAGGAAAACAGCGACAGTGGGAATTTAAAGCACTAAATTTCCAGAAAGTGGGGATACTATTTATACTGAAACCCCCGGCACTCCAACGGGGGTACTGTTGCCGCAGTGAATCGGTCATGCCTATAAAGGAAAGACATGTTTTCAACTGGGGCTTTCACTTTTCCCTTTATAGGTTAGAACAATCTACAGTGGCAAGATTGCGCTTCAGAACCGCAGGCACGAAGAAGAGGATTTCCCGATTGCATAAAAGGAAACGAAAGGTATCACTACGAACCAAGTGTCGCTGGTCGATCTAAAGTTGTCTAATGCAGGTGAGGCAGTGTGTGTGCATTGCGAGGTAATTATTTGGGGGGTTAAAATTAAACAAAGGCTGTGTTTGATTTGACAACTAGCACACACTTAGCCCTCATCAAAGATTTCATTACAATGATTAGGCTTACCCACATTTTCTTCTTCGTCCACAAAATAATCGAATGTTTAGACAAAGTTTTGTGCGTGCGTGTGTGTGTGTGTGTGAGTGTGTGTGTGGGTGTAGGTGTGTGTGTGTGTGTGGGGGGGGGGCATGTAGAAACGACGTTACAGTGACACACTCATGAAACTCCACATGGTTTCTTTTGACTTTTCTGGAAGGCTGCCCTATTTTGATGTCAAAATAGGGTTCCGGTAGAGTTACAGCTGTTTCAGGCTTAGGGTTAGGTTAAGGGTTAGGGTTAGGGGTTAGGGTTAGGGATAGCTTCAAAAATGTTAAAATGTCAAAATAATGTCAAGAAAATGAAAAGTGTGTCAAAATAATGTCTGTTTTTTTCACAACAGTCATCGCAACGTCGTTTCTACACACATGTGTGTGTGAGTGTGTGTGTGTGTCTGTGAGTGAGTGTGTGTGTATATATGTGTGTAAAAGATAGAGAGAGCGTGTGTGCATGTGCGTGGGTATATGTGTGTTAATTATGTGTTGCGTGTTGTCTACTTCAGACTTCACAAATCAGGCCTGAAGGGCGATCAGCCAGTGCCTAACAGGGCTTTGTTTTCCTTCTTATTTATCGCTATTCCAGCTCAAGAGCTGCTCAAGGCGCGGCCTCATATTGCAGGCGGTCAGCTGCAACCCTGATCCCCTAGTCTGCTGTTCTCTGTCCCGGCTTGGTCAGTGTTACCATGGTGTTACCATGGTGATATCACTGTCAGCACTGGAAGGAACGGTAAGCGCATGTGTTGTTCCCCTTTCCTACATCTTCCGTCCACACCCAACGGCATGCCGTGCGATTTTATAGTCTATCCTGTACTTCACTGGGAGCAGATGCAGTTTTTCCAAGGCTGGCATAATGTTAAAGTTGGACAATAAAAATGTATTGCATTGAATTGTATTGTATTGTGTTGTTTTGTGTGCACTCTTTTTCTTTGACTGAGGGTGTCAAAGGGATGCAAACCAGGATGAAGGTGCATAACTGCAGCTAGGGCGACTAACAATGAGCGCAATTTTACAGGGGACATAATCCTGTGAAAGTGGGACACGAAGGTAGCGAGCGCCATCGTGTTGAATAACTGCAGCCAACTGGACCATTGTCAATCCATAAAAATCTTCCTTGCGCGTTTCAACATTGTACTGCTTTTCAAGCTTGCGTTGACTGTGAACACAAAGGTGAGCTCTATAGGATCAAAAGCCTTTTGGAATGAGCCTTAAACACTGAAACTGTTTTGGAATGTTAAAAACTGTCCAGGTGCAGATGACCGATTAACGGGCGAGATCCATACGTACTACCAACTATGGACATTGCTCGGGAGCCAGCCCTTTGCATCTGTTACAAAAGAAGAAGCAGCAACAAAACAACAACATTGTAGAAATTGATCAGGAACCAGCCACCTGCAGCTGTTACAACAGGGGAGGAAGGAGGAGAATAAGATAGACAGAAAGGAAAAAGCTGATTCAGTCTGTGACATTTTATCAGACAGGCCTATTACAGAGTTAGTTTAAGCGGATGACGTAGCTCTCTGGGCACTCCAGCCCAGCAATCCTCTCCCCTCTCCCTCCCTCCCCCCTCCCACTACCCTAACCCCTGCAGTTCGACTTAATCCCGTCATGCACTCACACAAGCCAGCATTTTATATGTATGTGTTTTGTGAATATTTTATAATGATGTTTGTATTATATTTTGTTTTTGTAAACTCCACTCGCGCCCACGACTGTTGGTCCATCAATGAAATTTATCAATATCGTACCTCCAAAGACAACAGTGCACCAATCCACAAAAATCTATTCTTTTTTAAAGCATGACAGCCATCATCATCATCATCATCATCATCATCATCATCATCATCATCATCATCATCATCATCATCATCATCATCATCATCCTTCTTCTTCTTGTTCGTCTC
This sequence comes from Oncomelania hupensis, assembly GCA_036898135.1. Taxonomy (NCBI): domain Eukaryota; kingdom Metazoa; phylum Mollusca; class Gastropoda; order Littorinimorpha; family Pomatiopsidae; genus Oncomelania; species Oncomelania hupensis. The sequence goes on along the minus strand of CM072514.1, from coordinate 88,441,315 downwards.
CTGCTTCCTTCCCATGGTCCTGATTTGGCTCGGAAGAGTCCGCTGGACCTAAAGCAATAATCATGTAATGTAATGTAATGCTTCCTTCCCAACATAATCATCGATGTCGTCGCCATCATGATCGTCATTATCATCATCCCTGTTGTAGTCTCATAATTTTACCATCATCATCATCATCATCATAGTCGTCGTCTTGGTCGTTGCCGTCATCTTCATCATCATCATCATCATCATCATCATCATCATCATCATCATCAATGACGACTTTTCCAAACCCCTCCTCCTCCCGAGAAGGATTTCAGAGAGGAACCTTTCTAATGACGACTTTTCCCAAACCAGTAAGTTATTAAACTCTTCTAGTCGGCTGTCAACGAAGACGGCGATGCAGGGGACGTAATCCTGATCACAATACTGTTTTGGCCCAACAGAGTAACGGCGCAATGTTGTGTTACTTGCTTAGCTCCTGGCCAGGCGATTGGGCAATGGAGCGTAGGCAACACAGTCAGTGTGGGCCTGTGACAGCCAATGACGTGTTAGACTTCCTTCCCTCTATTTCTCTCTATCTCTCTCTCCCTATCTCTCTCTCTCTTCCCTATCTCTCTCTATCTCTCTCTCCTATCTCTGTCTTTCCCTATCTCTCTCTCCCTATCTCTGTCTTTCCCTCTCTCTCTCTCCCTATCTCTTTCTCCCTGTCTCTCTCTCCCTATCTCTCTCTCTATCTCTCTATCTCTCCCTCCCTATCTCTCTCCCTCCCTATCTCTCTCTCCCTATCTCTCTCCCTATCTCTCTCTCTCCTATCTCTCTCTCCCTATCTCTCTCTCCTATCTCTCTCTCTCTCTCCCTATCTCTCTCTCCCTATCTCTCTCTCTCCCTATCTCTCTCCCTCCCTATCTCTCTCTCTCCCTATCTCTCTCTCCCTATCTCTCTCTCCCTGTCTCTCTCTCTGTCTCTCTCTCCCTATCTCTCTCTATCTCTCCCTATCTCTCTACCTCCCTATCTCTCTCCCCCTCCATATCTCCCTATCTCTCTCCCTATCTCTCTCCATATCTCCCTATCTCTCTCCCTCCCTATCTCTCTCCATATCTCCCTCTCTCTCTCCCTATCTCTCTCTCCCTATCTCTCTCTCTATCTCTCTCCCTATCTCTCTCTCCCTATCTCTCTCTCTATCTCTCTCTCCCTATCTCTCTTTCCCTATCTCTCTCTCCCTCGCTTTCACTCTCACCATTCCACCCAACTTCATAGTTGCGCCCTCTTCCCTTTTTCATTGTTTTTATAATTAATGTCCAATCCGCACGAGATTGGTGGGTATGTGCCCTCTTGATATATTGTTATCATGTTTTACTGTCTACTGTTTACTGTTGTTATACTGTCCTTTATCGTCTTGTAACATTTAGATGCGGCACCACGTGTGAATTTCTCTGTGATTGAGATAATAAAGTGAGCGTATTCGTATTTGTTCCACCCTACAAACCCTACACCACAAACCCCACACACATTTTGTTGTGTCCAATCCTGTGCAGGAACCACGCTTGAGGACAAACACATATGGCAATGCGCTGCATTGGTAGCACGTTGGTTTTCTTAGTCCTGAACACAAGTCTCAATTCTTTGCGCCTTGAAAGCATTTGAAATGCTCCGCATTGGTGTGTTCTTAACCCTTTGTGAGCTTTGTGCCAGCAGATTATTAACCATTTCTATGCCATTTTCCCGGTTAGTCTCTTCAGCCATTTGTGCGCTACTTGATGTGCCAAGGAACTTTGATGAACCGCTTGCTGAGCTCAAAAGTGAGTCATGCGACAACAATATTTATTTTATTTAACAATTCTTATATAGCTCTTTTCCAGATCAAGAGCTGCTCAAGGCGCTGGCCGATACAGGATCTAACTCAAGCCGCCTGAGGCGCGCTATTGCATCCTGTGACGCCCAAACAATTAAGCACAATCATGGGCGACCGAGTGTGGGGGAGAAGGGACCTAGTGCTTGTTGGGTCTAGGACATGAGAGTCAGGATCTCTAAAGTCCGTGCGATGCAGCGTGCACAGAATAGACCTCGGTTTACACTCTCATCCCAAGAAGTACATCTTAGCAACCCGTGCACAAGTGCTCTCTCTCTCTCCCCCTCTCTCTCTCTCTCTCTCTCTCTCTCTCTCTCTCTCTCTCCCTTTTCTTTACCCCTTCCATACCCAAATGCACCATGCACGGCAGTCAGACATTGAAAAGGTCAAGTCGTCCACAAACACACAACTATCAACGACTATCGAGTGCGTCCCAAAGGCCTGGAAGTCTACAACAAAACGCATAATACCTTACCGCTTTTGCTAAGACAGCCTAACATAAGTTTCTTGCAATTTCAGCTGAACAGTGTCAATTAGACCCTAGCGTGACTACAACACCCAGGCTATTTTATGTGTTTATGAAAAGCGGCTTAGCATTTTTTTCAGTAGATCGACGGCGGCGATTGAGTGCCTAACACTGTATCTTAATACCTTATAGCCATTACTGTAAACCCCAAGTAAGTACTAGTATTCAATACTCTCTATAACCACCTTCAGTTCAATACACTGTTAGTCACACCACATAAGAGCAGTTCTTTTCAATGGTGAATGCACCGGTCACAAGCTGGAGTGGGCGATGAGCCTTATTTCATCTTCAAATTGGGCGTGGTTTTGTGCAAAAAAGGACAAAGTCCCCAAGTTCAAGTCCAATTAAAGAGATACTTACCGAAAGTTGTGTGAAATCTGAATATTTATGTTACTGATCGTTAATGTTATGGGTCTCATTTAGCGCTTGTCCAGCGCAAGGCTCTGACGGATACAGGATCGAACTCAAATCGCTCGAGGCGCCCACTCGCTGTCTTAGGAACATCATCTGACGTCCCAGACAACTGGTCGTGAATAGCGTACAGCGTTTGTGTTAAAAACAAATGAAATTAAACAGGGATTTATTTCTCTCCTAATTAAAGTCCAAAAGTGCTGTTCGTTTTCACTTTTTAATATACCAGTACCAGAGGTATTGTTAATATACCAATACCACAAGTAAAATAGAGAGAGTTTGTGTTTTGGTTTAACAAAACTTAATGAAATTAAAGAGGGATTATTTGTCTAACATTTCTCTATTCAATCTGCATAATAGAAGTTCTTTTCAGTTATGTATCCATTACAAGTTGGAGAGTCATGGCTGACGTTGTTGTGTAAAATGCGTTTTGTGTGCGCCTAATATATCACGGGGAAATTAAAACAGCGATATTTTCTCACGTTTTGCTATTCATATTGTGCATAACACAGTCAATTTCAGTGTTCAAATACCGATTTATAGTTTGTAAGAGGGTTGCTGAGGACAGAGACAGATAGAGTACGCTTGTTAAATGATCAGGAGGAGGAGGAGGAGGGGGAGGAGTATGAGGATAAGAAGAAGGGGGAGGAGAGAAGTAGAAGAGAAGAAAAAATCAAAGAAGCAGAACAAGAACAAGAAGAACAAGATAATAAACAAAATACAAAAAAGAGGAAGAGAAGGACAGAAATTAAAGAAAACAAAAAACCAAAGAAGCAGGAGAACAACAAGAACAAGATAAGAAACAAAGAAGAAGAAGAAGAAGAAGAAGAAGAAGAAGAAGAAGAAGAAGAAGAAGAAGAAGAAGAAGAACAAGAACAAGAACAACAACAACAACAACAACAACAACAACAACAACAAAAGAGAATTTTTGTTGTGTAAAATCAATAGCGCTATAAGGGGAAAAAACTGTTTTGCTGCGGTAGAAGCCCGAGATTTTGACACTGACAGCTGTAACATAGTGCAGTTCCAACATCGGTCACGTTCGAAGTTCCACAGTGGCGCATTGTGTTTTACATCAACAAAGAAAATAAAGAACAAAGAGGCACAGAGATAGTGGGAGTGGCGAGGAAAGGGGAGGGAAGGAGAGAGAGAGAGGGGTGAAGATATGAAAGATAGAGCGAGACAGAGAGCGAGACACTGAGCGAAACAATCAGGGTTGCTGAGGACAGGGAAAGATGGAGTACGCTGGTTAAACGATCATCTGTGGTGTCCCTACGACCTCCGAGTTACGGGATAGGATAGGATAGGATAGGATAGAGAGAGACAGAGGGACAGAGCCAGAGAGACCGATAGGCGGACAAAGGCAGGCAGAGACAGTGAAATAAGAGGACAGCTGCAGACAGACCAAAAGTCAGGACGTAAGCGAACGGTCTTCGTTACAGTGTGCCCCAACAAAGAACAACATAAACTGTCTGACTAGTCTCTAGAGAAGAGACAGAAAGAGACAAAGTGAGAAAGAGGGATTCTTTCACACTCTAAAGTTAGAGGGGTAGAGAAAGAGATACTCGGTCCAGTGCACCCGTTCAATCACGGGTGGGAGTGTTTGTGTGTTCAGAGGAGTCGCTGACAGGTCCAAGGTGCGAGGGTAAGTAGGTTTTGACAGTGTTGTTAGTCTTGTATTCACAATTATGATTGTCTATCCCTATCTGACAATATCTACGCTTCATGCCTCTTGTTTATTTAAATACCCCCTCTCTCTCTCTCTCTCTCTCTCTCTCTCTCTCTCTCTCTCTCTCTCTCTCTCTCTCTCTCTCTCTCTCTCTCTCTCTTTCGTTTGTTCTTTCTTTTTTTCTTTCTTTCCTTCCTTTTTTCCCGATCTCTCTTTCTTTCTGTTTTCTTCTATTCCTACATGCACTTCATTCCGTTTTCATATGGTCTGACCGCTGCTAATTAATTGTAGATTATATTTACACGACACCGGAGCGTATAGGTGACTATTGATCACATTACTCTGACACCAGCCAACCAGTTGATGTGACCGGGAAAATAAAATGATCACACATTGACCAATCCGGGATGCGATAGTTTTTCCCCACATCACGTCTGAGGGATACCATAAATGGAACGAATTCAGACCGAAACCGTACAGCGTTGTTATCTCCCTTTTGTGCTCTTCGGTGTCTTTACAGCCAAAGTTTGCTAAAGCAAGCTGTTTGTATGTGTTTGTATATTTGTATCATTGTATGTGTACAAATATGTAAGTTATATCTAACTTATATCAGTACAACTTATGTTGATCCCAATTATATATGCTTGATGAACCTGAGTAGAGGCAAGCTTACGCTGAAACCCGCGCTGCCCGAAACTTTTATCCTATTTAACAACGATCCAATGTTCAAATGGTCTCTGTCTCTCTCTCTGTGTCTCTCTCTGTGTCTCTCTCTGTGTCTCTGTCTCTCTTTCTATTTCTCTCCCCCTCCCCCTCTCTCTCTCTCTCTCTCTCTGTTTCTTTGTGTTCTTATAAGTCATAAGGTATTAAGAACTTTCTTAACTCTACAGGAATGTATATTAGCATGTGCATTGAATGTTTTGAAGCGCACTTGGCACAACTTCAACTTGTTTGCTTCTAATTCAAAGACGGTTTATGTACGGAGCCACTGATCTGTTATGTAACTGGTCATATAGGACGTTCTATGTGTGGGCCTGAGGGTGGAGTAAAGGGTTTGAAAGGAAGGAGAAGGAGCCAAAGCGTTGAAGGGGGTTGTAATGAGGATTGAGGCTGAGCAGTACAAAATGACATCACCTGTGTCTCCAGACAAAAACATAGTTTGGGATTTATACTCATATACATATTTTCTATAACGTGTTTTGTTTTTTTTAAATATCGACTGAATGGGTTGCGTTTTGTTCGACATTATTTTAAAATACAAAATCGTGGTGAACGTGAACGATATTACATCTGCTGATTACAGGTTGTTGTTTTAGTTTGCATTAATAAGACGCTTCCGTCCTGCCACCATGCACAGGTATAGGTATATTAGTCACAAACGGAATTCAAAACTGTGGATCTAATTTACTGCGAGACTGGTCTCGTGTCTAGCCCCGTAAATAATTATAGGTGGAAACGGTTTGATGATGTGTACAGTAGGAACAATGGTTGTTGTGATGACAAACAAAACAGTAGTTGCTTGGTAAAATGACACTAAAGGCCAGGCCACACTTGTGTTACGTACCCGTCCACGCTTGTGTTACGCTTATGGATTCCTTATGTAGTTCCTTGCGTACTGGCTAACGTAAGATTTCACAAGGATGGCACATGTTTGATTTCCGCTGCACATAATACATAAGCCGGATTTGCGAGGGTCAATAAGAAGCCAGAGTGTGACGTCACGAGCTTAGAGGTCAATCTAAACTCCTACCTATCCTATCCTATCCCGTAACTCGAAGGTCATTTGGGTACCACAGATAATCGTTTAACCAGCGTACTCCATCTTTCTCTGCCCTCAGCAACCCTCATGGCTTCGCTCAATGTCAAGCCAGTCTATTTTCGAATGTTGTCCTCCCACCTCTTTTTCTGTCTCTCTCTTCTTCTGCCTCAATGCACCGTGCCTTACGGGATGGTGTTTGCAAGGCCTGACGCTCGGAGTTTCCGTTTCTTCACCACTGTGAGCATATCATTGTGTTGTCCAATGGCTTGTGTGAGGGTCTGTCGGACTTCGTTGTAAGTGATGTGCTGGGTATAGGAAATGCCTAGAAGTCTTTTGTAGTACGTCATCTCCATGCTTTGTATTCTTCGTTGTAGATCTGCTTTGAGGGTCCATGTTTTGCAAGCGTATAGGAGGATGCAGATGACAAGAGAGCGCAGTAGCCTTACCTTGGAGTGCAGACTGATGGTCATGTCTTTCCAAATGGGCTTCAACCTTGTCAGGCCCGCACTTGTTTGTGCGATCCTGGAGAGGACTTCCTGTCAGGACCCATTGTCCGATACAATGGCTCCTAAATATTTGAAGCTATGCACTGTGTTGAGCGATTGGCCTTGGACTTTGATGTCCGTGTTGATGTCATTGGTGTTCTTGGTCATCACTTTGGTACAACTTATGTTAATCTGATGAATAAAATTTGATACAACAACATCAACATCACTTTGGTCTTCTCTACATTTATTTCCATTCCAAAGCTTCAGCTCCCTGTGAGGTGTTATTTTTCTTTTTCATCTCTCTTCGTTTATCACACACGTCCAATTTTTAAGTTCAGATGTAAATGTAATCCACGTTTTCTTCTTTGGGCGGTGCTTGCCAAGGATCTCAGTGGCGGCATCTGTCACAGCTGAGTTGAAGGTGACATCTACTTCACCAGCTCCCAAAATGAGCAGTGGTGTAATTTTCCTTCCAATTGTGGCTTGGAATATTTCTGCCACCTCCGGGTTCTTGCAGTTTGTCCGGGCCGAACTTCAGTCTGGTGCACTTTGCTGTGTTTACTCTCTTCAAGTGGAGCCGGAAGGACATCATTACGAGTCGTGGTCATCTCCGACGTCTGCTCCTGAAAAAGTGCGTGTCCTGCCAATATTGATGCTTGATCTGAAGCTTATTTTGACCATGTTGTACTCAATCTGGTTGTGATACTCCCTGCTGGGACTCCCACATGCTTAACTATACGCAACAAATGTGATCTGCTACACACGCTGTGGTGAGCCAAGGCAGTTGACTTCCCTTGTTGCGTATCGACCTTAGTAAAGTTGTTTCATATTATAGTAAAATCTTGAAATGGTACATTACATCGTCATTAAAAAGTGCTTTGTCGTAGGGAAATTACACTTCTAAACACGTTTATAAATTCGAAGCGGACCGTAATAAACATGGCGCCACTACCTCCGACCCAATGTATAAGCCGAAAAACGTAAGCCAAATGTTGCCACTAAGCTCATAAGGTGTGGCCACCCATCAAAATGCCGGTCAGTGAAAAATCTCATAACCCAATGCATACGCCATAAAACGTAAGCCAAATGTGACCACTATTTTACAACCAAACCTAAGCTTATGTATATGTTACAGAAAGAACCCGTAACCAGGGATAACGCGTATTCCCTGGACATTTTAGTGAAAACGTGTAACCCTGTTTCAATCGGAGATTACACGTATTCACTAAAATATTCAGTGATTACGCGTAATCCCTGGAAAAAGGTCCCAGTGATTACGTGTATTCCCCGATGCTAAGTGTCATTGTGATTGTTTTTCCATAGATATTGGACATTTTAGTAAATATTGTACATTCTCAATCACACAATGCGTCATTCATGATGCACACAATGCAACAAAGAAGGCAGGTTACAAAATACAGATTTTAATATTCAAAGTTAAAGAAAACATATCATCTCTCACATAAAATTATAAAACTTAAAATGTCTTTTAAAAATCTTCATTAAAACGTATTCTTTGGTAGCTTGAAAGTTGAGAGAACTCTCTGAGACAATACTATTGTCAAAATTGGGCGGACAACGACGCCCTTTGTCATAGGTCTTTTGCGCTTCTTCTGGCACTCTCGACAAAGAGCCTTGAAAATTTCAACAGCTTTGGTTGGAACATTTGCATTTTTTTTGTAACTCCTTGATCATTCTGTCTCTGCCCCCATGACCTGTTGACAAGTGGGCGGTCTTGACGATGTCGAACGTCTCCTCAATGCTCACATAGAAGAGCGGTGACTCTTCTGGTGTGCTACGTTTCTTGATGAGTTTTTCCGTTGGTCCACACTGTATTACTACATAGGCCTACCTGAAAACACAGTTAGCATCTCGTGAGTTTCACAATTCGCACAGGTAAACGACATGAAAAACAAACTGCTGTCAGTTCCTCCTCCTCCTCCTCCTCCTCATCATCATCATCATCATCATCATCATCATCGTCATCATCATCATCACCATCATCATCATCATCATCATCATCATCAATAGCAGCATTCCTATCCTCCTATATATCATCATCATCATCATCATCATCATCATCATCATCATCATCATCATCATCATCATCATCATCAACATCAATAGCAGCAGCATTCCTATCCTATATATCATCATCACCATCATCATCACCAATCATCATCATCAACATCAATAGTAGCATTCCTATCCTCCTATTTATCATCATCATCATCATCATCATCATCATCAAAAAGGAACACACACACGCACACACACGCATACACACGCACGAACACACACACACACACACACACAGCGGCGTTAGTACAAAGGACCGTTGCCTCAAATATCACTATCTGTCCAAATGATAAAATAAAATAAAAACCAAATAGACGAATATGGCCTATAGAGTGAAAGGAAAACTTACTTCTCCAAAAGATAATAAAAAAATTATCCCCGCCGGCCCTTGGCTTTGGGGTTGTCAGCTGCTGCCTTCACGCCATCGATGGTCTTCTGATAATCACACTTTGGAATCAATCCTTTCTTGTTTTCTTTAAAATGATCCGTGAGACTTTGTGTAAATCTTTCCTCGATCGACATCTTGACTCTGCTTAAAGTAGAGAAAGATTAGGGAACCAAGTAGAGCTTTAGCCTAAACAGTAAACACTTTTGCAAAACTGAATCTATTCAATGTGTACATTTCCTCATGTCTTTGTCATGTTGCACATCAGGATTAGAACTTGTTCATAACGCATACAAAATGAACCCTATTTAGGAAATTAATTTTTAATAATGTTGTAGAAATTGAGTTGGCTCTCACTATGCCAATGTATAATGATTGTGTTCATAGATGGAGATTACGTGAATTCACTAAATTTTAAAATTTTTAACAGTAAAAACGTGTAAAAGTATGGGCTTTTTTTCAGAGATTACGCGTAATCCCTGGAAATTGTAGGGAATACTTGTAATCCCTGATTGAAACAGAGATTACACGTATTCACTAAATTGTTCAGGGATTACGCGTAATCCCTGGTTACGGGTTCTTTCTGTAACATATATATCGCTCAGTCATGTATAATAACAGTCGCCACGTTTTGTTGTCAATGATAGGGAAATGAAGCTCAAGTAGTAAGATTATTTGTTATTTATTTTATAGCTTTTAAATAGCGTTTTCCCAGCTCAAGAGCTCCTCAAGGCGCTGAACGACGCAGGCGCTGGTAGGCCTATTTGAGAACAGCCAGATGTACGCGCATTTTCGTTCGTTAATTCCAAACCTCATTAGTAAAAAGTAAATTGACTGTTGTTATAAAGCGCAATTACCAGTTATAGGCGCTGACCAAACTGAGGATCTAACTCAAACGCCCAATACGCTAACCTGCAGTGTTCGGCGCTCTGTCCAAACGCTCAGAGCGATCCTATCGACTTAGAGATTATGCCTGTTCATCCGAGGCTTTGTGGTGCAGTTACCAGATTCTTTGTCTCGGCGCGGAGGCGACAAAGGGGAGAGACGTAAACCACCCAATAAATATAGTTGAAAAAAGGCGAAGTATCTAGTAGTAGAAAAATGTGCGATCACGTGAAGAACTGATCCCTGTACTGCGATGCAGAGACTGACAAACAAAAGTCTAAACGCTGAAAGCAAAACCATCACCGACAACGACGTTTTGAACTGGGGGGAGACAAGTCTTATTGTCTAAGAGAACTTGTTTAAGTCATGCGTCAGGCCTTCGGTTTGTAGAGTGTTGCCCTCCTTGTACAACGGGCAGAACAATCCGACCAACTGCGGCGCTCTGCTACCCGTGACAAGCGAAACCTCCAAGACTATCTCAATGTACCCTCTTCGCTCGGTGATCACCTCGTGTCCATAGGACCAATGGTGCGTGACACGGATCAATAAACCGATCAACGTCTCGATAGCCATCGATACCCGGACATGGCGCGGGTAGGATCACGTGACTCTGTACACGGATTAACGTGCTTGTCGCACTCCGTATTGAAACAATGGCCTCCCGTAACGATCTTGACCCGTTTTAATGAAAGAAAATGGCGCATAAGACGCATTCATAGAATTACAATAAAGTTTAAAATAAAAAAGAGAGATATTGCGGGTCAAGAATGTACCAAATCGTGGCACTTGCTGCAATAACCGAGAATGTTTTAATAGTCATCTTATTGACCCCACCCACCCTTCCCCCCTTCCCCACGCTCAACAAATGTGTATCAAATGATAAAGCTCTTATTAGGCCAGCCGTACAACACCAAGCCGCTGGACCTAAAGCAACAATTATGTAATGTAATGTAACACCAAGTTTGATTTCTCACGCACAATAATTATGGAGTGATTTCATCAACGTTCTTGAGTGCTTATCTATTTATCTGTCTGTCTGTCTGTCTGTCTGTCTCTCTCTCTCTCTCTCTCTCTCTCTCTATATATATATATATATATATATCAAGGGAGAGAGAGAGAGAGAGAGAGAGAGAGAGAGAGAGAGAGAGAGAGAGAGAGAGAGAGAGAGAGAGAGAGAGAGAGAGAGATACGAAGAATACAAAGCATGGAGATGAGGTGCTACAGAAGACTTCTGGGCATTTCCTATACCCAACGACGAAGTCCGACAGACCATCACACAAGCCATTGGACAACACGATGACCTGCTCACAGTGGTGAAGAAACGGAAACTCCGATGGTATGGCCACGTCACCAGATCATCAGGCCTTGCAAAGACCATTCTGCAAGGCACAGTGCAAGGAGGTAGAAAAAGAGGGAGACCGAAAAAGAATTGGGAGGACAACATTCGAGAATGGACTGGTTTGACACCGAGCGAAGCCATAAAGGCTGCTGAGGACAGAGAAAGATGGAGTAAGCTGTGGTGCCCCTACGACCTCCGGGTTACGGGACAGGATAGGATAGATAGATAGATAGATAGATAGATAGATAGATAGATAGATAGATAGATAGATAGATAGATAGATAGATAGATAGATAGATAGATAGATAGATAGATAGATAGATTAGATTAGGTAGGTAGGTAGGTAGGTAGGTAGATGGATAGATAGATAGATAGATAGATAGATAGATAGATAGATAGATAGATAGATAGATAGATGGATGGATGGATGGATGGATGGATGGATGGATGGATGGATGGATGGATGGATGGATGGATGGATGGATGGATGGATGGATGGATGGATGGATGGATGGATGGATGGATGGATGGATGGATGGATGGATGGATGGATGGATGGATGGATGGATGGATGGATGGATGGATGGATGGATGGATGGATGGATGGATGGATGGATGGATGGATGGATGGATGGATGGATGGATGGATGGATGGATGGATGGATGGATGGATGGATGGATGGATGGATGGATGGATGGATGGATGGATGGATGGATGGATGGATGGATGGATGGATGGATGGATGGATGGATGGATGATGGATAGATAGATAGATAGATAGATAGATAGATAGATAGATAGATAGATAGATAGATAGATAGATAGATAGATAGATAGATAGATAGATAGATAGATAGATAGATAGATAGATAGATAGATAGATAGATAGATAGATAGATAGATAGATAGATAGATAGATAGATAGACATAGACCGTATTAATCCTTGACCAGAAATGACTGTGCCAGCATGTAGTTAAATAATTGTTATAGTCTTCTTGGTTCTGTTGCCAAAGTGTTGGTATGAGCCTAGACTAGATTATTTGGGTCTAGATTGGATGCTCGTATATGTTAGTGTTTTTTTCTTCTTTTCTTAACATGCGCTAGTCCACCTTTAAACACCCTACCCTGTACAATAAGAAGCACCCAGTACATTGCAACCGTATCAATCAGCCGCCACCCGATTAAAAACAAGGAGTTGCTTCGTGCACGGCGATTTTACTATTGTCCTAGATTCCAAGGCCTTCGGAGTACACATGAGGTCCACACTGCCTACCTGGGACTAAGCGGGATTCACCTCCTCCCCCCCCCCCACACTAATAAGACAGCCTAAGGTAAGTTTCTTGCAATCTCAGCTGAACAGTGTCAATTAGACCCTAGCGTGCCAACAACACCCTGGCTATTTTCAGAACCTGACAGTAAGGCAAGTCACGTGTGTTCCTAAGCACAATCCTGTTCGTCCCATCACCGTAGCTCCAGTGATACAGCGTTTGACTGGCACACTGATGGCCCAGGTTCCAATCCGGTGGACAAGATTAAAGGTGGCCATTGTTTCTGTCCGTGATTGCAGTATGATTGCTCTGGTGGTTCAGTGTTGAACCCGTTTCAGGATGGTTATCCCCGTCTGCCATATCTCCAATGGCGGGTGTAGACGTTAAACTTCAACGTTCATTGACAATCCTGTTCCAAAGGCAACCGCGTAGAAGTTGAACCATTAATTATAATAATCAATGGCAGACAACTCTTTTTTTCCTCCCCCCTGTCTTCTATCATCCACAGATAAAAGCAACTGCGAATGTTGGTGCCAACTCGTTTGTTGAATGAACGACTGAACATTTCTTAAACGCATAAACATTTCCAAACAGAAATCCAAGACGACAGCTGAATACATGGTGAGGTGTTATTATTATTATTATTATTATTATTATTATTATTATTATTATTATTATTATTATTATTATTATTATTATTATTATTATTATTATTATTATTATTATAGCTACAAACCTTTTTTTCTTTCTACGAATGGGTAATACAATTAAATTAATGTGTTTTATTTGTTCAAGGGGAGTAACTCTAATACCAATATACAAATCAAATTTCCTTGTAATTGACGAGGACAGCTATCTTGCCTCTTGTTAATTTAAAAATCAAATATCTCCTAATTATATGAACAGACGAACTGATACTAATTGGTTAGGCCTTGCAAATAAATTATACTTTAATTTACGAAAGAGAACAAATACAGCAGACAAAAAGCGATAAAGGAGATTAACTGTCGTTTAAGCGTAACCCCATAGATCCCCACCTTTGACTAAGGTTTAGGACAGAGTGACTGTGGTGTAAAGACGAAGACTCTCTGCAGCAGCACACTACCATTCACAACCATTACTCTCGCAATGCCACTCTCTTGCTAATGTGCGATATGAGTTTGAAAATACGTCTCAGTATTTGTTAGCCATCTTGGCCACACAGCTGTTTCTAGTCTGGGAACGTCTTCAGTGATCGCGAGACTGGTGATAAAAAAAAGTTATACTGCAAGCATATTCATTACTGAATAAATGTACAAATAAATAAATTGATTAACTAAATTTATTCATTCATTCATTTGATTCGTTCATTTGATTTATTCATTAATAAAGGGAACTGGGCGCTAGACTATCGATTAAAAAGCGAAGAAATCACAGCACAGAACTACAAAAGGCAGTTAACTCATTCACCGTGACTTAATTACCTCCCTTGCCGATCCCAAGTACGACGTTTGATAGGTGCCTTCATCAACAATGCAACAGTGGTCATCAGTTATTGAGGGGCTGAGCAAGAAAAACCCTTTGATTAAAACACACCTACAGGACTTTGCAACGTTCCCCATCACCTTTCCAATCTAAACAAGAGAGAATTAGTTCGGGCGCGTTTTTCTGAGGGGGGTCTTTTTATGCTAAAGGGAATCCGTCACTTTTCAGCAAGCCCGGCTGATACATTGACGAGCTCAGAACACAACCAAATGGCCCTCTGTATCCTATCCTATCCTATCCCGTAACTCGAAAGTCGTTGGGGCACCACAGATGATCGTTTAACCAGCGTACACCATCTTTCTCTGTCCTCAGCAACCCTCATGGCTTCGCTCAGTGTCAAGCCAATCCATTCTCGAATGTTGTCCTCCCACCTCTTTTTCGGTCTCCCTCTTCTTCTGCCTCCGTGCACCGTGCCTTACAGGATGGTCTTTGCAAGGCCTGATGTTCTGGTGACGTGGCCATACCACCGGAGTTTGTTTATTCACCAGTGTGAAATTTAAATGTCATCGTGTTGTCCAATGGCTTGTGTGATGGTCTGTCGTACTTAGTCGTTGGTGATGTGCTGGGTACAGGAAATGCCCAGAAGTCTTCTCTGTATCTATGGCAACGATTCCGCAAAACTCAAATCATTGGCAGCAGAGAATGGGAAATTAATATTTTGTTTTAGTTTCGTATTCCCCAGGAGGATAGCTTATAATAAAGGTTGTGCCCAAGATGCCGTCATTTCACTCCAATCCTATTTCTTTTGGCGAGACAAGTCGATCTGTGGTCTACACAAAAGGTTTGACTGCGCAATTGCAGAATAGCAAGAATTGATCGTATTTATTTCCAGTTCATATTCCCTGCAAGTTCAACATTGGTTTTGCTGTCTTCTTCTTGACTACTACTACTTCTTCTTCTTCTTCTTCTTCTTCTTCTTTTTCTTCTTCTCCTTCTTCTACTTTTTTCCTTCTCCTTCTCTTTATTATTTTCAATCGATCGAATGGTACATCCGATGAGGAATAAAGTTCAGTATTGGCTATTGATTTCATTATACAAAAAAAGCAATCTCATGATAACAATGCAATATCAACAAACCCGGATCGATGAAACCATCAAACTCCACTCCATTGCATAGGAGACTCCATCAGACAATCACATCAAAACAATGAACGAAGATGTGTTACATAGGGCGGTTGAAAAGTAGCTCCTTATTAAAAATAACGTATAACTTTCATTTTCGTCCTTAAAAAATAAAATCCGCGATAGCTATTACATTCTACCACAGTAAGAAACACAACAAATTTTACTTGATGTAAATGTAGAGCTATTAACAATAAATATCAGCAATTTTGAAGATAGAGTTACTTTTCAACCATCCTCTATAATCAATACCTCGTTTAGGAAAGATTTTCCGAAAGGCTGAACAAGGTGCAATATTGAAGGGATCGTTTAAGAAAGGAAAGGTATGATGTATGGAGCCCAGTAGGCTGCGGCTCTCTGTCTACCTATATCACAGCTCATAAGGGGTCATTTCATCTTACCTTATCACGTCCAATCCCCTTTTCATAAGGCGAAATCACCATAAGTGATATTTAAAGTCTCTGTGTGTGTGTGTGTGTGCGCATGCGTGAGTGCGAGCGCGTGCGTGTGCGTGCATTCGTGTGGATTCTCTGTCTGGGTCAAATCGTTTTACCTCGCCTTATCCCATTTTCATAAGGCGAAAGCACCTTAAGTAGTATTTAAGGTCTGTTTGTGGTTTTATGTCCATATAGAGAAGACTGAAGTGTCAAAGCTGATAAGATACGCACTGCGCCGCTTCAATTACAAAACAAATTGCTTTTATTACGCTCATTTTCATCATGATTATTCATGTCGTCATGTGTTTGTCCGTCCTTTTGTCGGTCTTCTTTGTTTGTCAGTCTTCATTCTCTCTCTCTCTCTCTCTCTCTCTCTCTCTCTCTCTCTCTCTCTCTCTCTCTCTCTCTCTCTCCCTCCCTCTCTCTCTCTCTCTTCATTGTCTCTCGGTCTTCTTCTCTCTCTCCCCTTCCACCCTCTCTCTCTCACTCTCTCTCAAACTACTACGTTACCCCTCTCTCCCACCTTCTTTGCTTGCCGGCCCTCCCATCCACCCTCCTCCCCTGTATCGTAACAAGGCGTTGTGTAATCACCCCAGGCCAGCTACGCTTTATCGCCCCCTCCCCCCTTTACTGTTGACTTAGCAGCCTCAAAGTAATTCGGTGTCACATCCTTCAAGTTCCGGGTCTCCTAGTTTATCCGAGCGCATTTGCGTATGCGCTAGGTCATGTCGGGCCGGCTTTTTCACGAAGTTCTTAGGCGTCATAACCCTAACCCTAACCCAAACCCTAACCCTAACCCTAAACTCTTAACTCTAACCCAAACCCTAACCCTAACCCTAACCCTTACGAAGACTATGATAGCACTGTGCGCATGCGTCGAATTTTGAACGCGTCGACCAATCAGAATGCTCCCATTCGCTCCCAGCCCAGCTAAGATACTAGGAACGGTGAGGATGTCACACCGGTATCCCTCCTAAATATCGGTAGCAGTGTTAGCAATGTACCGCTTTCTGAGTCGGACAATGATGCGTAATATGTGCCATGTGGGTGTGTGTGTGTGTGGGTGTGTGTGTGTGTGTGTGTGTGTGTGTGTGTAAGAAAGAGAGAGAATCAGTCTAGTGATAAATAATACATATATCATTTATGTTATATATTATGCTGTAATGTCCTTTTCTCGTGTAAGCGTTAGCGCGCGGGATAAAGTGTGCAAACACAAGCAACATAGGCCTACTATTTTACTACACACAAATATGGCAATCCTAGTCATTCCGTGATGAGACATTGTGTTAATCTATAATTGATTTAACCACCCTAGTGTCGAAAGGTTGTTGTATGCAGGTATATGTGTATGTATGATTGTGTTTGCCATGTATGATAGCTTGCTTTTAATTGTGTGCTTTTCTTCTGTATAAACATAAGCGAATTACATTATACAGGCCTACACAACTGAGTACCCCATGCGCACTAAGATTTCTTCGTTGTAAAAGTTCAAGCGAAATAAAATGTCTTATGTCTTATGATAGAGGACGGTGTCTTTGGACCAACTCGATCATATAAGGAACAGTGGCTACAAGCTTCAGCTTCTGGATTTTATCTTTAATTATCATATGAAATAATTTGTTTTGTAACGCGCGATTCCAAACTAAAAAGTCAGCTCAAATCGCTCACACGCGTACACTCACACAAGCACTGGCATAATTAAGAGACTGCACAGTACATTAAAATATGGAACAATAAAAATACATATACAAAGTACATAACAACATAATACCAAAGAAAGATATAGCAAACTGTAAGACATAACATTACATTACATGGTTATTGCTTTAGGTCCAGCGGACTCTTCCAAGCCAAATCAGGACCGTGTTAGACATAAAAGTGTACAGTAAATGTAACTGTAAATTATAGTCACACGACACCGAAGCGTGTAGGCGACTACTGGTCACATTATTCTGACACAGCGAACCAGTTGCTGGTAAGGGGAAAATAATAATTATGGTCACACGTTGGCCGATCCGGGATTCGAACCAGGTCCCTTTGGGTTACTAGTAAGACGCTCTACCAACTGAGCTACCAGGCACCACGTGTACATGCAAACATAGGCAGTACATTTATACAAAAAAAAAATGTCCAATTTCAGGGGAGACAACTGCGTTTTACACAAACTTATTGTCTCCCTTTATTAACGCTCGCCAGTGCTCGCTTTCTTCTTCAGAACCTTTATCTTGTCTTCTTGCTTTTTGAGCACTGGGCCAAAAAGGTCCCCACCCCATACCCTCTTCTCTACCTTCCACTCCCCACCCACACTAACCTCGCCTCCATCTCCGACATCCACGATGAGCGTGAACGACCGTGAGCGAACTCCCCTACGTAAGGTTAGGTGTCAGGCGACGGACCATTGTGGGCTTGCTCACGTCATAGATCAGAGATCAGCAATTAAATTCCACAATGAAGGTTCCTAAGCAATGATCAATAGGGAGGTACTTTTCAACCACCCTGTAGATGGTTCACTTTAGTCAGACGACTATAGATCATATATGCTTTATGTACGAGATGTTTACAGTGACTGACGGATCAAGGGCAGTGAAACTGACACCCCACCTTGTTGTAATGTATACGTAAACCCTAGGCGCCCAATGGAATCTCTCTCTCTCTCTCTCTCTCTCTCTCTCTCTCTCTCTCTCTCTCTCTCTCTCTCTCTCTCTCTCTCTCTCTCTCTCTCTCTCTCTCCTATCGATCTGCGTATTCGGGAATTAGTCTTATCTGGTCCTTCCTGTCAGCCAGAGAGTCCCAATTGTGCTTAGCATAGTTTGAAGACATAAGCCTTCAACGTAAAAGAACTGGCAGTGATGTCTGCAAGGTACGAGAGTAAGTGTGTAAAAGGCGGTTTACGATTTTGGTTTTCACTTCTCAAAGTGCTCGATCGACGCCATTTCAAAGACTAGTTACAAAGCTCCAATTCCAAGGCTTTATTTTTGGCAAAAACGGGTAACCCCTAAATTACACATTGTTATGACATTAAACAAATGATACAGTGGGCTTTCGTTGTTCAAACCAACCGTTAAAGTTTGAATGTTTCCATTTTGGCTCTGACAAGGAGTTAATTCCCCTGTTCTAACCCCTACAGCCGCGTGACCTTTGACCCTATTTCTCAATGAGCCACGCGGCTTGAAGTGTACGTTTGTAGTGTCTGGGGTAGGGTAGGGTCTATTTTATCAACCTATAACAAAAACCCTTACGAGCAATTTTTTTAACGAGTTCTATCTCTTACCGGCATTGATAGATGTTATTTTTAGCTAACGAATGTGCGCCAGCGATTGCTATTAATAGTCACAAAACTACGGAATTTATTCATTTAAAAAATAACTATTCTTTCGAAAGAGTTATTTATAAGCTTTGTTTTCAGTGGGGTAACACCCCCGTTGGGGTGCCGTGGGTTTCAGTATAAATAGTATCCCCACTTTCTGGAAATTTAGTGCTTTAAATTCCCACTGTCGCTGTCTTTCTCATTTGCTCTTTCTCAGTCCTGCTCTGTTATATCAATATGATATACTATCTTCTTCTTCGCTAGACCAGTCACCTACCTTTTTTCTTGAAAACTCTTCCGGGACAAGACTCCTTGTTTGTGTATGAGGTCTGTTGGATCAGCTTGGGAATATTGGACGCTTTCTGCCAGGTGGTCACTAGGGCTTCCTATATGTTATTATTTAGCAATGTAGGCATTTTATATGTATATGTTTTGTTGATAATTTATAATGATGTTTGTATTCTATTTTGTTTTTGTAAACGGGGGTTCGATAAATTAGAGTGCAGCCTCAGCGTCCCCTGCGTTGGATGTCTTTATTGTAAAGTGACTGGCTGGTGGAGGGCATTCAGTTTTGCCACTAGGGTTGTTTCAGCAGATCTTTTATGCGGATTGGGGGTTGTCCGGTCCTGATTTGGCTCGGAAGAGTCCGCTGGACCTAAAGCAACAATTATGTAATGTAATGTAGTGGGGTAACGCTCACTGTGAATGAAAACAGGACCTACCTAGGGGGCGTGGTCAACGTGGGTCCCTTGTAATAAAATACTTGAAACTCTTGCTTGATAATACAAGTCCAAAAGCCAACTGTACCCTGATGCTGCACAGCCATTACAAACCCACTCACATAGACAGGGTTTGTTAGGTTTAGCCTACAGGCGCAATGTCATACAAAAAACTGCCGAAAAAAACTAAGTTACGCTTCGAAAATGAGCAAGTTTTAAAATAAGCATTATTGCTCCGCCGTTCAATGTTCCCGCAGTGTTCTATTTTTGCCGATAAGAAACAAATTAGTCATTGATTGTTGTTTTCATTCAGATAGGCTTTTCCGTTTTTTCTATATGAACGAGCACGTGCACACCCACACACGTATCCACGCACTCACATACTAACTAACACACACAAACACACACACACACACACACGCATGCATTGTGACTACAGCACACTGCACAAAAAGTCAGTTGAGGCTCTCCTGTATTTATATCCATGATTCGAACTCTAGGATCCGAACCGCACACAATGAAAACAATG
>CM072514.1:88146032-88416032 GCA_036898135.1 Oncomelania hupensis | reverse complement strand
GCAAGCAGGTTAAAGGGCATGCAGGATAGTTTGCGTGTGAGCATTGCACACAGGAAGGAGTGTGGTTAGGCAAGATGACATTCTCTGCGTCTAATGCTGAACATAGAACTGACCATGATTTTGCCACACGACAGCAGCCACAACAGCACATTGGTGCCTCCCCACTTGAAACTTTATCCATTGGAATGGTAACACAGTTTCCACCTAAAAACATGCACTGTATTTGTCTAGGTGTTGTTAGGCGACTCTTGATGTTTTGGAAAACGAAAGCCAATTAATTAGGCTTCTATAAGTTTTCAAGACTACCAACAATCAGAATTTTTAATGGAAGTGTAGTCTCTTGATCATTAGATAGCTACAGAATTCCACCAGTTTCTTCTGTATAGTGGCCATGTTGCGCTCAAAGGAATTTTATCAGAAGAAGTTTAAATTATTCCTACTTTTTACTGCTGTTTGTGAGTGTGCTGTCTTGCCTGTCCTGTGTAGGCCTACTGCCAGAGTCACGGTGACAATGCTGACCAACTCTGGTTATATTTTTTTGCAACAAACATCAGTAGTGTATGGCATAAATTCTATTTCTTTCAATTTCTTTCAATTTTCACAACCTATTGAATCTTGCTGGGGCTGTTAGACGCTTTTGTCCGCTTGATCACTTTTCTGCTTTTCATTTTGAGAACTTTCTGGCAAAAATCAAGCGACTTTTGAGGAAACCAGGCAGCCCACTTCAGCAGGTAATTCGAAGGGTTTCTGAAAGCGACAGCTAGGTGGCAATACTGTCTAGAGTTTTGACCAAACATCACTTTTTGTCATTTTTGAAAGTAATTGTTGGCTTTGTTTCAAAAATGGTCCACTTCTCACATGTAATTTTTTGGGGGTTGGGGGTGGAGAGGTGGGGTGGGGACGGAGGGGGGGGGGGGGGGGCGCTACGTTTATTAGTTTTTAAGATCTTCAACATTAAACATTTGCCATTTAAAATAATAGGAAGGGTGAGGGGTGGGAGGGGGAGCCAACTTCGGCCTCAAAATCACAACATCGGTATCCCAACTATTAGGCTCGTCGACATGACGTAACACGGTCTGAGGAAGAGTTATCTTTTCCTACTGTAGGGATTGTGTCGAAGCCGAAAACAACGTGCGTTGGATTTCACCAGTTTGTTGCCAGTCTAGAATTATTTTATAATGGTTCAAAACTGTTGTGTCAAGTATTGTTACAACAGGTCGGACCGTGAGACTGATCGAAAATATTATGCCATACCCACAGTTGTTAATAAAAAGGGGGAATATATGAAAGAATTAACGATTCGACGACGAAAGGAATAGATCGCACAACTTCATCATGAAGTTGTGCGATCCATTCCTTTCGTCGTCATCTAAAAAATATCACGTTCCAATCCAAAACGAGAAAATGTGTGTGCTCAGATCACTTTGTAAACGGTAAATATATATTTTTTATTATATATAATATATATATATTTCATGTAAATTCGCTTTTGAAAGAAGCATACAAAGTAGGCCTATTATTATTATTTATTACTGTAGCCTACACATGTACTAAGTAGTAGTAAGTAAACACTAGCTTAGTAGTATTACTTAGGTACTGTTTACTACTATCTAAACCGTACTAGAAGTTAGCAACATTTAGGCCTACATTAGGGTATTCTGAGCTTAATAATATATTAGAATCAATCTATTTGTTAGCTGACAGTTATAAATGATTCAAAGTAACCTATCAAAGTACCATCATTTATCTTTCACTGTTCCAACTTCCAGTCAATTTCCCTATTTTTCTAGCATTTGTTGTAATAAAGTGGAGGGGGATTTTCCCAAGCTTAAGCTTGTAATTGTAGTTGTTCAGCATTGTAACTTATACACTACAGCATTTGGTCTAGTTATTGTATATTATAGTGTATTTTAAAAAGCATCAACAACACAGTGAAGATAATGGTTAACAAAAATTTAAAAAGTCAAAACTTAAGCAAGGAAAAAATGTTTCAATTGCTAAAAACAATTTCAAATGGGTTGTTGTCAGATCTCAAGTAGCAAATTACTACTTAGACAATACAGGAATAGGGTCTAACCAGGTAAATTAATTGCTTTCAATTTATGTACAGGTCACAAAGCCTACGTTGGAGATGTTAACAGCCCAAACTGGATACCAACATTGAAAATGGGACACTCATGGTCCAAGGCTGTAAATGTTTCCAGATAAAAATTAATACATATTACCAACAGGAAGAGTTATTTGTATTTTATGTATTTTAATAATGAATAACTTCAAAGTTTCATATACTTTAGTGCCATGCCCATCAGCAGTGAACATTAAAGATTGTTAGAAAAAAATCTGAAAATCTAGAGTATTAGTCCTGATTTATATGTTAGTTATTGGGGGTATTGAAATGTAAATAATAGACTAAAAGAGGCAGTGACATTTTAATATTGAATGACATTGACAATATAAGTTACATTTAATTAATATATAGTACTAGTAGAGTTGTTTCTGAATAAAAGGGTGTGATATACTAATGGTGCACGTTTGAAGCAAATTGTTTTGAAATAGCAGTAGTCCATAAAAAGATACTTAAATATATAACAGATGGTTCAAAATTCTCATAACATTTATGCTAATATGTTGCCTGTTCTTGCAAGTTGCAAGCCAATGTTGATGTAATGTGCAACAGTAATCAAAGATGACAATTCTTTTATACATTGAACAGTATTATATGCATTAATGTCTCACTAATAAGGTGTTCTGTATGGGATGCTCTTACGATCTGTATATTGACTATCAAGTTTTCTGGTTCAGATTCAAGTTCAGATGAAAAAAAAATCAAAATGATTAAGCCAATTTTAGAAATTGATATATATAACACACATAATTGTAAAGTTGTGTAATTATTACTATTTCAGATGCAATCGATTAATTAACCTCAGAAAGAAAGTAACTTGTTTGTGTGAATGAATGAGTATAGGCTTTGAGTAGATTATTATCTAGAAAAAGTGCGATATTATAAATATTATTATTATGAATTTCTAATCTCATGCAGTGTATACCAGTATCATACTGATAGATCATACTACCTTATTTAAATAGCCCCATTTATGGATAGTGCTACATACAGATGGGTAAATTTTGTTTAATATAATAATGTTGTGAAGTACTAAATGCAGAACAGAGTTGCTTGGTAAAACTCTTCACTTTGACTTGAGCCATCGTTACTGGCAGGCTTGTGTATGAAATCATGCTAAATAGCTACACAAATGCAAAAATTTCTTATGACAAAACCCAGTTGTTTATTGTTATTAAATAACACTTTAACAAATTTTATTTGTACATTAAATACATGCTTGAATGATTAGTTCAAATACCAATCTCTGTCAGTCTCTCTCTCTCTCTCTCTCTCTCTCTCTCTCTCTCTCTCTCAAGATTTTTTTTATCCTTTACTAAGTACACTTTAGTTATTGACACATACAGCTGAACACATGAACATTGTACAACAGGCAATATTAATTAAAATAATTATTTATTCAGATAATAATAATAAGTACCTATGCCTAATCAATGCATAAACACTAGCTGTTAATTGTCATAATACAATAAATGTCAAACCAGTTTAGTTGTTATTTATTTTGAATCTTTAGCAGCACATTGAGGACAGATCCAAAGACCTTTAGGCTTTCTTTTCAGGCCCACACAGCCAAAATGAAACCATTCAATCTGACAATCTTTTTTGTCACAAGCACTGGCCGGTGGAGGGCATTCAATTTTCCCACTAGGGTTGTTTCGGCAGATCTTTTATGCGGATCAGGGGTTGTCCGGTCCTGATTTGGCTCGGAAGAGTCCGCTGGACCTAAAGCAACAATAAATCAATCAATCGATGTCACAAGCAACCATTCTACCAAATTCACCCTTCCAACACACACAAAACAAGTCTTGTTTTGATTCTGTTTTTGTGTCATTTGCCACCAGCTGCTGATCAATACCTAAACTCTCTGGTGCTGAAGACCACG
Source organism: Oncomelania hupensis (assembly GCA_036898135.1). Taxonomy (NCBI): domain Eukaryota; kingdom Metazoa; phylum Mollusca; class Gastropoda; order Littorinimorpha; family Pomatiopsidae; genus Oncomelania; species Oncomelania hupensis. The sequence continues at coordinate 88,412,025 of CM072514.1, read as the reverse complement.
AATTCTTAGGAACATCATAGGGATCAACTCCGTCAACACTTATAAGTTTTTGGAAATATCTTAATTTCGCTGCTGGCAACAATTTTGTAGCGTATGTTTGTAGACTCGTATTGAGCCGATCCCTACACTAAGGGACGCTACTCTAAATCAAGATGGATCTCGACGAGCCTAATATGAGCTGCTAATCTAAAATAACGAGCCACTGCCGCGAAAACGGCAAAATACGAACCGCTCCCCGAAACCTCGTGCTACTTCCTGTTTGCTTTCTGAAGGTTTTGTCGCTGCATCTGGACTCACAATTCCATTTTCAAGCAGAAAATGTGTCTGTTACACAAAGTAGATGAAGTTCGAAGGAAATCAGCATTTCCCAGTTCCTCTGAAATGCGAAAACGCCGCGTGCGATCAAGCCAGTTCGAGATGTTGTGTCAGGCAAAGACAGCCATAGACTAGTGAAAGTTCTCATGATGTGTTGCAAAATCTTGAAAAACCCACATTGTGACATTGTCAACAAAGGACACGCCCACTTCATATGGATGAAGAACAGAATGTTGTAGAGGATAAAAAGATTGTTGATTCTGATGTTGACAGTTTTGATGATATGACAGTGCATTGTGAGCCTGCAGGGAATAGAATAGTAACATGACACTTCTAATAAAAAGATTGTTGATTCTGATGTTGACAGTTTTGATGATATAACAGTGCATTGTGAGCCTGCAGGGAATAGAATAGTAACATGACACTTCTTGCTAAAAATATTAGTGTACAAGCTTAGCCAATACATGGACTGAATGTATACATGTGTATATGAAATAATTAAGGAAAAGATTGGAGGTGATCTACAAGAAGAGAGTCTGGATTTATTATAGGCTGCTAAATCTGCCAATAGCCAGATTAACCCAAACTCTGTATCCAGTCATGCATTAGTTTAAGTTTGATTCTTTCGGTATTTAATTTTAATCAAGTGACAAGGTTTAGTAATAGTGTATTCAATGGTGTTGTCTCCTGCACCCAGCTCTTATGATTTGGTTTCTCTGGTAACTTCTGAACACACTTCTTTTGCCTAGACGCTAGAAAATGTATGCAATTGTCAACTTCACCGATGAAAACGAAGTCGCAATTATCCCCACCAACTGGCGCGATGGCAATAGTTGCGCAGTGTGGCCGAACTACAAAAACTCCCAGAAAATAAACAAAGCTGTGAAAGAACGTCAAGAGCCGGATCCTTTATGGCACGCTTACCCTATCAGGGAACTCTTTGTCGATGGTGAGTTAAATTTTGCTTCAGATAAGGCCCACACCAAAAAAATTAATGTCTGTTTACGGTATCCTGACCAACCTTATATTTTTGGCCCGACCCTAAACTTATTTTTGGGATATCTGGAAAAAAAAGAAGAAATAAGCCAAAATAATCGCACCCAATGTCAAAAGAGGTTTAGAAAAAGAAAAAAAAGTAAACCAACTGACCAACAATTTTTTCTCCTATGTTACCGTAAACAGACTTTTTGTTGTTGTTGACCTAATGCATCGCTTTGGTAATTACATTATCATAACAGCAACATATTACTTAGTCTTGGTTTCTTTGTCTTTTTAGGAAACGTTTAAAGTGCAAGCAGCAAACATTATGCTCACAACACATACACATGTAGGTATATATAGGATTACGAGAAATGTTCAGCACCCTTAACCGTGTGGGTACAATCCAATCTGATCTAATCCATGTGCCTAAGGAGAGAGAAGTTATGTATTTAAATTTATGTACTCTTTCTTAGTTTCTAACAATCTCAGTGAATATTTTCGCTGGAAATTATGTTTAGTTTGTCATTTTTATAACGGAATGTTTTAGTACCTTGCATTACATTACATTACATGGTTGTTGCTTTAGGTCCAGCGGCAGTACCTTGCAAGTTTATGAGGTTCCCGCAACATATAGACATACACACTCACACTGTGTGACACATTTGTTTAGGAGAACAGTACATGTTTGTTTGTGCCTTTGGGGTTAAAAAAATCCCACTTGAGAGCAATGTGTATGTGTTTGGTTCCACTTCCAGTAAATAATTGGCATTCCACTAGCAGTAGGAGCTGCCCTATCCAGCACCTGAAATTTTGGAGTTTGTGCTAGAACTTGTTGGCCCAGTATGCTTTGACTAGTGAAAAATTAAACCTGTGCTGCAACTTCTATTATGTGTTGCGCAAGAAAGATGTCTAAGCAGCAATGCACCCTGACTTGATCATGTACCTGTGATTGAGGGAAAGTTAAACATCTTTATCATTAGTACAAAATGTATACATATTATGCTATATAAGATTAAAAACCTCTATGCAATAATGCATAACTAACTTTTTTTTTTAAACAGATGATTGGGACTATGTACGGCAACGTTTGAACAAGTCTCAGTACGAGTCTGACCTGCAAACATCTGGTGATGAGACACAGGATGATGTAAGACGACCAAAAAGGCGTAAAACCCGGTAAAATGATTCATTACTTATTGATTCATGTACCCAAAGTTTTCTTTTCAACACTTCGTATTACGAAATTGATAGAAAATCGCCCTAACAACTAAATTTAAATAATAGGTAAGGATAGAGAGATTAATTTGATAAATTGTTCTACACCAATTATAAGTTACACAGTATTTTATCAATAGGTGATTCAGCCCCGATGCTTGAATCTTGATATTTGTAACTCGAATTCGTTTATCCATGCAACTTGTTCACTCAGCAACAAGGCAGGAGTCATCGTATAAGGTTTTCCAACTTTATTCAGCAAACATCAATAACTGCATACAAGATCGCTTTTAGAAAATCACTACAAAGATCATCCTTACAAGCAGACAATCAAGAAAACGTTAGAACGTTCCAACATGAGTGACACAATAACACCCAATCAAAATAAAACTCGTCACCGGAACTATTCAATGCCTTGCATCATGTAATGTTTAGATTCGACCAGCTGTTACCCGTAAGGTCTAGAAGCTTCGATCGATAAGAAACAAGTAATTCCATAAAATTCTCAATATTGACCGACGAAAATTGTCAACATTTTGCAAAACAAAATTGACAAAAGCTGACTTATTTATCATGTCCAAAAGATGGTTACAGTTTTGAAGAACATTCAGCCCAGAGACTTTCAATTGATAATACTATTACTAATGGAGATCTTCAGCTGAATCGCATGGAATGATGATTCATCTAAATTTATCTAATTTTAAACATTTCGCACCTGGTTCCTCCTTCCCAGCCATAAATATTAAAAGGCAAATTCACCCTGGTTAGACCATGTTAATATGATTGTTATATAATGCCAACATCAGGATTGCATTAATGCATATTTTTTGTGTATTCGAAATTGATGACACATTTTTACAGCACTTGTGCGTAAAACTTGTGCACAACATCTGCTGAAAATCGCATCTGAATATATTCATCACAATATTGGCACCAATATTTATACCATTTTTGATTGACAATACGTAGACATCAAGCAATTTTAAAAGCTCTAAGCACGATCCATGTCACCTTTTTTTTTTTTTTAAGTTTGGACTGACAATCTACTTTATCCAAGCCAGTTTACGCATGCTGATTGAATTATGAGACGGGTCAAACTCGTCTGTCTTACATAGCACTATTGCATGACACTATCATCCTTCAGTGATGGAGATCACGTACAATCGTACGTGTTTCACGTACTGAGTTGGGAAATCACGTAACGAAAATGTAATGAAAGGGTCAGTGCCAAAGGGGTATGAAAACGTAAAGCTAAGTTGCTGGGAGGTATCATCAGGTACAACTATTTCGGTCGTGCGTACATCTTTCGCTCGATATGGATCGTGTGCCTGTGCGTCCTGCGCGACCGCCTACCACCCTCTCTCCCCCTCCTATTCATTCTGTCGCTTCCGAGAAACAGCCAATCATATGCACGATAATAATCAATTTTTTTTCTCGACGCTTTTGATTGGCTATATAAGACTGACAACAACCCAACATTAAACATGGCCGACAAGCTGCGATCTGAGGGGAAGCCGAAGAAAAGGAAAAATAAAGCGACAAAACTAATTGCTCAAAAACATTAAAACAAGATGAAGGAAAAGAAAAACAAACATTTTTGTCAGCCTTTGGCTTTGAGTGCTCGGTAAGAGAAGAAAAAGGTAAGCCGCACCGGGCCCGGCTGAAGAAATTCAAACTGATGAAAAGACTTTTCACGCAAAGTGTTTATTACGTATGTTGGTGTACTCCCTAAAAAACTGAAAGGGGGTATAAAAAAACCCCTTATGTTTGCATTGAGGGTATGAAAACCCCCACATGTTTTGGTTGAGGGTATAAATACCCATAGCTTAAAAACTTTCTCCATCACTGTCCTTTGTTCCAGAATTGATTGAATTTAGAATTAAGATCTGCAACAGATTTTCTATCTTCAATGCAGCATGGCCTTAAAGTCCTATTTAATGCATTTATTTAATATTGTATTTTGTTTTAGGCCAGCCTTCTTGGAGGATGAGGAGCAGAATACTGATGAAGTTATTATTGAACCTACTCCTTCTTCCTGTAAGATCTTATAAGATTTATAGTTTTTTAAGTTAAAATTTATACTTGAACTTTAGGGGTTGAATTGGATATATTGATATGTTTATAGAACTGTCTGATCGACAGTTAAAATTATTACTACTACTAGCATATATAAATAGATAAATATTGTTGATTATGTTTGTTAGAGAGTAGTGTCTATCTAGTTGTTCTTAAGGTTTTAGTGAATTTAAAAAAAAAATTATACATTTTTTTGGGTAGCAAATTTGCCTCAGTGTCACGAATATAAACATAATTTATGAATATTTGTTTTGCATAGTGAAGCATTCAATAGCATTTATTTACCTTTCATCTGGTTCTATGTAGATGCAGGAAAAGCTTTGCAGAATGTTTTCGTTTGATTAATATTGTTGTAGCAATATCTATATTTCTGGAATTGTTTATCACCGAATGAAAGTTCGAATTTGATCTCGCGGCGAGCAGCCAGCCTCAGAATGATGTAGATGATTCTATGACGTAACACAGTGTGTATTTTCTATGAGGATATGTTTTTGATTGACTAATGATTAGACCTATACCATTCTGGATTGTTCTAAAGTTTTATAGGCCACAATGTACTGTGTTATATATACAGTACTTGCCTGTGTGTGAGAGTTTTTGAAAGCAGTTGGTGCTGTTTGTCTTTTGCTGATTAAAGTTGCTGAGATTATACAACGACTATGCCTTGTTTATGAGTAAACGGGCTGCGTGTATAAAAACTCTAATACAATTTACACAGATTCAAGCATCGGGGCTGGATCTATATTTCACCTGTAACAATCAGTGGTCAGTTAAATAAAATAATATTAGTTGTAATTTGTACCGATTATATATTTCATGTGACTGTCGCTGATGAAAGAATTGCCAACAACTGTAGTCACTAGCAGGGACGATAATATGAGCTAAACAATTTACATATTGTGTTTAATATAATGTTCTCCCTGCAGATCATCGGTCTCAGACTCCAACCATGACCCAAAGAACTGCAATGCCACTACCAGTACCACCCCTGTTTACTGCACAGTCTATTCATTGCAGAGGTATGTTCTGTCATATGATTTTGATGCTTATTCTTTTTTCGTATGCTTTTTCTTTTTCTTAATCCTTTATTTCCATTTTCACCTATCATGTAACAATATGATTTATGTTAAGACATCCATTTGATTATTTAAGCTCATGGCTTTTTCGGTTCATATGTAAATCCAAATGACACTAACATGAACCAGAACTGCCAATAAGTATTGTAGGAAAAAATAAGTTTTATTATTTCAACAGGTAAAGACTGATTCGCTCACCCTTATGTTCTAGAGTTACTCTGATTCCATACCTATCCTATCCTATCCTGTAACTCGGAGGTCGTAGGGGCACCACAGATGATCGTTTCACCAGCATACTCAGACCTGTGCACACTCAAAATGCTCATCAGTAGCAAACAAACCAAATTTCAGTAGTTTTTAAAAATTTTCAGTAGCAAGCTGTAACGACAGTTCAAGTAAAAAAATCAGAATTTCGGAATTTTAATAGAATTTTAATAAGTAATCCGTATTCTGCTCATGAAAATCGGAGAAAATACGGAAAATCTGTAGATGTGCACAGGTCTGCATACTCCATCTCTCTCTGTCCTCAGCAACCCTGATGGCTTCGCCCAGTGTCAAAACCAGTCCATTCACGAAATGTCCTCCCACCTCTTTTTCTGTCTCCCTCTTCTTCTTCCCTCCTTGCACTGTGCTTTGCATGCTGGTCTTTGCAAGGCCTGATGATCTGGTGACGTGGCCATACCATTGGAGTTTCCGTTTCTTCACCACTGTGAGCAGCTCATCGTGTTGCCCAATGGCTTGAGTCATGGTCTGTCGAACTTCGTCGTTGGTGATGTGCTGGTTATAGGAAATGCCTAGAAGTCTTCTGTAGCACCTCATATCCATGCTTTGTATCCTTCGTTGTGGATCTGCTGTGATGGTCCATGTTTCGCAAAAGTATAGGAAGATGGAGATGAGAAGAAAGCGCAGCACTAGCAGTCTTACATTGGAATGTAGAGTGATGGTCCTGTCTTCCCAAATGGGTTTCAACCTTGCCAGGGCAGCAGTGGTTTGTGCGATCATGGAGAGGACTTCCTGTCGGGACACATGGTCTGATACAATGGCTCGCTCCTAAATATTTGAAGCTACTGTGTTGAGGAATTGGCCTTGGACTTTGATGTCCGTGTCAATGCCATTGGTGTTGTTGGTCATTATTTTGGTCTTCTCTGCACTTATTTCCATCCCATAGCTCTTGAGGTGGTGTCGATCCTCTGTACTAGCTGTTCTTGTTCTTCTCCAGCCAATCCACCAATTTCATCTGCAAAACGGAGGTTGGAGAATGCTCTACCCCCTATGATGACTGTGCCCGTGATCTGCAAGGGCATGTAAAATGATGCGCTCTAGGAAGATGTTGAAGAGTGTTGGAGAGAGTAGGCATCCTTGATGCACACCGATGGTTGTTCTTAACCAGTTTCCGATAGCGCTGTTATGGAGGACTGCACTAGTAGCCTTGTCATACAGGCTTTTGATGACTTCAATAATTTTAGGGCTGATGTTGTACACTCTCATAGTTGCCCACAGAGCTGCATGCCAGACTCAGTCAAATGCCTTCTTGAAGTCTACGAACACATGATATAGATGTTGTTGGTGCTGTAGGTATTTCTCTCAGATCATTCTGTTCAGTGGTACTTCACCCTGCCCTGAATCCTGCTTGTTCTTCAGCTATGATTTATTCAGCTTGGGGTTTCAACCTGTTGAGTATTATTTTCAGTAGGACCTTGCTGGGATGGCGGATGAGGCTGATGGTGTGGTAATTTTCACACTACTGAAGGTTATCGTTTTTTGACGAGAGATGACAAGCGACTGGGTCCATGGTGTAGGCCACTCCCCATTCTGCCAGATCTTGTTACAGATAATGGTGAGGGCGTCAAGCATTGCTTCTCCTCTTCTGGATCACACTTGAACTTTTGGATCTGTTTGATAAACGAAGTGAGATGAAAAAGAAAAAGAACACCTCACAGGGAGCTGATGCCTACCGAAAAATCAACAATGACAACTGAAAAGGTATGCACACAGCCAAGGAGAACTGGATAGAAGATCAATGCCAGGAAATAGAGAACAGTTTGAACAAGAACAACAGCAAGAAGGCCTACCAGACTGTGAAGCGGCTGACAAGTGTTAAACCCCAAGGTCTCCATGATCCAAAGCAAGTCTGGCATATGCTTTATAGAAGAACAAGAAGTCTTGGACACATGGACAGAGTACTGCTCTGTCCTTTACAACCATACACCAAACGGAGACCCATCAGTTCTAGCATGTCCCCTGATTTGGCTCAGAAGAGTCCGCTGGACCTAAAGCAATAACCATGTAATGTAATGTAATGTAATGTAATGTCCCCAGAACAGAGAAGAAAAAGAAATCCTCTCAATTCTCCGAGAAGAAGTTGAGGCAGCAGTGCAATCGCTGAAGAAAGGGAAGTCAGAGGGAGTGGACAACATACCCGCGGAACTGCTTCAAGCAGGAGGAGAAAGATGGAGTACGCTGGTTAAAAGATCATCTGTGGTGCCCCAACGACCTCCTAGTTACAGGATAGGATAGGATAGGATAGTTAAGAGACAGTGTGCTTTCAATCCAACCTTTTCTAATAAAGATTAATCATAATTTTGTTGAATTGTGTAAAACTGCATGTTTATAGCAAAGAAAGACATTCTCTGTTATCCTCTGCCTCCAGTATTTGGAACAGACAAACTGGATTGGCAGCGATAAAATAAGATATCAATGCTTATAGGGTCCAGTGGACTACGAAGTGCCGGATTGGCAGTGCAACCACCCTTGACTCCTTGTGGCAGTTCTCAGCAAGGCAAGACATTTTGATTTTTTTAGTTCTTTGTTTTTCTTTATTACCATACACGTAAAAATTGTCACTCGTCGGTTTGTTTGTTTGTCACACTTTATGTGTCACACTTTGTGATATTGGCGATTGTGACTGATTGGTAAAGCCGATTTCTAGAAAAACTTGTGAATATATATCTTGCTAGATGGGATGCGTCATGCACTAGTTTTTAATTCACAAATTTAAAGCACAGAGCCACTGAGGCTTTTTACACATTTTTGTGTGACAATTTTCCCACACTTTTTGGTTGGGTTTACTGTTTGGGCAGGGATGTCATACACTGAAGACAGTCCTGTCAAAAACCAAGGCGTGTGACGTTTGAGACCTTTCTTTCATGTAAAATATAATGAGAGTTGTCAATGAACCAAAGATGAAAGCCTTTCAGATTAGAGCCTCCTTGCAGTTCTTGCAAACAATATAACATTTAATTGACGCAAAATGTAAAAGTGGAAGTCACAACAACAAAAAGGTAATAAAATATCTTTTACAATGTGTGGAATAATCCAATTTCTTATATACTAGTACTACTCGCATAAATATAAGGGCCGGTCTCCTATAATGGTTGCTGTTGTTATTATTTTGTTGTTGTCTGTAGTTGACCAACAATCACAGAAATAAATTGTGGGTTGTACAATTTAGGAGCCTGTTGCATGTGCCAAACAATTAAGTGTTTGGTCCACTCAGATCAGCCAATGAGCGTTTTACAAACTAGTTAAATATTTCAAATTTATGTGAAATTCAATCTTGTTCGTCTGACCTATCAATATAACTGCAGAAATGTTTATGATTGCATGTGGAAGCCCTGTCAACACTTTTCTCCAAACATTAGTCACAAGTTAGTTCATTAACTAAGGAAGCTGGAGGAAGGGGGGGGGGGGTGGTGAGTGGTAATCAGGTGATCAAACAACATCGGCCCTAGAACTCAAACTATCCAGATAGGATTGAGGCAAAGCCGGTGCAGCTACATGGTTTTGCCATACAGAGTGTGATCAGGTACCTTAGAGTAAGCCATTCGACGGTTATATGCATAGTGTGATGGAATTTATGGGTTTTGGGTGATCTGCATTATCAGGAGAGGTATAAACATGTTGTTCTCAGTCAAAATTTTCACTAAGACCCATGTAAATATACCTTTCCAGGTGAGGTGGATCACCCAGGACCCATACATTTTCTTCTCAGAGATGCATTATAATGTAAGGGTTGTGAGAAACCTGTGTCATATGGATCGGAATGTTTAATGCGTGATCCGTTAAAGGTCAATGTGGCAAGTCGGCATAGCCACTGAGAAAGTCCCTTACTTGAAACTGTCAAAGAATGTTTTCAGTTGAAAGTCGAAGCCAATGAAATTTTTAATCTATTACATATGGATGCATGTTTTATCATGTTTCAGATCCTTTTGTTCGGATCTTCACTGCTGTTGAATCGCTCAGGCAGGAAGTGAGAGACCTCACTGGGTATGTGCGGCGGATTGAGGATAAACTTACGGGAAGTTCAGCAGCACAGCCTGCGCTAATTCTGCCTGCCAATGTAGAATTTCCATTGACTTCAAAAGAAGCTCTTAAAGAACTGGAGACAGAACTTCTTAAAAAAGAAGTTGAAACGAGTGTAGTAAGTAGTAATACTATTTAGAACATTTTTGAAAACTACTGAACTACAGCTAAAGATCGATTTAGATGATGCTTTCGCAGCGATAAATCTGTGCACTATCCTATCCTATTTCATCCCGTAATTCGAAGGTAGTTTGGGCACCTCAGATGATAATTTAACCTGTGTACTTCGTCTTTCTCTGTCCTCAGCATCCCTCCTGGCTTCGTTCATTGTCAAGCCAGTCCATTCTCGAATGTTGTTCTCCCACCTCTCTTTCTGTCTTCCTCTTCTTCTGTCTCCTTGCACCTTGCCTTGCCGGATGATCTTTGCAAGGTCTGATGCTCTGGTGACAGGGCCATACCATCAGAGTTTCCATTTCTTCAGCACTGTGAGCAGGTCATCGTGTTGTCAATGGCTTTGTGATGGTCTGTCGGATTTCGTTGTTGGTGATGTTCTGGGTATAGGAGATGCCCCGAAGTCTTCTGTAGCGCCTCATCTCCATGCTTTGTATTCTTCGTTGTGGATCTGCTATGAGGGTCCATGTTTCGCAAGCTTATAGGAAAATGGAGATGACATGGGAGTGCAGCAGCCTTACCTTGGAATGTAGACTGATGGCCTTTTACGGTTTACCTTGGAATGTAGACTGATGTGCACATAGTCTCCAAATTCTACCAGATTGACATCACTTATTCATTTGTCTTCAAAATTTCACTTTTGCGCGATCATCATCACAACAACATTTTTTTTTAAGAAGACCAAGACTTTGTCATTAGATGGAGGATATGACTGGGTTCGGAAATGGATAGTGGGGCCGATCTGGGCCTGGAAGGCTCGCCCACATGTGCAACACATGTGGGTAGGTAGTGCAGTGGAGGTGGAGATCCCTTGAGCCTTGCCTGCAGCACATCTTCTCTGGATGTCTGCAGTGTGTCTTTTCTCCTATGCAAGGGATCCTTTGGGATCTTGCTTCGCCAAGCTGGACGATACTGGTCAAGTTTATTCAATGTACTGATATTGATGTCCAGGGCTTTGAACATTCACTTTTTTATATTTTATGGAAAGATGTTAAATTTAAAGCAAGTGAGTAATTTATTACCTTTTCCAAAAATAACTTTTAAAGTGGGGCAAGACTAACAAATGTGTTTTGATTGCAGTTGAATCATATTAGACACGTTGGTGGGAATAAAACATCAGACACCACCCGCAACGTACTGAAGGCTGTGATGACCAATAGCCTGGCAAAGCAGTGCTGCTGGACCGGCGCAGGGGGCAAGGTTGCATTTTCTACAACACGTCTCAAGACTGTGGTAATGAGTAAGTATACGACAGACTTTGACATTCACACAAAACATTAAGTTGGTGCGCAATTGTTAGTGAACATAATGGTCTTGGAAAATTATAGAAATTAGGTATGTGTAGACTTGATGGGGTGTGTGGAAAGAATCAAGTGTGGGTTCGGACTCTTCTATGTGATGAGGATGGGGCAGAGGAGAAGACACAGAAGACCTGAAAAAATGAAGCAACAAAGTAAGAATTACTTTCTCTGCTGACTTCCAAAATACAAGTCTCTTTAATTTTCATTAAACATATGTACAACAAATGAACTTACTCAAATTTATACATTCTAAATTACTTTAACTCTATAATTATTCATCTCTTGTTATCTAACATTATATTATTTACTTCACTACTATTTTAAATATTCTGGAAAAACAACTATAAGTATCACTCCTGAAAAAATGAAGCAACGGAGTAAGAATTTCTTCTCTGCTGACTTCCAAAATACAAGTGACTAATTTCTTTCTGCTAACCAAAAGTAAGACCTACCTTGAGAATAACTCACTATTATAATATACATTTAATTACTTCTACTGTTCTAGTTCCAACTAGCTCTCCCTCCCTCTCTCTGTCTCTAATTTATAAATGTTTGCAGTCAGTCAGTTAGTGGGAACTGTCCTGGCCTTCTAATATTTACACAGGGTTACATATGGAATTTTGTTTGTGGGAACCCTGCCATTTATTACTTAAAATCTGATTACATTGGCTACATCAGTTCAGCTCAGCTCATCAGAAACACAAGAGTTGCCTTCATACGATGGTTAGACGCCCACCTCGAAAAAGAAGTTTAGTCTCCAGCACAGATCTACTTTAAATAGCTGCTCATCCTGACATCTGGCATTATGGGGTTATTGTTAGGACTAGTTGGCCTGATATCAGTATACATTGAGACACAAAGGGGAATGGAATAAGACTGAATATCTCATAAATAATACATCTGCTGGGTAACTCTTGTAAAGGACACCTTATTATTATGCTTGGTTGCAACAAAGTGTAGGGTGTAACCATTTTTTTGTTTCACTACTCAAACAGAAATTAAAATACATCTATGGTCCAGAATGGAAAGGCTCTGTTAGGTGTGAAGAAATATTTAGAGACTATAAACTATACTACTCAAAATAATTGAAGGGCCACTCTCATATTTCATTTAGTTTAATTATTTTTTTGCTGCTATCAATAATATCGCTTATATTGCTTATTTCAAAACTTATCCTGTACAGTAACATTCAAGACAATCTTATTCTGACAAGTAATCACATGTGTGAGTTTTGAACTTTCTGCACTGAGTTGAAAAACAAACCCAATTTTTACCAAAAAAATGACCCTAATTTACTGTTGTCTTGCTAATAAAGCAAAATTTTTAACATTAAAAAGTGATTTGCACGCGAAAGGCTTGCATTTTCTGAGTTCAGTTCAACAATCGGCGCTTTTTTCTGGGTATAAATGGCAGCGCTTTTGCTGCTTTTCTAACCATGGCCCCAAGGCAACGATTGACTGATGCGGATAGAGGCAGAGCTATTGCATGGCTTCAGGAAGGGATGGGGGTGAGAGGAGTTGGCAGGCAGCTGGGAGTGTCCCACTCTGTTGTCCAAAGGCTGCGGGAGCGCTTTAACAACACTGGAAGCGTCCAAGAACCAAGAAGGTCCGGACGCCCCAGCGTTACCACTGCAAGACAAGACCATTTCATCACCCTGTCAGCTCTGAGGATGAGGTCCGCTACAGCAAACACCATCAGAAGACAGCTTCACACAGCCAGCAATGTTAACGTCAGCGACCAGACAATTCGCAACCGTCTACACGAGGCAAACCTGCGATCAAGACGACCAGCAGTACGGCCTTTGCTCACCCCAGCTCACCGTGCAGCGCATTTGGCCTGGGCTCGGCGTCAGTTGGTGTGGACTAGGCAACATTGGTCAAGGGTGCTCTTTACAGACGAGTCTCGGTTCTCCTTGTCTTTCAACGACCGTCGAGTGAATGTTTGGAGGCGTCCACGGGAGCGTTTTGCTGATGCGACGGTGCGCGAGCATGACCGCTTTGGTGGTGGATCTGTCATGATGTGGGGTGGCTTCGCATTAAACTTCAGAACACCCCTGCTCCAAATTCATGGCAACTTAAACGGTATTGGCTACAGGGATGACGTCCTACAACCTAGGGTTCTCCCAGCTCTGCGGGCCATTGGGGAAGGTGCCATACTACAGGACGATAATGCCAGACCCCACCGAGCGCGTATCGTCAATGACTTCCTGCAGCAACAGCACGTCATAAGGATGGATTGGCCGGCTCGATCACCCGATTTGAACCACTTAGAACATCTGTGGGATGTCTTGGGTCGACAGACACGGGCAAACCTCCCTCCAGGAGCTAACCTTGAAGTTCTGGCCCGCCCAAGTTCTCCAGCAAGAGTGGTTGGCCATCCCAGGAAACATCCTCCATAACCGTATACGGTCCATGAGACAACGATGCCAAGACTGCATTGATGCAAACGGTGGCCACACCCGATACTGACTATAGATTTGTGGTTTCTAAAGTTTTGATTTTGTAAATGGGGGGTATGTCCAGTTAAATTGAATTTACTCGAATTTTAAGCGACTGATGTCTAAAATCTTTTTTGTTATTGATGCAGAAATGATTGCAATAATATATGATGAACTCATAAATTGAATTCGTGTTTCTGATTTAAAGAGAGACCCATATGTCCAAGTGGTCCCTGTATTATTTTGAGTAGTATATTTAAGAACGCATTTGAAAGTAAAAGGTATTTTGAACACATATATATTAAACATTCACATTTTTCACAAGTTATTAATAAAGGACTTATGACTCTTTGACGCATGAAAGATATTAATGAGACACACCAACCATGCAAGTTTGGTCAGCCTCACTTCAAGATCAGGGTCACTAGGGATTTCCAAATTCAGATTACATGGGTTCTTTGAAGTGACCTTGACACAAACTATGAGAAATAAAAAAGTCCAAACGTGCATGTAGAGATCTTAGATTGATCTTTTATATATGTTAAGATTTTATGTTGATCTTGAAGGTCAAGATCATTTTAGGCCTTATGAAAAATGTCAAATTTTGTGGTTGTACAGTGGAATATACATCAACATTGGTTTATAATTTGATAATACATGAACCTCAAAGGTCACGTGAAGGTCAAAGTCACAGGGTCAAGGTCATTGCAAGGTTTTTGTTGTTTTTGACAAATATAACACTAATTTCATGGTTTTTCATTACCGCATGCTAGTCATATGGGCTTTACCCTCCTAGTTATTTTCTTTAATAGCACATTTCGGACACTGTTCCAGCAATTTTATGTTCCTGTAAACATGGTCCATCTTTGGGGTGTTGACACATATTCAATGATTTTTTTTTAGTTTTTTTTTTTAGTAGACATTGTGGATCGTCCTGCGTAGTCAGCTGGATGTTGAGGAACGGAAAAATGAAAAAATAACTACTAGGGTGCAGTGTGTTGATCAGTAAGGATTATACATTAATCGTGATTATCCTACTCAATTGCAGAGGCAGTACGGCAGAATAAAGCAACAAAAGATGCGACTGACAACGACATTAAGCAAGTCGCTGAGGAATATTTCAGGACTGCTGGGGACAGGGACGGGGGACGAAAAGAGCGTCTCCTGCGTGCCATCCACATGCAAAACTCCAGCGCAACATTGAATGAATTGTGACTCCTGCATTCAATATCTCCAGGAACTGACAAAACTGTTTAATATTCTTTTTAATAACGGAATTTATCCAGCTGAGTGGGCTAGGGCTATAAGTGTACTGATTTTTAAAAACAGTGATGTATATACAACAGATAACTGTCGTGGTTTATCTTTGCCTAGCTTGTTAAGCAAATGTTATACCTCCATGCTGAATAAGCGATTGGTAAAATGAACTGATAAAAAGCTGAGTTACAGGCAGGTTTCAGGCTGTTATTACTCAACTGTTGATCAAATGTTTTACTTTAAATGTTTTTGTTGAAAAATGTTTTTAAAATACAATGAAGTAAGCTCAATACATGATTTGTCTTTCTGGAAATAAAAGCCTTATATTTTGTACAGTGAGAACCACTGTTTGATGTTTTATTGCCTCATGGAATGAGCGGAAAAGTTATTAACACAGTTGTAGCCATATAGAGATCAGTTTTGTCATGGGTTCGTATAAAAGATAGGTTAACTGATTTTTTCGAAAAAGCTTTGTTAGGGAGAAGAAATATTTAGAGATTATAAACTATTTAAGAACACATTTGAAAGTAAAAGGTATTTTGAACACATAATTTTTTGCTAAAGCTTGGTTAAGCTAAGGCTTGTTCTACCCATCGGTGCATCAGTTTTTTGGAAAACGTTTGGCAATTATAGTAATAATAATAATAATAATAATAATAATAATAATAATAATAATAATAAAGATACATTGTGCAAACTTTCCAGAATAGAAGAAAATTAGGATCATATCTTATTCTTGTGTCCATTATACAATAATTCCATAGATAAGTTTTGGAATATAAAGCATCGATCGTACATTAAGTATCTACGTAGTGATTCTTTGTCAGATACTCGTAAGCGTGGTGTTGTTTTATTTAACAAATTACAGATCAGACAGGAATTCATAGAAAGCCTTGAGAACATCGCCTAACTTGTTTTTAACGAGTCTTGATGTCCAGTATTTTTTTATTTCAATACTCTTCTTTTGTTATTGGTCTTATACGTCATTGTACATCTGTTTTGTACTGTTTACTGACCCCAAGTAGGGGCCGGTGGCCTATAATAATTAAATTTTGTTCGAGATCCAAAAGCTGTTTTGTTCTGTTTTATAGATCACTTCACAAATTATGTCGTGTTTTTTTTTTTAATTTACAGTGTATGTGTTTGATTTTAAACAGGTATGATCTACTACATAAGGCTGACTTTGTGTGTGTGTTTGACAGGAATTGAAAGCCACATTTTTACACGTAGTGAGCTAAAATTTGGGACATGGGTTCATTAGTCCATTGTGCAGCTTTCTAGTTGCGTGGAAAACAAAACGTTTAACGGAAAATAATAGACTTCTTCAGTTTTAACTGCTTGAGCTGAAATTGGTTCACATATATGCATATAAACGCAGGAAAATAATTGGTGAGCATTAGAAAGTCAAAAACCTTACCAGTCAATTATTATCACAGATATTAAGCGGATTTTCACAGCTTTTAACCGATTGAGCTGAAAATAGAGTACACATAAGTATTCCAACGCTGAAAAAATTATTGCTAAACATGAGAAAACCAAAAAGCCTATCACCAACCGTTATAATGGAGAATCACAGACTTTCTCAGTTTTTAACTGATTGTGCTGAAAATTAGGACTTATGCATTTCAACGCGGTAAAATGATTGGTGCACATTAATTAAATAGAAATCCTGTCAGTTATTCAATATAACACAAATAACAGACTTCCACAGTTTCTAAACAGATGCGTTGAAAAAAAGAACCCAATTGAAAGCATATATATATAGCATGTTATTAATAGAACTTTTAACGCTCTTTGGAGGATGCCCTCTTCCACTAAATGCTACCACCCACATTATTCATTAAAATGTATTTAATGTGGGTAATGGCATTAAGTGGAAGAGGATATCCAAGGATGGTCAAGAGGCATCCAGGTGGTGGTCAAGAGGCAGGCTGGCGGTGGTCAAGAGGCAGACAGGCGGTAGTCAAGAGGCAGACAGGCGGTGGCCAAGAGGCAGGCTGGCGGTGGCCAAGAGGCAGACAGGCGGTAGTCAAGAGGCAGACAGGCGGTGGTCAAGAGGCTGACAGGCGGTGGTCAAGAGGCTGACAGGCGGTAGTCAAGAGGCAGACAGGCGGTAGTCAAGAGGCAGGCAGGCGGTGGTCAAGCGGCTGCCAGGCGGTGGTTAAGAGGCATTTAAGCGGCTCATTGGCAAATGTGCGGCTCTGCATCAGAAACCCTGGTCGGGCCGACCAAATGCCGCCCATCGGACCACCATCGCGCCTCCTGACAGCCGCTCTGGTGCCAACAGCGGTACGCCCTCATACCGCAGGGTGCAGTCGGCATGCCTACTATTGGCCGCTTGTGGGCCGATTCTTCAGCCGCTTGTGGGCCGCTGTTGGCCCATTGGGCGTGTGCTATCAGGGGTGTTCTCGTAATCTTTTGGTCGTTGGGGGGAGAGAGAAGCGCTTTGGGAGACCTCCCTTTTCGTTGGGCCAGCTTAGCCTTAAGGGAGAGGCGGAGAAGTGAATCACCCTATAAAGAGTGATTACACGAAGTCGACGCTCGTAAGAGAGAGAAATAATGTCCCTTCACATCGAGAATGGAACCCAGCTTCTTCTGCACTCCCAGGCTAGCTTTCTACCCACTAAGCTACTGTTGCCACCCCACATAGGGTCCAAATGGCAGGATTATCTCCCCGTCTCCACTGAACTGCAGTTATCTCCCTTCGCCCTTTGTGTACACCCCACAGCTGCATTGGGGTGAAGCTTTGACAGCATTCTGGCTCATTATTGTGAACTGTTCATTCAATGCTTGGCTTTCAACTTCAATCCCACAGGTGGACGCCGAGAAGGAGATTTTCGAGAAGAAGAATGAGCGCGAGACGACCTCGCATCGCGAGCAGCTCAAGGACGTCGTAGCACACAGGCACGTGCTGAACGACATTGCCAAGGCCAGAGTGGTGGACAGCGCCACAGGCGCCCGCGCGGAAAGTCACCTTGGTCACTACGGACCGGGCTCCAGCAAGATGGAGATACAACCATTGATAGAGAAAACCATCAAGGTGGGATCATCATCATCATTATTATCATCATCATCATCATCTTCATCGTCATCATCATTATCATCATCATCGTCATCATCATCATCATCATCATCATCATCATCATCATCATCATCATCATCATCATCATCATCATCATTATCATCGTTAAAATCTTCTTATTTTTATACAAATGTTTTATTCAAGGAAAACACATAATTAGTTTACAAACAAACAATGATTTACAGCATAGGCAACAAGCGAGCTTATATAAACCCACGCTGTATAACAGTAACACAATTTCTACATACAAATTAAGTAACAGGCAACTGATAGTTATATATATATATATATATATATATATATATATATATATATATATATATATATATATATATATATATATAAATAAAGAAGAATATAACAAAGAAAATAAATAAATAAATAAAATAATAATAATACAATAAATTAGTTTTAACAATAATAAGCTTTAGTAAATAATTAAACGGAATATGCAGAATAACCGATAAGAATTAATTACAAATGACTGAGAGAAAATAAAAATAAAAACGAACAATCAAAGATATAGCTGGAAATTAAATGCGTAGATAAATAAGTAATGGGCATTTTTAATCTTGGAGTTTGCCAGATACAACAATCTTAAACTGGCAAACACGTTTGGCCTCCACAAAAATTCCAGACGATGGACATGGCACAGTCCCGGCGGGGAGCATCAAAACCAGAAAGCGACGCTGTTAGATTTTGGCATCTCTCACATCATTGTCAAGACACGCGTCAGATCAAGCATCAACATTATCAGGACACGGACTTTTCCAGGAGCAGGCATCGAAAGTGATCAAGATCTCGTGATGATGTCTTTCCGGCTCCACTTGAAGAGAGTAAACACAGCAAAGTGCACCAGACTGAAGTTCGACCTGGACAAACTGCAAGACCCAGAGGTGGCAGAAAAAAAACCAAGCCACAATTGGAGGGAAATTTGCTGCACTGCTCATTTTGGGAGCTGGTGAAGTAGATGACAACACCATGACCACCACCTTCAACTCAGCTGCGACAGATGCCGCCACTAAGATCCTTGACAAGCACCGCCCAAAGAAGAAATCGTGGATCACACCTGAACTTTTGGACCTGTGTGATAAACGAAGAGAGGTAAAAAAGAAAAAGAACACCACACAGGGAGCTGATGCCTACCGAAACATCAACAATGACATCCGAAAAGGCATGCACACAGCAAAGAAGTACTGGACACAAGAGCAATGCCAGGAAATAGAGAACAGTGGTGAAGAAACGGAAACTTCGATGGTATGGCCACGTCACCAGAGCATCAGGCCTTGCAAAGACTATCCTGCAAGGCACGGTGCAAGGAAGCAGAAGAACGATGCAAGGAAGAAGAAGAAGAGGGAGACCGAAAAAGAGGTGGGAGGACAACATTCGAGAATGGACTGGCTTGACTCTAGAAGCCATGAGGGGTTGCTGAGGACAGAGAAATATGGAGTACACTGGTTAAACGTAAACGATCATCTGTGGTTCCCCAACCACCTTCGTGCTACGGGATGGGATAGGATAGGAATTGAAGAAGATCTGTGTATGAGAGAGAGAGAGAGAGAGAGAGAGAGAGAGAGAGAGAGAGAGGGTGGAGGTTGGGGGGGGGGGGTTGAGTTTGAGCTGAACACCGGGACGCTTAAGCGATGAAGCGGAGAACTTCACTTGAGGAAAACGCTTGGCCTGTTTGATAAACTCTTGAGTGTTGCTGACTGAACCTTGATGTTTAACGTCTATACCACATGATATAAATGTTGTTGGTGCTGTTGGTATTTCTCGCAGATTGTTCTGAAGTTGAAAATCTGTTCAGTGGTACTTCGCCATGCCCTGAATCCTGCTTGCTCTTCAGCTATGATTTGTTCAGCTTGGGGTTTCAACCTGTTCAGTATTATTTTCAGGGATTTTTTGGTGCCTATTAATAGCCAAAAGCTAGCCAACTTCCTGTCGCTAACAATAGAAAAATCCGTTTAAAAAAATTGCTGGTAAGGTTTTTAGTTGTAGATTGATCAAATAGACTCTACCCTAGCTCCAGACACCAAAGACGCGCTATTCAAGCCGTGTTGTACCCTCAGAAATAGGGTCAAATGTCACACGGGTATGGTATAGATGTACCGTTAAAACAGGGGAACTCACTCCCTGTCAGAACCAAAATGTAAAAATTCAAACTGTAGCGGTTGGGTTGAGCAAAGAAAGCCCCGCTGTATCATTGTGTAATGTAATAACAATGCGGATTTTAGGGTAAACCCGTTTTGGCCAAAAGTAAACTACGCCTTCCAATTGTTGCCTTTGAACGTCAACTCCTGGAAATGTAAGATGACGTTAGCTCTGCAATGATATGAAATGAAATAAACCAAAAACAAATATGGAAGTTGTTCGCTTGGAGTCAGAACAACAAAAACAAATCAGAAAGTCCACCTTTTCCTAAAGTTGGGTGACGTGGTCAATGTTACCTCGTGTAAAGGAGGGGGGAGAGAGGTTGGGTGGGAGACAAAACAATTGTGCGTATAAGACAGGTGGATCTACAATATATGCATACTTTCGTTATTGTCATGATGTACGGTGCCATTTGCAGGAGCACACGCCATCTGCTAAACGTCTGCGTCAGTCTCGCACCATCCAGAGCAAGAGGCGGCAAGTGAAGCCGTTTGACCGCACCAAGACCACGTCAGCATTGCTCAGGATGAAGCCACAGGTAATTTCTCGCCATTATTATTAACTCAACCTTCGATTTTATCAGCTTCTCTCAACTTCTATCAATTGCAACATTAATCATGCGTAAGTTATTATAGCAATTTTGAATTGCAAATTCTACCGGCATAGTTAAGGACCAACTCAAACTATTAAATTGCAAATTCTCACAGAAGAAAATTTTTAAAAGTCCACTACCGGAATAAAACTTAAGAACTGCATGTCAGTCAGTCTCAATTAATAGTCTACATTGTAAAACTGTTACTAATGAGCCTATCCTACCCTATCCTGTCCCGTAACTCGGGAGTCGTTGGGGCACCACAAATAATCGTTTAACCAGCGTACTCCATCTTTCTCTGTCCTTAGCAACCCTCATGGCTTCGCTCAATGTCAAGCCAGTCCATTCTCGAATGTGGTCCCCCCACCTCTTTTTCTGTCTCCATCTTCCTCTGCCTCCTTGCACCGTGCCTAGCAGGATAGTCATTGCAAGGCCTGATGCTCTGCTGACGTGGCCATACCGTCGGAGTTTCCGTTTCTTCATCACTGTGAGCATGTCATCGTGTTGTGATGGTCTGTCGGACTTCGTCGTTGGTGATGTGCTAGGTATTGGGAATGCCAAGAAATCTTCTGTAGCACCTCATCTCCATATTTGTATTCTTCGTTGTAGATCTGCTTTGAGGGTCCATGTTTCGTAAGCGTATAGGAAGATAGAAATGACAAGGAAGCGCAGCAGCCTTACCTTGGAATGCAGACTGATAGTCCTGTCTTTCCAAATGGGCTTCAACCTTGTCAGGGCAGCAGTTGTGCGATCCTGGAGAGGACGTCTATCGGGACCCATTGTCTGATACAATGGCTCCTAAATATTTGAAGTCATGCACTGTGTTGAGGGATTGGCCCTGGACTTTGATGCCCATGTTGATGCCATTGGTGTTGTTGGTCATCATTTTGGTCTTCTCTGCACTTATTTCTATTCCATAGGCTCTGGATTTGTTGTCAAGCTTCTGTACCAGCTGCTAAAGTCCTTGTTCCTCTCCAGCCAATCCATCAATGTCATCCGCAAAACATAGATTGGAGATTGCTCTACCCTCTATGCTGACTGTACCTTCGTGATCTGCAAGGGCATCTGACATGATGCGGTCCAAGAAGATGTTGAAAATTGTTGGAGAGAGTAGGCATCCTTGACGCACGCCGATTTTTGTTCTGAACCAATTCCCGATGGCGCTGTTGTGGAGGACTGCACTGGTGGCCTTGTCATACAGGCTTTTGGTGGCTTCAATAATGTTAGGACTGATGTTGTACACTCTCATGGTTGCCCACAGAGCTACATGCCAGAATCGGTCAAGTGTTTTCTTGAAGTCTACAAACACATGATACAGAAGGTTTATTTCTTTTTTCTTTCCCAACCTTTTTTCCCCCAACCCCCTGCGCCCTGAGCATGCAGCCAGCATGGATATGTGCGCCATACAAGTTGACATCATCATCATCGTCATCATCAACATCATACAGATGGTTGTTAGTGCTGTAGGTATTTATCGCAGATTATTCTGAGGTTGAAAATCCGTTCAATAGTACTTTGCCCTGTCCTAAATCCTGCTTGTCTTTCGGCTGATTTATTCAGCTTGGGGTTTCAGCCTGTTGAGTATTATTTTCAGGAGGACCTTGCTGGGATGGTTTATGAGGCTGATGGTGCGGTAATTTACCCTTTTGGGGAAAGTGATGACAAGCGACAGGGTCCACGGTGTAGGCCACTCCCCACTCTGCCAGATCTAATGAGCCTACTGCTCAGCAACCGCGAAATATTAAAACAAATTTATTCGTTGCATAGTTGTCTTACTGGAATATGCATACCACGTAATTAGTGTGAAAGAATAAGAAATGTGGTAAAGGGGATGGGGGGTGGGGGTGGAGGGGGGAGGGAGAGGAAATAAAGTGACATTACGCTTACCTCGCTTCCTGTGTGCAGATCAAGAGCCGCCCGGCATCAGATCTGAAGTCGGAGAGTGAGTTTCAGAAGGCGGAAGCCACGTCGGGCAGCAATATCAGTCAACTGCACCTTCCTCCTATCACCGTTCGCTGGGCCAAACACCATCACAGCCTTGGGGAGAGCAATCACACACATAAAGATGGCGACATCTCTTTACCGAATGTCTTCGTCACTCAAGGAAGGCTCTCCTGATCCATCTGTGGGTTAGTGTTCTCCAGCGACTTCACATCTTCATTTTCCAAGAAGCCAATTTTCTAAACCACTAACCGGACTTCATGCAAGTTCACAACATCATTCTGCATTCTGTTCCAAACATTTTTTTTTTCGTTCAACAACGTGATTGTCATCTAAAACTATGTCCACGTTACATCCATATTCGTAGCATAATTTCCCGATCCATCAACCGATCCCTAAAACTTTCGGTTTCTGCATCCGGTTGCCTTGCCAAACTCCTTGCTGTTTGGCTTGAGATCCACTAAGCGACATAAATCACCAGTTATTCTTTGTTTACATCTGTTATCTTCCGAAACGCTGAATATGTACGTGGGAATAAAAATAACACCGAGCTTCGATTGAGGGAACAGGCATGCATTTTTTTTTTAAATATAAAATATTACTACAACGCAACGTGAGCCGAAAGTAGCAGCGTGTGGCATGATTTCCACGTGAAGTGTAGGTTATAGCATGCCACAGGCCCATGATAATGGAAATATATTTAAGTAGACTGTGAGCACAGAAAGACTTGGGCATTTCCTATATCCAGCGCATCACCAACGACAAAGTCCGACAACCATCACACAAGCCATTGACCAACACGATGACGTGCTGACAATGGTGAACTAACGGAAACTCCGATGGTAGGGCCGCGCCACCAGAATATCAGGCCTTGCAAAGACCATACTCTATAGTCTCCTCTCTGAAAATCCTTATCGGGAGGAGAGGGGACTGTAAACTGATATAACATAACATAACATAACATCCTGCAAGGCGCGGTGCAAGGAGGCAGAAGAAGAGGGAGACAGAAAAAGAGTTGGGAGACCAACATTCGAGAATGGATTGGCTTGTCACTGAGCGAAGTCATCAGGGTTGCTGAGGACAGAGAAAAATGGATCCATGGAGTGCGCTGGTTAAACGATTCTGTGGTGCCCCAACCACATTCCAATTACGGGATAGGATAGGATAGACCCTGAGCGCGTGCGATCTTTTTTTTTTCCCTCCTTTGAAAAAAAAAAGCTTAAAGACGTGTTTTTATTCCCAACGCGTCAGAGAACCAACGGGATTTATGATTGTGCACTGTGTAATCCATAAAGAGCGGGCCTATAGCCTCTCACTGACCTTAAAGCGCGCTATAAAGGAACACTATTTGTGAATTTATTTATTTCATTTTTATTACTCTGTGTTTTTCAGTTTGTTTTATGTGGATTGTTCGACTGTGATTATTGTTTGGTTTGCATTAGGTCAGTGGTGTGAGTGTTTGGAATGCAGGATGTGAGTGTGGAGGCTTTTGTTCATGACTGTCATTTTCACCTGATCTTGATGTCCACTGAGGAGGGGGGGCGGGGGGGGGGGGGGGGGGGGGGGGGGTTGGTGCAGGCAAGATTCTTTTTATCTCGTCAATTTAGGTGATCTTGAATGTGTCATGGTCAGTGTCATGTATGAGTTTTTCTTACGTCATGTTAGTTCCTCACTTAATTTCGTCATCTTCAAATTTCGTCAGAATGTGTCCTGGTATGAGGTATGTGTGAGTTTGTATGTTTTGTTATTTCGCCACTTAATTACGTCATCTTCAGTTATATCAGAGAAAGTGTGTGTCACACAACTAACTATACAAGCTTGCATAGTTTTGTATTTCTAGTCTGCTACCTTGTCAGTATTAATCCCTGTAGCTCCCTTGCGCTTCTTACGATACTGTGTTCAAGAGGTAGAATATTGTCACCGCCGACATTTAAAGCACGCCCTTACCACAGGCCACCTGGATTCGAGAGCGTCTCTCTTAAGAGCGCGTCTGTATTATAACAGAAAGCGACGCTGTTAGATTTTGGCATCTCTCATTCAGATACGAGCGCCTGTGAGGCGTACATTGAATGATGTGCACCCAACGTGTAGAGTACACGTAACTAGATTGCGTTCGCGCGCATGTGCAGTCTAGGTAGGCATCGGCTGATATTTAAAAGGTCGTGTCTTTTTGTTGAAAAGCTCGCCAAGGTTCACGTGCTATGCGTTTTTTTCAGTATTCATCTTTACGTGTTCATTTGGCGTCATGAGATCTTGGCCTCTATACAAGCGTTTGACCTATGACGTACAGGTATTGAGACCACACGCTGTCAAGCGCCTATTTCCAAATATTTTCGTTCAGCACCTATAGGATCCCAGTTCGGCCGAATGGGCTCTATGCGCAAAGGCGTGGCGGTCACGTGCTGCGGGAATAACACAGCGTGCTCGAGTTTGAAAATGGTGAAGTGCTGTGCTGCGTTTGGATGCTCTAACTCCGACGTAAAACCTTTATGCAAAGAAAAGAACATTATTTTCCTTCCATCGATTTCCACTGAAAGATGAAATATTGATGAACTCCAAACTGAATGTCAGTGACAAATCGCTCTTTAAAAAAGCCTGTCCCCTGATAATAATTTGTCTGTAATCATTATTGCACGAATGTGCTATGTTCAAAACATCACAATATCCTAAATTGTCGGTAAAGTTAAAATTTTTAAGCAGCATTGGAGTACACGCGAGCGAGCTAAAAGAAGCCATGACCGCTTTGTTATTCCCGCCCTACATGACCATGCCGCATTCGCGCGCCGACTTGTGCATAGATATAGAGCCCATTTGCATGGAAGTTGTTCCTATCTTTGACATTATTAAAGTTAATGTTTCTGAGCGCGCCGGAAAACCCGCTATTCAAGTGTTCAAACGCCAAATCCAGCATTTAAACATCAGCTGCTTTTCATGCTCGTCGATTTTCATAGAGGTCTGACTGCATTAGTATGTTGTGGCTATGGTTCTCTTGATTATTATATTGTGACATTATTATTGCCTAAGCTCGTTTATACTGATGTCTCTGACTTGTTGAATGTAAAATAATGATGGCGTTTTGTTGTTATTTATTATAAATACATTTTGTTGCTTGAAAAGAAGGTATAGTCCAGGTGAATTTGTGCTTATTGATGACGATGAATGAGAGAGAAAGAGAGAGAAACTTTGGAAACATTGTTTTTTTATTAGGGATAAAGATTTTAGACTAATTAATGAGTCTAATTTTCCAATCTGTCCCTTAAAAATTAACATAGTAAAGAACCTTTAACATTAACTTGGAAATCATAAATCACACACTCACACACATGCACACACAATCACACCAACATCTTCATTATTATCTTTAAACAATTTTAGGCAACCACCTCCCCCCCCCCTTCTTATCCCTCACCCTTATAATAATAATAAGAAAAAAATTAATAATAACAATAATAATAATAATACAAATAATAATAATACAAATAATAATAGTAATAATAATAATTATTATTATTATCACTAACATCACCACCACTATCATCACTATTATTATAACAAGAATAATAAATAAATAAATAAATATAATAAATAATAAAAATAATTACATGAAAAACTGTGTTATCATATCAAAGTATCACTTTTATAATTAATTTTGTAGATGCTTACACAGGTTATATTTCAAAGAAAACATTGTGTCGTAATGTTTACACTCCAGAGGGAGAGTTCCATACAGCAGCTCCATTAAATGATAGGCTATATTTGTATAAATCAATGCGAGGGAGGGGTAGTTTATAATTATAACTTCTATGCCCATCAACTGGCTTAGTAAAAAAATATATCCAGATTTGCAGGTGTTTCTCCGTGTGTGATTTTGAACAGGATAGCTGTATTAAATATAAATTGTTTTTGAAGTGGTAGTATTCGGAGTTACTTGTATTTCTCATTAGTTGTAATATCTGTATTTATATTATAAGACTTGTACAGTATCTTGATAGCTCTTTTGTGAAGACTGTTTAGATGATTAATTGTGCGCGTCACTTGCGTTACACCAAATAGTTGATGCATAATTAAAATGAGACATACAGTGGGCATAGAAAAAAAAATCGTAATTCTAAAGATTTAGAGTGTGTGTGTGGGTGGGTGGGTGTAGGCGCGCGCGCGCGCGTGTGTGTGTGTGTGTGTGTGTGTGTGTGTGTGTGTGTGTGTGTGTGTGTGTGTGTGTGGAGTCTCGGAGCAAAACAAATTTGAACGTTTAGTTAGTTGTTTATAGTGTCCTCTGACTGCAAAGAGCCGAATCGGGACCAAACCTTGGTTATGCCTAAATTGCTAAATGATAATACCACGGAAAGTGACCATTTGGCAGAAAGCGTCCAATATCCCCAAGCTGACCCAACAGACCCCATATACAAACAAGGAGTTTTGAAAAAGGGTAGCTGACTGTTACGTTGAAACGCGCACGATAGTTCGTGTGTGACGCGCACGATAGGTCTGTTCGTTTTATTTTGCAAAGCATGCAATATTAGAGTGTATTTACCTTTGATTTGATTTTGCGTTGTTATTGGAAGAAGCTTTGTATAACGTTGGTAATTTTAGTTGGTCGATATAATTTGAGAATTTTCTAGAGTTGCTTGTTTACTATCGATCAAAGCGTATGGATAATTCTAGTGGTAACTATAGAAGCTTCTATCCCAAATAAAGTTGTATGACGAGAGACAATGATGACGAAGTCTGTTCTGATTGGTTGTGGTGTGTTATGCTGGGGTAGTCTCACCCTTTCTGGAGTGTAGAGAGACTATAATAATATATATAGTGCCGCACTGTTTCAAAACGTGGTTGATAGTAGAGTGTATTGTTGAAAGTAAAAAGTTGAGAGTGGAAAAAGCGATGGTATGCAGTTGTTGATGTTCGCTGAATAAAGTTGGAAAACTACATACGACGACTCCAGCCTTGTTGATGATTGAACGGGTTGCGTGGATAAACGAATCTGAGTTACACCTATCAGGAGGATTTAAGCATCGGGGCTGAATCAACTACTGATAAAAATCAACATCGAGTGTTACACTGACTGGTCTAGCAAAGAAGAGAGTAGATTGATAAACAGATTACGAACGAAATGGAACTAATGAGAATGACAGAAACAGTGCTAATTTAAAGCACCAAATTTTCCACAAAGTGGGAATACAATTAATAAAGAAAACCCCGGACACCTTTGTAAAGACCACTTTCACTGACACACTCCAATCACAACCAATCCAAAGCATATGACAAGTTTATTGGTTAAGCATAGTCACCATGCAAGGTGGTAACACACATCAACAACAATAATTTAGTATTGTCTACCTCCGCCAACGATAGGGCGCACGTACATTCACATCTAATATAGCGTAAATCAAAGTTAGTTATTCATTGCTTTTAGGGTCCAGCAGACGGCAAAGAGCCCAATCAGGACCACAAAATCAAGACCACAACTTCACTGAAAGAGGACTCACCCCTGATCCGCATAAAAGATCTGCCGAAACAACCCTAGTGGTAACACTGAAGGCACTCCACCAGCCGGTCACTTTACAATAAAGACATCCCACGCAGGGGACGCTGAGGCTATACTCTAATTTATTGAACCACCGTTTACAAAAACAAAATAGAATACAAACATCATTATAAAATATCAACAAAACACATACATATAAAATGCCTACATTGCTAAATAATAACATCATAGGAAGCCCTAGTGACCGACCACCTGGCAGAAAGCGTCCAATATTCCCAAGCTGATCCAACAGACCTCACACACAAATAGAGTTTTCAAGAAAAAAGGTAGGAGACTGGTCTAGGGAAGAAGAAGATAGTATAGCAGATTGATAGAACAGAGCAGGAATGAGAAAGACAGTGACAGTGGGAATTTAAAGCACTAAATTTCCAGAAAGTGGGGATACTATTTATACTGAAACCCCCGGCACCCCAACGGGGGTTGAATATTCTTTGCGTAAATTCATAACTTCAATTCGATAAAAATATCCCACATTAAATGACGTCGGCAACTACTTTACGTCATCTAAAAAAAATAAAAATATAAAAAAATCTCAACTAGTCAGCAACTAATATGCGCCACAGCTATGCTAATATCATAATATGCAACACTGCTAAGCAATCCCAATGGCAACTAAACATTCCGGAAATTATACCTCAACTTTTTTTTTCAGCAGCTAAATTATGTTGCATAATCTCAAGCTCATTTTTACAACTTTGCAAACTTGGTTAATTTACATACGTCACTAAGCAACTCAAATCCTTTCATAAAGTCATAGTCTACTGCATTTACGTCATAAACGCGTCATGTGCGGGCCAAAACATTTTCTCAATTTACGTCACCATTTACGTCAACAAAAGATACGTCACTCATCGTTGTCGCAAGAAAAATGCCAAGGCACAATAACATCATTTTTCACAAAACGTCTCTATCAATCTTTGCCCTAAACAAACAAGGGGACAGAAAATGTATACAGAAAAGTGAGAACATAAACCAAAAGACCACTAGCAAGAGATCTTTACATCAAATCGATACATCTCATAGAAGACAAACAAAATTTATCTTGTGCATTTCCATATATCTTTTTATTCCCCTCGTTTTGTCTTGTGTTTATGGAAATTTTTATTCTTTGGGTTTGTCTGCATCTGGATTCCCACCGTATCTGTTTTGGGAGGGGTACGTTGTCACAGAAGCCATAGTAGACTTTGCTGGTGACGGGGCGGGTGTGCGCATTCCATAATAAATACTCAAATTGGTCTATGGTGTACAGTCGTTATCTACACGTTTGGTTTCTCGTTATTATACATTTTAAAAGCTAGCAATTCTGCTTTATTCCTTTTCTTGTTATCGTCTTATACCCTCTATAATTACTTTAATATTTTGAGTTGCAGCTGGAGCGTGTGTTACTAAAGCTTATTATTATTATTATTATTATTATTATTATTATTATTATTATTATTATTATTATTATTATTATTTTAATTACTTCAGTTAAATATCAAAGTCGTTTATACAGATATCACTGTATGCGTTTAGTATTGTATTATAATAGCACAGCAACACTAGTTGACACAAACACACACATGGTGCAAATACACAATCACATTACTTGCAAATGCACATACACATACAGGTAGGCAACTTCTTTACAAAACCAATTCCACACTATGCAGCGAACACTCGTAGAACGTAAAACCATCAGCTACTCAGTGTAAACCAATAACTTCAACAATGAAAGCCTACCCTTGGAGACAATTAACCAGGGTGCTGGGTAGTGGACATTGCAAATGAACGTCAGAGTGCTCTCTCTACTGCATGTCCAAGCCTCTACTGAACAAAAGGCTGACAACCTAAGATTCCATCTCTGCTCTACTATACTATACATACATACAGTTATTTAGTTATTCATTGCTTACAGGGTCCAGCGGACTGCAAAGAGCCGAAGCAGGACCACAAAATCAGGACCACAACTTGATTAAAAGAGGACTCGCCCATGATCCGTATAAAAGATCTCCTAAAACAACCCTAGTGGTAACACACTCCACCAGCCAATCACTGTACATAAAGGCATCCCATGCAGGGGACGTTGAGGCTATACTCTAATTTATCGAACCCCTGTTTACAAAAACAAAATAGAATATAAACATCATTATAAAATATCAACAAAACACATACATATAAAATGCCTACATTGCCAAATAATAATATAGGAAGCCCTAGTGACCATTTGGCAAGAAGCATCCAATATTCCCAAGCTGACCCAACAGACCTCATACACAAATGAGAAGTTTTGGAAGAGTTTTCAAGAAAAAAGGTAGGTGACTGGTCTAGCGAAGAAGATAGTATAGTAGATTGATAGAACAGAGTAGGAACGAGAAAGAACAAAGGAGAAAGACAGCTACAGTGGGAATTTAAATCACTACATTGCCAGAAAGTGGGAATACTATTTATACAGAAACCCCCAGCACCCCAACGGTGGTATATATATATAGAGAGAGAGAGATCTCGAAACACACTTGTAGACATACGTACACATATACATATGTGCACGCACGTAGGCACACATACACATCAATCAATCTTTTGTAGCTACCCAAACACAAGATTACAATGTTACTCACACATGATACAATCACCACCAAAACTACATTCCAAGTTCACATGAAAAATGTTCTTAATCACATCAGGTGATACAATCATCACCAAAACTACATTCTAAGCCTGTTGTGAGGCACATAAAAAATATGTTAAAAGTCACTTTAGCACACACTCTGTAACACACATTTCTCTTTTTTCTGTCCGTTTACATAAATGACACATCTATGGAATGTGTACATAGCTGATAATCATATTGCTGCTATGAGTCATAATATTCCCAATCCATCGTGAAATATTTACATAACATTTGGGACATACAGATTCACACAACATATGAGAACACACTTAGAAAGAAACAGTACAGAACAAAGTAATACTTTTTTCAATAAGATATTGTACAAGAACAAACTTAATTTATGTTTATAAGATATACTACAAGCACAAACTTAATTTATGTTTACAAGATATACTACAAGCACACATTAGTTAATTTTTATAAGATACAGTATAGCACAAATTCATAATTCTTTTTTTAAAACATATCGTACAGTGCAAATAAATTAATGTTATAAGATAAAGTATAGCTCAAATTAATTATTTAATAAGATAAAGTATAGTGCCAATTAATTATTTTATAAGATACTGTATAGCGCCAATTAATTATTTTATAAGATAAAGTAAAGCGCCAAGGTAATTATTTAATAAGATAAAAGTATAACGCCAATTAATTACTTTATAAGATAAAGTATAGCGCCAATTAATTATTTTATAAGATAAAGTACAGCGCAAATTATTTATTTTATAAGATAAAGTGTGGCGCAAAAAACTTGCGTGTGCATATTCCTGTTCATTACGTATGAACATTGTGCATGAACTGTCAGTAAAAACAATGGCTGACTGCAACAATGGTGCCAGATTTTCTCTTTGTAGACATTCTTCTATTCACATCTCTTTCTGTTGTCGACCCTTCAAAGGAACCGTTTTGTCAAACAACCCCTCTCCCCTCTATCCCTCTTACCCCCATATACTGTGATGCCTCCCCCTAAACCTGTCTCAGCCGATAGCCCCCAACCTCACTCCACTTGCATCGCCCCTATCAAGTAATAATAACCTCTACTAACAAAATGTCCCAAGGCTCAACAATACATTGTTTACATTATGGTACAGTTACAATAATGATAGCACATGGGAAGAATATCTTATATATCCAAGATACTGTAAGTCAACTTCAGTTACATCACTATACTCTCTACTACTACTACTACTACTACTACTACTACTACTACTACTACTACTACTACTACTACTACTACTATTACTACTTCTACTACTACTACTAATATTACTGGATGCTACATATGCACTTTTTCCCAAATCACCAATCAGTTAGATAGTTATTCATTGCTTACAGGGTCCAGCGGACAGCAAAAAGCCGAATCAGGACCACAAAATCAAGACCACAACTTCGCTGAAAGAGGGCTTGCCCTTGATCCGCATAAAAGATCTGCCGAAACAACACTAGTTAGTTAGTTAATCATTGCTTACAGGGTCCAGCAAACTGCAAAGAGCCGAATCAGGACCACAAAATCAAGACCACAACTTGGCTCAAAGAGGACTCACCCCTGATCCGCATAAAAGATCTGCCGAAACAACCCTAGTGGTAACACTGAAGGCACTCCACCAGCCGGTCACTTTACAATAAAGACTTCCCACGCAGGGGACGCTGAGGCTATACTCTAATTTATTGAACACCCGTTTACAAAAAAGCAAAATAGAATACAAACATCATTAGTGGTAACACTGAAGGCTCGAAGCGCTGCGATCTGTTCCACCATACACGCTAACATGTTTCACCCACTCTCTCACACACAACAAACACACACCTAGCGCTCAAACATGTGGTGTAAAGGCAGGGCGATCGCTATTGGAACACAGAAAGGAAAACTCATTTTAATTTTTCAAAAGTTTTGACTGACTGCATCCAATACCATTATTGAAGGGAGGAAGGAAATCGGAGTACCCAGAGAAAACCCTCGGTGCCCTCAACAGTCTCGTACTTAAGTCACATAAGTTCGCCCCGTTCGAGAATGAATCCGCCACCTTGGGCAAAGGAAAGTGGCGATAACTCACTGTGCCACGAGGCCACCCGAGGCCTTAGGCCAGACAACTACCACTAATGGTCTACACACACTGTTTGTCTCCATATGTAATGCTGCTTACAATCCTTACAATACTGCAGCACAATCAGAAGTATCATCTAAAATATCATCAAAATTATCATTCGAAAATATCATCAAAATTATCATCAAAAATATCATCCAAATTATCATTAGGCTGGAAGAGTTATCACCAATATTATTTATAAGAAATAAATGCGTTAAATAGCATTATATTTGCAAATATGTTTACCGAGTACACAAATTCAAAACACATATAGCTTAGGTTTTATTTTATTTAAGAAATTAAAAAAAATAGTAATACGTTTGTTTTTTTAAATTTTTGTTTTCATACAAATTTTAGTAGTTGTCTGTAGCATCATTTTATCATAATTGCGCTCGTTATTATTTTTATTATGAGCACCATCATCATTGTCAAAATCATCATTATTATCATCAACCTTCATCTAAACTGTGCACATAGCAAACATTAATCTGTGAAATTGTAGTGACACAGTTCTATGGTCTTAACCCACCACAAAAAGGCAAACCCACATCAAATCAATAATTACATTGAAGAGAGAAAGAAAGGGGAGGGAAGTGGCAGTGGGGAAGGGACCTACTGCTTGTAGCTGACACTCCCTTGTCTAGGACATGGGACATGAGCATCAGGATCTTGAAACTTTGGGCGATGGAATGCGTGCTCGCACAGTAGGGTTATACTCTCATCTGAAGAAGTAACGCACAGAACAGTCTCTAAAATCACATAAAAGAAAATTGCAGCCCACTGTCTCAACACTGTGTCCATCATCTGCACAACACCTAGTACAATAAGTGCCAAATGTTGCAGTAATGGCCACCTGTATTTTCAAATAACACCAATTATGTGCTAAGAAAATGAAGATTTATCATAACAAAACTAAATCCTAAAAGGTACATTTGCCCCTAAAATCTGTGCACAAGAAAGACATAGTTATCTTTATAAAACTGCACAAGCCCATAATGTTGCTCAACTTGGTGCAACCACAAAAGACAACATAAAATACAATTAACAAAAGATGAGAAATAATGAATTGAACAAAAGATGAAGTATAATGAATTTTACCCACACGTTCAACATAAAAAACAAAAATCAAGAAAAAAAATGTAAAAATGTAAAAACATATTTTGGTTCAAAAAGAAAAATTCTTCATCGGGACAATAACACCGTTTAACAATATAACAGCAAATAACATAAAAACAATGGAACAAGTTCTAGAACAGTCTTGTCTGCACGAATCCTGTACTGAACTAGACAAATTATGTGTTGTAAGCCTTGCTGGTGAAACTGCAAAGTTGCCATGGATTCACTCTAGGCAAGTTGAAAAGCAAAAATGGCTAAATAAGTTGAAACAAAGAAAATTGTCATGAGCTGTGTTCAAACATGCAAGAAAAGCTCCGTGCAAGGTTAAGACAAATTTAAAAAAAAAAAAGATCAATATTCTAGCTCACATATTAATTGTTTGCTCTTGTAATCTTTAGGGGAGAGACAGCGAGAGCCAGAGAAAAAGGGAAGCAACTCGTGATAAGCCTCCAAATTCCTTCCCTTGTCTCTAGACCAGGTATGAGACAAAAGACATTGATTTCTTAGCGATTTATTAGTACCCATATTATTTATTATATATATCCCAGAAGTTATATTTAAAAAATGTGTAGCAAATGAACTCGAGGGTTAGGAATGTTAAAACAAAAAATGCATTGAGAATGACAAAAGGAATGTATGAGATGAAGGAAGAGAGGGGAGGGGGGGGGGGGGCGGACAAACGAAAGGGAGAGAGGAGGCAGTGGTGAGAGGGTGGGTTAATGGGGTTGGGGTAGATAGAGGGGATGTGTGTCCACACGTGTGTGTGAAGAAAATGAGCTAGTATTACCATCAACAAAGTAAATGTGAATTACATTATTTTATTCAGTCAATTAGTGGAAGGATGTTAGTCGTTTCAGAGTGACTGAAAGGTTTACCGCATCACCAAGACAAAATCCAATGTATTGCGACTACATTCGTTAATAAAACATCTCCACTACTCCAGTCTTAAAAAATTTCATTCAAAGGTAGAAAATCTAGGATCCGACCTTCAAGGTTTTTTTTTTTTTCAAAGCATCAGATTTATGAGTGAGTTAGTCATTGTTTATAGGGTCCAGCGGACTGCAAAGAGCTGAATCAGGACCACAAAATCAGGACCACAACTTGGTCAAAAGAGGACTCACCCCTAATATGTATAAAAGATCTGTTGAAACAACCCTAGCGGTAACACTGAAGGCACTCCACCAGCCGGTCACTTTACAATAAAGACATCCCACGCAGGGGCCACTGAGGCTATGCTTTAATTTATGGAACCCCCGTTTACAAAAACAAAATAGAATATAATCATCATTATATAATATCAACCAAACACCTACTTTAAAAATGCCTACAATGCTAAATAATAATATCATGATGAAAAGTGCAAGTTTGAGTTAGGACAATGGGTTGTGGAGCTTATCACTTCTTGTCCTGGGTGGCACTGTCCTGCAGCAGCTATGCTTTCAGTGAAAAGGACAAGTTGAATTTCACCCATAAATATGTTCTATAACCCCCTCCACTCCCACCTTCCCCCTAAAAAAAAATTTAAATCCAAAATGTTAAAGAGCGTCTGAATGGAAATAGAATGCTCTTCTATTTGAAAACAGCATACATGTTCATAGATGAAAAAGGTGGTACCTTGTTGATACGTGATGGCTGAACACTCCATGCACTCCAACAACAAATTCAATTCTATTCAATTATTTAATTTTACGTCTGTTCACAAGGATGGAATATTAGACAAAAACCTGACAACAGTTAGGATACCGTTTGTGTTAATGTTGATGTTAGTCAGCAGGAAAGCACCAAATATATTATTTGATCACAGAGGATTAAACACAACACAGCCTACAAACAGTTCGCTTCATTGTCAGGCGAATAGGATCACTCAAAACCACAGGAGTTAGTATGTACAGGGGTTAGGGTAACCGCAAAGAGGAAGAGGAAGCAAATTGGAGAGGGGAAGAGGGAGTGGGAGGAAGAAGAGGGGTATGAGGAGGAGGAGGTCAATATCAACACAAGGGCAATTAACCTTCTTAACAACCAACTTTTTTTTCATACATTTTAAAAAAAAAAAAAAATTCTATTTTAAAAGAACAAAAAATTACCTTTTAGAAGTTTTTAATAAAAGGAGGTAACAACCCACCTACCTCTTTGTAAACAGACGTGATGTCAAACACTAAATCAAAACTCCACCCTATGTTACACGCAAGCATAAGGAGTATCACCATGATCACATTGGTTTATAAACTACTAAATACACGACAGGCATCAAAATTCCTTTAGATGGCATCAATGTCGTGAAGCACAACCTGAAACATGCAATGACGTACAACCAGTCATCGCGTTTTCTACCTAGTACCTCACACATTCATAACAGCACACCCAAAAACATACATGGAAAGCTACTGCTATTTCATTTTCTACGAGAACTGCATACTGTTACCTATACCATCACATTTCCACTACACAACAAAATCACTCTCTATTCATTACACTTGGCTTCTTTGTTAACATATACATTCTTTTTTTCTTTTCCCTACGAAGTCCGGTTTTTATTTCATTACCCCCATCCGTCGATCTCGTTTTTTTTTTTTTAAATGTTAATAAAATCCAAAAGTACTGACAAGCTGTCTGAAAGGTTACAGATGCCAGCAGTTCACATGACATGGTTTTACAAGTGTCAGCAGTAAAGAAAGACCAGACGATAGGTTCTACCAGATAGGTTCTACCAGTGCAGGAGTCGAGATGGTAGGTGTCTACAGTTGTCAGCAGTCTTTATGACAACAGGTGTCTACAAGTGCCTGTGAACCTGATGGTACAAGGCTAAAGGTAGGTTAGCCGTGTGCGAGAAGACCAAGTGCCAGGCTGCGGTCTAGGACCTCCTGGCTTGCGGGCCCTCTCCAACCTGACTGAAAAGACAACAACAGACCATCATTATTAAGCGTTACCGCTGTACCTGTGAGTACAACAGTGCAGCATGATTATTAGGCATTACAGCTGCACCTGTGATTACAACAGTACAGCATGATTATTAGGCATTACAGCTGCACCTGTGAGTACAACAGTACAGCATGATTATTAGGCATTACAGCTGCACCCGAGCGTAAAAACACAAATGAATGGATGATAACTCAAGTGTTTCATACACATTTCCCATCAAACTTAATTAGGGTATTGACACTGCTGCCTTATTTTTCTGACAGTGCCACGGTTTTAACATTCCTTCCACCCTGTATAGGAGAGAAACCAATGTGAAACATAACAGGATGTTATAAGCAACAGTCTCACAATGCTAGCCATCACTCCCAATTGGCTGTATGCAGTAAGATGGCCATTGTGGTGGCAAGGAGGACAAGTATCCTTTCAATTGTCCATTGGAAATGGTCACAGAGATATGAGAACGCCAAATCAGAAGAACACATGATCCGGGGTATATTCCAAGGGGGGGGAATTTCGGGTTCGTTACAAGCGGGATTCGCTGTAGAGATTTGTACTGTAAACGGAAGTACACACCGGTGATGAGTACACATCACAACATACAGTACGTAGATCGATCTAGGCCTACGAAGTTTATCAACAATGACTTCATTCAAGGCTATTTATAGCAGCCAATGACAGTTATGACTTCAAGGCCTGGTTGACCTATGTACGAACTGGCATGCTTCTGCTGCTGTTCGTTATTGGCGATGAGCCAATTGAGGCAAAGTAGGCCAAGGGAATACACAAAGTGTTCGTTACAAGCGGAGATTCGTTATTTGCCTAGTGGATTTGTTCGTTATAGGAAGGGATTAAATAGTAAGACAAAGAAGGGAGTGTGTCGGGAAATGGATGGTAGTACGCTAATCGCGGGTGTTCGTTATTCCAAAGTTCGTTATAGGTGGACTCCACTGTATGTATTTCCAGGCCTATGGGGAAATATTTTGAAATAGTGGGAGATGAGGGGGGGGGGGGTGGGGAATCAGAAAGAGCCAAATGTCAAGTCTGTCATTCGGTGGGTCCGTGTCTGTTAGTCACCATATCTGAAGAACCACTGAATGGAGTTTGATCACACTGTATAGAAACATTACCACGGTTCGTGGCCTGCCTGCCCGTGCCATATCAATGCATTTGTACTGCATTTGAGCTCCATAAGCTCACGGAGAAGCACATTGAATTGAAAGCCAGTATGTATGTCTCACTTTTTTGTCCACCTTTGAGAGCAAAATACTTTTTTTTCCTGTGCCATCATATTTGCTCTACAACAAAGGTCAAGGTCACTGGCGCCATTTTGTTGCTAAACAAAACACATTATTGTGAATTCTTAATGTATGAATTTAAAATGTGATTATGCGCCTGCTGTCATTCCTTTAGGAGTAATAAAGATGTAATGTATTGTACTGTATTATATTGCATTGCACTGCGTTGCGTTGCGTTGTGTTGCGTTGTGTTGTATTATATTGTACTGTATTGTAAACACATTTTGTTCAACGAGTCAATGTCCCCAAAAAGAACTGAAATGACTACGTTGAGTTTTGGTAAAAGATCCTGACACTCATGTCCTAGATGGGCGAGTGCCGGCTACACAAATACACCCAGCGCGCACTAGGTCTCGTCTCCCCATCCCCGGTCGTCCAGGATTGTGCTGAGTTGTCTGGCCGTTAGACTATCCACTCAAAGGCTGAAAGTTGGCGCCTTGGGCGTCTTGAGTTGGATCCTCGGCCAGCACCTTGATTGACTCTTGAGCTGGTAAAGCGTTATATAAAATGTATTCAATCAATAAATAAATAAACAATAAACAAGTTTTGCTTAATACTTCAAAAACTGCTGAAACAATTTTGTTGAGTTGTGGTATACTTCAAATCGTGGGTCATCCTTCATTAGCCGTCTAGTTGTCAGCCAGTCTGTCAACCGCTCTGAATTTAACTGTTTTTGTTCAAAAGCTGA
Organism: Oncomelania hupensis; assembly: GCA_036898135.1. NCBI lineage: Eukaryota > Metazoa > Mollusca > Gastropoda > Littorinimorpha > Pomatiopsidae > Oncomelania > Oncomelania hupensis. The sequence continues at coordinate 88,372,825 of CM072514.1, read as the reverse complement.
ACCCAAAGTTATCCTTTTTTTCTCTGCGCATACTTCAACTACCGCTTTGGTATTGTTACTTTTTCAAAGCTCGAGGTCTTTGTGCTTCACCATTTTCTAAACATGTGCGCTGTAACTAAAAATGGCTGATACAATGTTGATCATATTTTTGCTTGCAGATAGTTCAGACAGTGGCCTAAAATGGCTGATCCAAAACTGATAATATTTTTGCTTGAAAATAGTTGAGACAGGGGCCTATCATTCCAAGTTTTCCTTTTGCTTGATAAATCTGAGTCACAACAGCACCAACAAAATGAACACTTTAGTACATGTTTGCTTTTTAGCTAATTGCGCATATATTGGTCCTGATTCAGCTCTTGGCAGTCTGTTACGTTGAAACGCGAAGGATAGTATGTTTGAAACGTGCACGATAGATCTAACTGTTTCGCTTTGCAAAGTATGCAATAATAGAGTGTATTTACCTTTGATCTGAGTTTGCGTTGATGTTAGAAGAAGCTTTGTATAACGTTGGTAATTTTAGTTGGTCGATATTATTGGAGAATTCTCTAGATTTGCTTGTTTACTATCGATCGAAGCTTCGCGTTAGGTGTAGATATTTGAGAACATTCTTGGACCGAAAAGAATGTTTATGACGTAAGACAGTGATGACGAAATTTAGATTGATTGGTTGTAAAGCGTCATCGGGAACATTCTGACGTTATCTCGAGTTAAGAGAAAAACTATATAAACTGTGCTCTGTGTAAAGTAAAAGAGGAAAAGTGAAAAAGGCGATTGTATGCTGTTGATGTATGCTGAATAAAAGTGGAGAACTTCATACGACGACTCCAGCCTTGTTGATGATTGAACGGGTTGCGTGGATAAACGAATCCGAGTTACACTTATCAGGACTTGTTTTGACGTCAAAATAACGGGGTCCGTCAAAAGAAAGTATGTAGAGGTTCAAGTGTATGTCAGAATAAAAACGTTGTCGTTGTTGTTGTTGCATCAATTTTTATTCATCAGATTAAAAATTGATGCAACAACAACAACAACAACAACAACAACGTTTTTATTCTGACATACACTTGAACCTCTATGTACTTTCTTTTGAATAAAAATGTTTCTACCTAGCCTCACACACACACACGCCCTCACACACACACACACACACCAGAAAAAATTTAAAAAAGTTACCGGGTACAGTATTTAATGCAGACTGTCACTGGCCATGGCAGGACCAGTAATGACGTCACTTCTAACCTAGTTACAATGTTCTAAACACATAACGGGACACATGAGTCGTGCTAAGTCTGTGTTTATTTCAGTACAGTGCAGATCAACTGCAATTCCAGGATATTATTTTTACACGTACGCAACAGGACTCAAGAAACAAAAACCTGAGTTTCCAAGGAGTATACATGTTTGTGATATTATGAACCAGACTGCCATGCAAGGAGAGACTGGGTCAGTACTGGGTTTTCTGATGATTAACTTTGCACAGACTAAGCATGGTTATGCATAGGAACCTTTACAAACTAGATTACTAAACTATTGTTTTAAGAATAAATTACATAGAATGACACTGGGTCTAGCATGCTTTGCAGTAGCTAAAGTACCCGCAAAGTAAAAATGATGAATTTCAAATCACTTATTGTTCACAGAAGGCAAAAAGTGTGTTTTGAACAAAAAAAGTCAAATTCTGAATGGACTAACCCGTTGACTGACAACCAGACTTCTGCAGAAGGATTTGAAGTATACTAAAACTTAACAAAATTTTTTCAGCGGTTTTTGACGTATTAAACAACACGCGTTTAGCAACAGAATGACTCCACTGACCTTGACCTTTGCGGTAAAGTAAATATGAGGGCACAGGCGGCAGGCCACTAACCTAGGTAATGTTCCTTGATGTTTGGTCAACATCTGTTTAGTGGTTCTTGATATTTATAGAGCTTCCAACGGACCGATACACTCCACTGACAAACAGACATTTTGATTCCCTCCAACTATTTCAAAGCATTTCCAAATAAGTCTAGACATACAAACACAAACAAACACGCACACACACAAAAGGAGAAGAAAGCTGTTAAAATGAAATTCAAAAGACAATCCATGGCAAGATTTAAAAAAAAAAAAAACATACATTTTTAAAGATTACAGACTCAAAACAGATACAATTGTAACAGTATTCTTTGATTATAACTACTGAAATACGCATCAAGTCTACCCATGCAAAACCTGCGAGTGCTGGTATAGACACATGCTTACCCCAAAACACCTCACCAGAAATACCAAAATACACCTGTAAAATGCATACAAACAAACTAACCTATCAGTTTCATAATGATAAATTGAATATAAATCCGCACAACACAGTCAACGGAAAAGGTTACAAAGCAAGCAACAACAATAACAACAAAAATACACATTCATTGTTTTATCATAACAAAGAGTGTAAAAAGGGAAACAACTGGCGTTTTCTTCCACATAGCACCAGCAACCCAAAACCTGAAAAATCCATGTCACAGCAGACAGCACAGACACATCAAAATCAGAGCTTACCATCACTAACAGTTAACAGCAGACAGCCAAAATCACAGTTTGCCATCACAACTGGTTAACGTTAGTCCAACGCTACAAAGTGAAACCCATTTTATCTACTATGATAATTCTACTTTTAACCGCCCAAGCGATTTTCCAAAACAGTAACTCAAAAGGTCTTCAAATATGGTTCATGAACATATAGAAAGTAACTAATTCAAACAACTGATTTGAAAACTGTACAAAAACTGATTTAGTAAAAACTGCAGCAAGAATTTCTGTTAACCATTTTCACTCACTGCCAACTATGTGGTTGTTTCCCTTCATTCTTTTCACTGCCAACAAAGTGCTAGTCTCCCTTACAGGTTTCTGCCTAACATCGGTAACAAAAACGGTTTTTAAAATGACACACCATAGTATCAAACAGAAACACCAAACCCGCTCATTGCAGCTTATATCAGCTTAATGGAATTACGATAATTTCTTCGTGCTCTCAAATGGATGACGTCATCTTGTAACAGCATGCATGCTTATTTATGTAAAGCCTGAGATTTCAAAATCAGCGTCATTTAAAATCAAATCTCCATAAACCAAAACGAACGCAACAGTTCACTTCAATAAAAACTAAAATTCCAATTATACTTGTACACCCACCGTTGATGAAATAGCAGACAGGGGTAGCTATCCCAGTGAAGAGGACGCAGGGTCATAACACTGACCTATCAGGGCAATCATACTGCTAAAATGGACAGTGGAAAAATGGCCACTTTAATTCTTGCTCACCAAATAATTGGAACTTGAGACATAGGTATGCTAGGCGAACGCTCTACCATTGAGATATGGTGAAGGGACATGTTCCCTTATGTACATAAAACTAGTGAACCTGTAAGATAATTGTGCACAGGAGCAAATGTCATTGACTAAACAAATTTAAAACATTCACAGTTAGGAGTGTGCGTTACTCAGTAAGGCAGAGTGGTGTGTGGGTCAACACCAAAATCCCAGTGATGGTCCCAGTGAGGAGTTAACCAATCAATCAATCAATCAAACCTTAAACTAGTTAAAGTTTATATTTGAAACTGTCACTCTAACATCACGAACAATCTTTCTAACACCACTAGTGCTTGAGAAAGAAATGTGGCGAAATTTATTTTTATTTGCAAAAATACAAACACAATTTTGCTACAGAGCAGTATTAGAAGAAATAAAATGTGTTTGAACACTAAAGAATGAATATTAAGAAGAAATTTGAGAAATGTTAGGTCCAAAACCAACCCAAAACTAACTACAAAACTACACACAAAATGCAAATCAGGGAAAGGACATTACCTAGGCCTACAGGCTGAAGAATGGCTTGGCTAGAACAACACACCATCAAATCTAGGTCATCAACCTAAGCGTTCATTTGCAGGCATACACACACAGAGTACCAAACAGGCAAATACACATACAAACAGACAAGCCGACCCACAGACAGGCAAATAGCCATACTAACACACAGATAGGCAAATAGCCATACTAACACACAGACAGGCAAATGGCCATACTAACACACAGTTAATTAACTAGGACAGAAAAATGGATGGTCTAAGCACAACTGAAAAATGCTGTTTTCAAATTTCAAAGATAGACTTCTGGAATAAATGATGTTTAAGTTGTTGCCATAACTTTGCGGTCTTTGAGAAGAGCGGCATTTGGAACCTCCCGTTTCTCTGGGCCAGCTTCATGAGGGCAGTGCCCATCCCCTCTCCCTCACTTCCTTCCCCGGTTCTAAACAGCCAGGTACCTTTTCACAGCTGGGTAGACTGGGGTGTGCCTGGCTCTTGTTTCATTCTTTGTGTGCTTTAGTGGGTGTCTTCCAACGTGTTCACCAATCCAAATACTAAGCGTTGCTAAATGTGAAAGGTTTATAGTGCGTGCTATAACCTCTACACTACTGTGCCACCCAAATGATGAAACTAAACAATACACATTGAGTTGTATCTAAATGATGACCCGCTGTTGCACATCTCGCCTCTATAATGGTGATCCAGCTACAGCAATACTCTTTTCAGGCAGCAATGTACAATCCTGATCTAAACAATGTCCACAGATACATTTCTTCCCAAAGCTAATAAGCCAATGCTGGCGTCATGCATAGCGAGAAGCGGCGAGCAAAGGTAATAGCAGCCACAAGACGTTGCCATCTAATAACAATTCTACAGAGATGCCAACCTGCAGAAAAATCTGTCAGTGAGAAATTTATAAATCAGTAGATTTAAAATTTTGTCAGTAGACAAGAGGGAGCAAAGCTCCAGGATTGAGATTTCTTATTAAAAATCATATCGGAAAAATCAAAGATGACTGAGCTCCGCAAAAGAATTCTATAATAATCTGTGGTAAAACTTGACCCCGACCGAAGTCAGAAGGATTATCGATGTCAGTTAGCAAAAATTTTTCACATCAACCTGCTACAAATCAGAATCATGTACAGCACAATGTTAGAGTTAATTAAAATAAATTGCTTTGAGGTCGTGTATTGGCATAATTTTGTTTTTTTAAAAAGGTAAATCTTATTGATTTCTTTGCATTGTTTTGTCTGCTGCTGCTGCTTCAGCGCAGCTAACAAGGTTGTGAACTACGATATGCAATAAGTTAAACTAAAGCAAGCTTCAATAATTGAAGCTATCATATACATTTTTTTACCTGATAAGGTCGTTATATAATATGCTGCATTATTTTATACTGTGACAGTGCCTAAGTGTAATCAGTCTGAAACGTGTAACAGTCCTTTTGCCATAATCATCAGCTGCAAATATATATTCTTGTAAAAATTATTCTCGCCGTAAGAAAAATGACTTCAGCGTAAATCCGTAAAAAACTATTTGCCACCGGAAAATAATACGGCGAAACCGTGAGGGTTGGCATCTCTGATTCTATGCAAGATGCTGTCATACAAATCCAGTCCCCTTTCTTTAGGCTAGACTGCCTGTGTTTAACACACGTTGTGTCTCCAATAGCAGCCAGGGATCTGAGTTACAAACCAACTGCCCTTTCTTTAGGCTAGACTGTGTTTAACACACATGTTGTGTCTCCAATCAGCCAGGGATCTGAGTTACAAACCAACTGCCCTTTCTTTAGGCTAGACTGTCTGTGTTTAACACACATTGTGTCTCCAATAGCAGCCAGGGATCTGAGTTACAAACCAACTGCCCTTTCTTTAGGCTAGACTGTGTTTAACACCCACGTTGTTTCTCCAATAGCAGCCAGGGATCTGAGTTTCAAACCAACTGCCCTTTCTTTAGGCTAGACTGCCTGTGTTTAACACACACGTTGTGTCTCCAATAGCAGCCAGGGATCTGAGTTTCAAACCAACTGCCCTTTCTTTAGACTAGACTGCCTGTGTTTAACACACACGTTGTGTCTCCAATAGCAGCCAGGGATCTGAGTTTCAAACCAACTGCCATTTCTTTAGGCTAGACTGTGTTTAACACACACGTTGTGTCTCCAATAGCAGCCAGGGATCTGAGTTACAAACCAACTGCCCTTTCTTTAGGCTAGACTGCCTGTGTTTAACACACACGTTGTGTCTCCAATAGCAGCCAGGGATCTGAGTTACAAACCAACTGCCCTTTCTTTAGGCTAGACTGTGTTTAACACACACCTTGTGTCTCCAATAGCAGTCAGGGATCTGAGTTACAAACCAACTGCCCTTTCTTTAGGCTAGACTGCCTGTGTTTAACACACACGTTGTGTCTTTAATAGCAGCCAGGGATCTCAATTACAAACCAGCTGAATAGACAAACGTTCAGCTAAAAAGGAATATTGGAGAAAAAAAAGGGTCCTACCCAAAAGGGATGAATGGAACATTGAAATAGAACAATGGCTAACTAGCGCTAAAGGTCTAACTTTTGTCAATCACAGGCACCATATACAAACAGGAAAATGTAGTAAGTTAACAAACCTCAACAAGGAGAATGGTGGGTGGGGGTAAGATGGTGGGGGATGGGGGGGGGGGGGGGGGGTGCTAGCTGATATAAATCCCAACAAACACAGAAAAGCGACCAAAATAAAACTAGAAGGGCAAAGCCCTGATGACTCACATGCTCCTTATGGAACTCGCAATATTTAACGTGAAAACCAGTACCCAGACAAATGAAACAGTGGCATTACAATGCAAATACCAACTTTGATCTTTCTATGCTCTTTACCTTGAGATGACCTTGACCTGCAGCTCCAAATACACTCATGTACTATCAAATAAACTACAGCAAAATTGTATTGTGCCAAAAAAAAACGCTGACCTTGGGATAACCTTTGATGATCTTGACCTTCAGTGACCTTTACCTTGTGATGACCTTGATCTTCCCGTGACCTCTCATGCATGTATGATCAAATAACCCAATGTTGTTGCACACTATGGGTTAAATATACAGCCATTCCAATGTACAATGACCTAGTTTTTGCATGTTTTTGCAAGGCCTAAAATGACCTTGACCTTCACAATCAAAGCAAAAACAGAACATATATGAACTATCAGTCTATCAAGTTTGGATTTTATATCTCTCATAGGATATGGTCAAGGTCACTTCAAAGTACCTATACTAACCGACTTTGGACAACTCCAGTGATCTTGACCTTGGAGTCAGGTTGACAAAATTTATAAAGTATGTGTGTCTCATTGTTATCTATCATGCATAAAAGAATCATCAGTTCAATATTAATAACTTAGAAAACTAGAAGGGCAAAGACCATATGACTCACACGCTCTTTAAGGAACTCCCAATATTTAACATAAAAATTAGCGCCCAGAAAAAAACAAATGAAATGATGGCATTACAATGCAAAGTACTACCGACTTTGAGCTTTCTATGCTCTTGACCTTGAGAAGACCTTGCCCTCCAGCTCCAAATACACTCATGTACTATGAAATAAAGTACAGCAAAAGTTGTATTATGCCAAAAAAAGTTAACCTTGGGATGACCTTGGCCTTCAGTGACCTTGACTTTAGTATGACTTTGACCCTCATGTGACCTCTCATGCAAATTTGTCATATTTTGACTAATATTTGTTGACCCTGTGACCTTGACCTTTAAGAGAAGTCATTCAATCACTGATCATTTATGAGGTCTCATGGGTATACACCATCTTACCAAGTTTGGTTGTGATAGTTGAAATAGGTTCTGAAATATTAATCCAATTGCAAGTTTAGCACAGACAGACTGCAGATGGCGGACAGATAGATGGATGGACAGGCAAAAGTTGTTTTTTTTTAATACGTCATTTTTGGTCTATTTAGTAGGACTCACCTCGCACAGATTTTGGGGGTTGGAGGAGAGGGGAATGGGGGCGGGGAGGGAGGGAATATGAAGTCAAAAACCAGTATTTTTTTATATCGGATGAAACTGGTAAATTGAACTTTTAGATGGTATATTCAGGATGGGAAAAATCTAAGATTAGACAATAATGTAAAACAAATGCTAAAATCAAAGCGGGGAAAATTGGAAAAAGTCTCTCAACTATAAATACACACTGAACATCTTGCTAAAAATGGGCAAGAAAAACACGACGACAACTTGTACATTTAAACTGTGAAAAGCTGTGAAGAAGTCAAAAAGGCCGTCAAGAATTCAGATACAAAAACATGATAATTCAAAAGAATAAAAAAAAATAAAAACTCTTCAAAGGACTGTAAGATATTGCTGACACCAACAGATAAAACAAGTGACATCTTTTTAAAAAAAAATTGTGGAGTGGGAAAAGGGAAAAAAGCAAAGTCAGACCTAGCTAAAATGTAAAAAAAAAAGAAGAAAAAAGTAAAGGTTATAAATAGACAGACTGCATATCAAAACTAGATTTACCAGTAAATAAATCCATCAATAAACAATACTGGACAGCATGAGGTAAATAATAAAAAGGAAAGGACAGAAAGTGTACTGACCACCGTCTCTACGGCCAACGGTCCGTGCGGGTTGTCCATGGTGATGGGGTGCATGCACTGACACGACCACAGGCCCTGAAGAAAAGGAATGCAATAACGTTAAGCGAGGCCATCACCATGTTCTTTTTCCTGTACAAAGAGCTGTCCAAGGTTAGTCACTAAGATCCAGCAGGTGTAAAATAGCTTCGCTGAAGACAGGATCCATTATTTTTTAGGTATGAATATGTACGTGTGCTCATATTACAATATATAGTAACAGTTATGTGTTATCAAGTCAGTCACAGAATAACATCAATAATGCCAACAAAACAATAACAAAAAGCAAATGCCAAAAATAGATTTTTCTTCATAACTACATTTATGCATAATTAATTGGATTTTTCTTCACAAATACATTTATGCATAATTATTTGCATCTTTCATCACAAGAAATGTATGCATAATTATTTGGATCTTTGTTCACAAGTACATTTATGCATAATTATTTGCATCTTTCTTCACAAAGTTATGCATAATTATTTGGATCTTTCTTCACAAATACATTTATGCTTAATTATTTGCATCTTTCTTCACAAGTACATTTATGAATAATTATTTGCATCTTTCTTCACAAATAATTTATGAATAATTATTTTCATCTTTCTTTACAAATACATTTATGAATAATTATTTGGATCTTTGTTCACAAATACATTTATGAATAATTATTTGGATCTTTCTTCACAAGTACATTTATGAATAATTATTTGGATCTTTCTTCACAAGTATATTTATGAATAATTATTTGGATCTTTCTTCACAAGTACATTTATGAATAATTATTTGGATCTTTCTTCACAAGTACATTTATGAATAATTATTTGGATCTTTCTTCACAAGTACATTTATGACTATGCACATTTGGGAGGGTGGTGTTGGGGAGGGAAGGGATGATTGTTCACTCCATATCAGAAATGTCAACACACGTCTTCTGAAAGATAAATCAACGCTCTCATTATACAAACACCAACACACACAAAACCTTTGCACATTAATTACTATCTAACATTAACAATAACATGAACAAACATCCCCCCCCCTACCCTCAGGGCATCCTACCCCCTTCAAACCCCACAAAGAAGTGAGCAGAGAAAAACAACAATGACAATCAAAAACAACTAAAGAACCCCCCACCCCCCACCACCCCTCAACACGTTCACAACTCCAGCCTGATGGTCGACTCAGTACATGTAGCATGCAAAGTTGAAGTGGAATTAACAGGACTTTTTTGGCTCTATAATGGTTAACAAAGTTGTAGTTACGAGACCACTTCTCTCTTTGTTTACATACCCCGCTTACTGTGACAGCATAATCTGCCGCTCATTGGCTTAGCTGCAGACATCACCTTGCTGGAGAGAAAGAGGGGGATAGGGGGGTTGGGGAGAGGGAAGGGGTGAGGGAAAGGGGGACTTTTTTCCCTCGTTTCGTTTGATTCCCTTTATGCTTTTGTTGAGATAGTGCTGCTCGTGGGGTGTCGGATAGTGCAGTGGTTGGAGCACTCGCTACTGTGTCGAAAGTGAAGCACCGTCCGGTGCGGTTAGCACTTGGATGGGTGACCGCTAAGGTGTGAAGCGACAAACAACAACGCCCCCAGTTGACTCAACTGTGATTGAGTACCTACTCTCTTGAGGGTGGGGAAGGTAAAGCAGCGAGGGAGAGAGTTGGGCATCACCCTCATTACGCTGGCCCAAGATAAGTGTGATCTCCAACATCACGCTCCCCTACGGCCACAAGGCTATGGGACTACCTTTACTTTACCTTTACCTTTTAGTGCTGCTCGTGGGGCCACGTTCACATCAATATATTGACAGTACACAGTGGATAGAGTCAGCACACTCCACAAGCTACAAATAGTCTGGAACTAATCAAAAGAGTGTACAGCCTCTAATATACTGAGTATATTGCGCTACGATGCCAATGGACAATTGACAACAGATAGGATTGTATGTACAGCAAACACAGTCTAGTCGGAAAGTTTCGTTGTCTGCCTCATTTCACACTGGAGTGTAGTCATAACTTCATAGCATGCATACAGAACAAGTACAACAAAAAAAGAAAAGAGTGATGATGACGCCGATGCTGATGCTGGTGATGATTAAGATGGTGATGACGATGGAACATATATCAAAGATCAATAAATTATCTCTATATACAACAAGCTTGGACTTTATATAGCTCATAGTTTAGGGTTAAGGTCAAGTCCTCTATATACAACAAGCTTGGACTTTATATCGCTCATAGTTTAGGGTTAAGGTCAAGTCAAAGTACCTACAGGAACTGACTATAGACAGCTCCAGTGACCATGACCTATAGTTTGTGTGTCTCATTGACATTTATCATTCATCAGAGAATCATAAGTTCAATATTATTAATAATAACTTAGAAAACAAGTAAAATTTGCAACAACAATAAAAATAATAATAAAAATTTTTTTTTATCAACATTAGTTGACCCTGTGACCTTGACGTGAAGTAATTCATTCGCTAATCATTTTCAAAAAAATGTACTGTCATTTGTGGACTATTTGGGACTTATCTTGCACAGATTTGCAAAAATCGTGAAAAAAAATGTAGGGGTTAAATTCATAAACTCACTCATGCGAATCGAAAAAAAAAAAATCCACCCTATAAAAATATAAATCAACACAACAAAACAATAAAAAAAAAAACTAAAAAAATAAGCGAAAAAATTTATTTAAAATAACTAAATTGTAAATAAAAGTACTCGGGTCCATAAACTATAAAATATATTAGCACAAAATGAAAAATTAAAACAATAAATAAAAATGTGTACATCATGCTGTGAAAAACTAACCAATAATAATTTCAACATACAAAAACATCATGCCTACAATCAAAAAAATTGACAACAAAAACAAACACTACAGAATTTTGGGGGGCTGAAAACACCATTGGTCAAACCTGATTTGGTCCTGAATTTTTTTGTTTAACTAAAACAAACAAACAAAACAAGGGTTGGTTGATTAAGCACACAGAAAGTAAGGAAGCTGAAGGGTAATGATTCACAGGTTGACTGGATCAAGGAGGAGAACAAAAATCAGGAAATAAAAAAGGTCAAGGTTGTGTGGGACAAGGTTCAAATGGCAGCAAAAGTCACCTTCAAAAGATTTGCTGACTTTTATGTGTCCATTTTGACAGAATTGTGGCCCTTTACCTTGTTTTTTGTCGACATGGCCATTCATTTCGCTTATGTCCTATCCTATCCTATCCTGTCCCATAACCCGAAGGTCGTAGGGGCACCACAGATGATCGCTTAACCAGCATACTCCATCTTTCTCTGTCCTCAGCAGCCCTCATGGCTTCGCTCAGTGTCAAACCAGTCCATTCTCGAATGTTGTCCTCCCACCTCTTTTTCGGTCTCCCCCTTCTTCTACCTCCTTGCACTGTGCCTTGCAGAATGGTCTTTGCAAGGCCTGATGATCTGGTGACGTGGCCATACCATCGGAGTTTCCGTTTCTTCACCACTGTGAGCAGGTCATCGTGTTGTCCAATGGCTTGTGTGATGGTCTGTCGGACTTCAACGTTGGTGATGTGTTGGGTATAGGAAATGCACAGAAGTCTTCTGTAGCACCTCATCTCCATGCTTTGTATTCTTCGTTGGAGATCTGCTGTGAGGGTCCATGCTTCGCAAGCATATAGGAAGATGGAGATGACCAGAGAGCGCAGCAGTCTTACTTTGGAATGTAGACTGATGGTTCTGTCTTTCCAAATGGGCTTCAACCTTGTCAGGGCAGCAGTTGTTTGTGCGATCCTGGAGAGGACTTCCTGTCGAGACCCATTGTCTGACACAATGGCTCCTAAATATTTGAAGCTGTGCACTGTGTTGAGGGATTGGCCTTGTACTTTGATGTCCGTGTTGATGCCATTGGTGTTGTTGGTCATCATTTTGGTCTTCTCTGCACTTATTTCCATTCCATAAGCTCTGGAGGTGGTGTCAAGCCTCTGTACAAGCTGTTCAAGTTCTTGTTCCTCTCCAGCCTATCCATCAATATCATCCGCAAAACGAAGATTGGAGATTGCTCTGCCCCCTATGCTGACTGTGCCTTCGTGATCTGCAAGAGCATCTGACATGATGCGCTCTAGGAAGATGTTGAAGAGTGTTGGAGAGAGTAGGCATCCTTGACGCACACCGATTGTTGTTCTGAACCAGTTCCCGATGACGCTGTTATGGAGGACTGCACTGGTAGCCTTGTCATACAGGCTTTTGATGACTTCTATAATTTTAGGGCTGATGTTGTACACTTTCATGGTTGCCCATAGAGCTGTATGCCAGACTCGGTCAAATGCCTTCTTGAAGTCTATGAACACATGATATAGATGTTGTTGGTGCTGTAGGTATTTCTCACAGATTATTCTGAGGTTGAAAATCTGTTCAGTGGTACTTCGCCCTGCCATGAATCCTGCTTGTTCTTCAGCTATGATTTGTTCAGCTTGTGGTTTCAACCTGTTGAGTATTATTTTCAGGAGGACCTTGCTGGGATGGCTGATGAGGCTGATGGTGCGGTAATTTTCACACTCCTGAAGGTTACCTTTTTTGGGAAGAGTGATGACAAGCGACTGGGTCCATGGTGTAGGCCATTCCCCACTCTGCCAGATCTTGTTACAGATAGTGGTGAGAGCATCAGTCATCGCTTCTCCTCCTGCTTGTAGCAGTTCCGCTGGTATGTTGTCCACTCCCGCTGACTTCCCTTTCTTCAGTGATTGCACTGCTGCCTCAACTTCTTCCCGGAGAATTGGGAGGATTTCTTCTTCTTCTCTGCTCTCGGGACATGCTAGAACTGATGGGTCTCCATTTGGTGTATGGTTGTAAAGGTCAGAGCAGTACTCTGTCCATCTGTCCAAGACTTCTTGTTCTTCTGTAAGGCAAATGCCAGACTTGCTTTGGATAGTGGAGACTTTGGGCTGTTTAACACTTGTCAGCCGCTTCACAGTCTGGTAGGCCTTCTTGCTGTTGTTCTTGTTCAGATTGTTCTCTATTTCCTGGCATTGATCTTCTATCCAGTTCTCCTTTGCTGTGCGCATGCCTTTTCGGATGTCATTGTTGATTTTTCGGTAGACATCAGCTCCCTGTGAGGTGTTCTTTTTCTTTTTTAACTCTCTTCGTTTATCACACAGATCCAAAAGTTCAGGTGTGATCCACGGCTTCTTCTTTGGTCGGTGCTTGCCAAGGATCTCAGTGGCGGCATCTGTTACAGCTGAGTTGAAGGTATTGGTCATGGTGTTGACATCTACTTCGCCTGCCCCCAAAATAAGCAGTGGTGCAAATTTCCCTCCAATTGTGGCCTGAAATATTTTTGCCACCTCCGGGTCTTGCAGTTTGTCCAGGTCGAACTTCAGCCTAGTGCACTTTGCTGTATTTACTCTCTTCAAATGGAGCCGGAAAGACATCATCACGAGATCGTGGTCACTTCCAATGTCTGCTCCTGGAAAAGTGCGTGTCCTGCCAATGTTGATGCTTGATCTGAAGCGTTTCTTGACCATGATGTAGTCGATCTGGTTGTGATGTTCCCCGCCGGGACTGTGCCATGTCCATCGTCTGGATTTTTTGTGGAGACCAAGCGTGTTTGCCAGTATCAGATTGTTGTATCTGGCAAACTCCAATAGCCTCAGACCCCTGTCATTTGTCTCGTTGTTGCAGTGGGGTCCGCATGTGTCTCCCCAGTTGTGGTGCGCATCTTGGCCAACCTTGGCATTCCAGTCGCCTTGCACTATGACTATGTCCTTCTTCGGCACTTGGTCAAGGACCGCCTGTATATTTTCATAAAAATCCTCCACTTCGCTGTCTTCATAGTCTGATGTTGGGGCATAGGCCTGGATGATGGTAATGTTGAAAGGGGTTGCTCTCAGACGGATGGTAATGAGTCTACTGGAGACTGGGCGGCAACCCATGACAGTGGCTAGAATGTTCTTGTGGACCAAGAATCCAACGCCGTGTTCGTGCCTGTCATCTCTACCGCTGAAATAGAGCTTGTGGCCTTTGTCAGTCGTTGTTTCACCTAGGCCTTTCCAGCGCAGTTCGCTGATACCTAGAACGTTCCATCGATAGTGGTCCAGCTCGTGGGCCAGTTCTTCTAATTTTCCTTCCGCAGTTAGGGTCCTGACATTCCAGGTTCCTATGACGATGTTGTTTCTCGTGCGGATCTTGCTAATTTGTCCATCAGTAGCATACTTTTCACCTCCGTCCTGGTGGCCAACGGAAGGCGCGGTCCTTGTGTAGCCGGGCGACGACCGATCCGGCATGGAAATAGTGGATAGCCTCATCATGTGTTGTGTCTTGGGCAAAAAAAGACCTGGCAGGGCCCAATCCTCTCCAGGCTGTTGGCCACAGCCGAAATCCACGAATACAGTGTGGCTCGCCTTGGCCCTGAGCACGTGGTCGTTGAACCTGTAGTAACGTGAGGTTCCTCCGCCCTGGCCGGTGACTTCTGTGTAGAAGACTTTCGCCCAGTGATGCCGTGCTAACATCACCCCTGTTAGTCGCCTCTTACGATACGCCGGGAAACGTTGGGTCTATTCTATTTGCCCGAACCCACAGAGCATATGTACAAATTTATTTCTCATTATTGTAAATTTTGAATGCTAGCGGTCCCCTGTTTAATTCCATTTACCATAACTTTGTAATCAACTGCATTGCGCTGTTGTTGTCCGCTGTCATGGTGTGTTCTGGATTTTCATCAACCCTAACCTCAACCTTCTCTGCCCCTGTCTTTGCCCAAAACCAAATCTTCTAACCATCTGACTTTCTCCAGAACCTGCATTTGTCATAATCTAATTTCCTTGAGTTTTCGCCTTGCTCCACACACCATCAGGCAGCATTGTGTTGTTTGGTATTGTATTTGTCGACATTAGCATTCCTGTGCTTTCTGTACACATTGCTAGCACTATCTAGTTGTAGTTCTCTGTTCTATATTCCATTGTCTATGTTGAGATCTGAAGAAGGGGATTAAAATATCTCCCATATATTTTATAATAATTGGTGGTGTATTATTTAATTTTTACTTTTTTTGGTTGTTTTTATTTCTTCTTTTTTTTTTTCAAAACATTTTTTTTTTTTTGAATGGACAATTGTGGAGTTTTTTTTACTTGTTGCTGCATTATTTGCTGACAATCGGTTGAAGGGAGGCAATCTATAGGGGGAGGTAATTGTGGACTCCCCAGGACAGCATTCATGGCGTCTCCCCAATGGCCCAACAGGCTGAGAGATTAGATAGGTGAGAAAGAATCGTGAAGTTGAAAACAAACAAAAGGGCTGACAGAAGGAAGACATTTCAATTCAAACAAGCGGGTACTGGCAAGAGCGCAAGTGGTGTCAGAAAAGTGGGGTCACAAAGACTCGCATAAACTTTGGTTTTGTAGTACATGTATACACTATTATTCATTGCCTGTTCCTACACTCTGCACCAAAACTCAAATGTCTGGTGCACTGTGCCTGCCGAACACATATCAAAAAGCTAGAGTTCCGCCATAGTCACATGCACTGATGGTATGGTGTGGGGAGAAAGGGCAAGTCCAAGAACTCAGGATTCAGATTGAATTGGTCAATGTGTGTTGGAGGTCAAAACAAGCAACAACAAAAAAGAAGAGTATTAAAAAAAATAATTAAAAGAACAAAAACAAAAACAACAGCAGCAGCTGTTTGGAGAGAGAAAATCTGACACCATGTACAACATTACCTTTGCTGAATTTGAATATCCCAAAGTTCTTCAACGATTTCCCAAGTTTGGATCCAGACTCCGCTGTGAATAACCAAGGCTACAAACTGTGAATAACTATGGCTACAAGCTGTTAATAACTACAGCTACAAGCTGTGAAAAACCAAGGCTACAAACTGAATGACTATAGTTATAAGCTGTGAATAACTACGGTAACAAGATCTAAGTAACTACGGTAACAAGATGTGAGTAACTACGGCTACAAGAAGTGAATAACTACAGCTTCAAGATGTGAATAACCAAAGCCACAAACTGTAAATAACTACAGCTACAGCTGAACACAGGCACGCAAATAACAAATGAGGTCTCATTTTCCTGTTATTTCAATTCTATTGGATACAATACAAATTTTAAAAAAACAGTATCACTGTCTCTCACAATACTGATGTAACAGTCACACACCAACGATAGTTTTCTACTGCAGTGAAATGACCCAACTGCTCATCATACCAAATAACAACAAATAACATTACTCGACACAATGCCATTCCACAACTGATCAACAATTCAAAACACAGAAGAAAATTATGCGCTCGCTCCAGTCCAAGAAAAATTCCACTATCTAAAGCTCTTGCCATGCTGAACCATAGCAATATACACACATCACAATTCACATTCAGAGTAGCTGATACTTGATCAAGCCTGCTCTCTCTCTCTCTCTTGAGTCAGCAGATGGCATTGTGTTGAAAGATGTCAAAAGGTGAAGCAATTCCCCCACAACTCCCAGGTGGGTGCCTCAAAGCCTAGTTGGATTGTCTTTCATTTCCAGCCGTTATGAGAAAGGGATCAAACTAAATCATATGCTCATGACTATTCTTGCAGCTGTGCTTTGTGATTGTGTTACGATTGAGATGAGCATGATAGATCTGATCATTTTGTTTTGCAAAGCATGCAATGATAGAGTGTATTTACCTTTGATTTGATTTGGTGGTGTTGCTAGAAGAAGCTTTGTATAATGTTGATAATTTTGTCAGTCGATATTGTTGAGAATTTTCTGGAATTACTTGTTTATTATCGACTGAAGCTTCCAGATAGGTCTCATAATAGCTATGCGATTCTTCCAACCTAAAAAAAAGTTCTATGGCGTAAGTCAGTACATAGTTCCGGTGACGAGTTTTATTTTATATTTGATTGCTTTGTGCTGGAATGTTCGAATTTGTCTCAATTGCAGAGAAGCTATATAAGTGATGTATTGTCTGCTTGTGAGAGTGATTTTTGATGATCTATGTAGTGATTTTTGGAAAGCGATCTTGTATGCAGTTGTTGTTTGCTGAATAAAGTAGGAAAAC
This sequence comes from Oncomelania hupensis, assembly GCA_036898135.1. Taxonomy (NCBI): domain Eukaryota; kingdom Metazoa; phylum Mollusca; class Gastropoda; order Littorinimorpha; family Pomatiopsidae; genus Oncomelania; species Oncomelania hupensis. The sequence goes on along the minus strand of CM072514.1, from coordinate 88,355,328 downwards.
TTTATACTACGACTCTTGCCTTGTTGGAGAGTGAACAGGCTTTGTGGATAAACGAATTCAAGTTACACATATTATGATTCAAGCATCGGGGTTGAATCAACTATTGATAAATAACCATGTTAACAAATTACTTCTAATCTTGGGCTACATGGAAAGAGATTATCACATTGTATCAGCCTGTTGGTCATCCAGAAATGCTAAAACGGATGAAGGTCAGTAACAAAAGTAGGTTGGAGGATCAGAAACACAGCTTAAAATTGTTGTTTTTATTTTATTGTAATATAATGTTATATGAGTTGTAATGACAGGATGTACAATGGATGAATGCGAGTGGGTGCGCAATGAGTCACAGTGTGAGATTTGGGCGATATAAGTACCATTCATTATTATTATTATTATTATTAAAACAATAAACTTATTTTGTGCCCCAAACGTCATTTAATCCACAGGCGTGTTCACCAATGATCATGTGGTTCCCTTCCCTCTGTCTTCATACATGCTCTAGTCAGCCCTCTTTTGAAGAAACCTGGCCTTGATCCTAAAGTTCTAAAAAACTATTGCCCTGTCTCCAACTTGCCTTTTCTGTGTAAGGTTCTGGAGCACATTGTTCTCACATAGCTTCTGCCTCATCTCGAGGTACATAGCCTGCTGGAGCCGTGACAGTCAGCCTACCGAAAAGCCACAGTACAAAGACCGCGTTAATACGTGTGGTCAACTATCTGTTGCAGGTGGTGGATCAGGGTGGGGTATCAACCTTATCATTACTTGAACTGTCGGCTGTGTTAACACAATTGACCAAGGAATTTTGTGCGCTCGTCTAGAAGAGTGCTTTAGCCGCACTGGGATGATCTTAGCATGGTTTTGTTTTTGTCAACATCAGGTCCGCTACTTCATCCTTGGAGTATGGAGTGCCACAAGACTCAGTTCTTGGCCCTATCCTGTTCACAATGTACATTCAACCACTCAGTTGTGTGATCAATGCTTTTCAACATCTTTATAATTTCTTTGCTAATGGTTCTCAGTTGCATAATTCTGCTCCTCCTTCAGGGGTTCCTGCCCTTGCCCCGGACATGTCTGAGTGCATCAGTTCCATGGCCAGCTGGATGAGCACGAACAAACTAAAAATGAATGATGACAAAACAGAGCTCATCTTGATTGGTTCACAGAGCAGACTGCAGCATACCTTCAACTCACTCAATATCTGCCTCAGATCATCAAATTGGAGTTTCCAAGTCTGTCTGGAATCTAGGTGTGCACCAGGATCATTGCTCGTCAATGGAGATGCAGATAAATAGTCTGTACAAAGTTCTGAACTTCCAACTCCGAAGACTGGGCAAAATACGCCAGTATCTTACTACAGATGCCACAAACAAGCATGCTGTCTCTTTCACTCTTTCTCGACTTGATTATAATAACTCACTTGTGGCTGGACGTCCTGATAATAAACTTTCCAGACTTCAGCGCATTCATAACAATGCTGCTCTCCTTCTTCTTCGTCAACCTAGTCATTCTAGTGCAACTTCTGCTCTGAAAACCTTATATTGGTTGCCTGTAAGGTTAGTATCGATTACAAAGTTTCTTCTCTTTGCTTTCACTGTCTGCACACCCGATTCCTGCCATTCCTATCTTTCACAACTTCTCTGCCCATACCAACTTGCTTGATCACTCCGTTCACAAGATGCAGCTCTCTCAATTCCTAGATATTCACCGGAGTTCTTTGGCAGGAGGTCTTTCTCTGTTTGCCCCAACTCTTTTAAAGTCTTTGCCCTTCAACCTCCAGCACTTCCAGTCTCTTGCTGTGTTCAAAAAGAACCTCAAAGCCTACCTCTTTACTATAAACATTTGAATCCAGAACAATCACTATGCCTACCCTCAATTTGAAGTTTCAGTATTAGCTTTTCAAATTTCAGTATTATTATTACGATTTCCGTATTTACTTTTACTACCTTTAGTTTTTGCACTCATCCTTTTTTATATTATGCGAAGAATCCAGTGATAGATTGATTTGCTGCCACAATCTTATTTTTCTTCTCCAAAGCCTCGTAATTTTGATTTTCTGTGGGCCTTCGATCCATGTGCCGCTTGATGTCGTTCATACCACCGGTGGAGATGCTAACTGGTTGGCACAAATCGTGCTTTTGAGTCAGTGCTTTCGCGAATAACGAAAGGGCACTTTTCTGAATACGAGGGCCAGGCAATTTATGTCTGCCCCTTGCGCCGTTTCTTTGAAGATTCAGATTCACAATCACTTTGCTTAGCCATTAGTTTGGACGCCATGTTTTCAATTCTGTCTCGCGAGCACCGATTTTCACTGCGACTGCGCAAAAACTGGTTCGGCAAACTTCGGTGCCTCTACCGGAAACTTCGATGCCACGTGTTTCTACTGCGACTGCGCATTGCGGTATTAAACCAAGTTCAGCAACAAAAAATGGAAATTCTGTACGGATAGGCATGCCTGTACAGTGTATTGTAGGACAGATAATCACATATCAAAATGACCGATTTTCATCCTTGAATTCGAGAAGAAACCTGCATTATCATAAATGTCACCATGTTAAAGGCATGTATTCGATAAATGCTCTTTGATTAGTCCTTCTGTCAGCTGATTAGCTTAAAAATTAGATCTGCCAGAAATGAGAGACACAATCCCACTTGGGCATAGTACTTCCATAGTCAAATATTATAGGATCGTCTGGGAGCCATGCTAATTGCTTCCTTGATATAAAAGACAGTGCTTCTCTGTGCAGGCCGATGACTAAGCCATCACATGACTAACAACTTCCAGACAATCTGCAACCTCTAGTGGGTGATCTTCATCACTGCTGGGACAAGAGAGAGGGAGCAAACCTCATCTAGCCTCTGCTAAACTGTGTGCACAATCCATTCTCCAGAGCTAGCAGTGCCAACACCAAATATTTTAAATGCAAACAATAAATAAACATATACAAATAAAAGAAATGTAAAAAAAAAGAAAGAAAACAAACAAACATAAAAAAACATGACACCAAAAATTAATTAAAAAAAAAAAAAACAACTAAATAAGTAAACAAAGGCAACATGAACATTCCTTGACAACATACAGCAAACCAGCCATGTTACATATTTATCTACTAACCTATTTTGTCTATTTATATATTTCCTGAATCATGCCATCATCAGCCATGCCACCGTTGTTTTGGCATTCACATTATCAACATTCAATTATAACAAAGACCACAAGAACACAAGCATAAATAATATTAAAATTAAAACACACACACAGACAAAAATCAAATTCAGGGATTCTGAAAGCCAGAAATGCCAACTTGCCCACAAGCTACTGAATCAGGCCAAATCCATCGCCCATGACATTTGTCACTAGTCCGTTCAACAGAACTCATCAAATGTACAGAATACAGACTACATTTGCAAGAACTGTTGAAAAGATCAAGTGTGGAGGAACTAGATGGCCGCATCACAGGTAGCCAGTGTGGCGAGTCAGCTACTAGGATTAACCCTCCTGCCCCACTCCTAAATATTATCTGCAAGTGTTTGAAGATTGGGCAAGGGAAAGAACTGCAAGTATTATTATTATTACCCAAATCGGCAGACCTAGATGGTTGGACACCTTATCAGAAGCAGGAAGGTGGAAATGACAGAATCATTACACTACGCTTACAAAGATCATAAGTACTACCAGCACAATTTCAACGTTGAGATATATAGGCCTTACCTTGATTTCCTGGTCTAACTGGCTGCCCCACAACCCCAGGTTCTGGGTAACCGGGGTAGATGCTATAATTGCCTGGTGGTAAAGGTGCGGTAACTGTCTTGGAGGACTTGAGGGAGGCGCTGCGTTTATCTCGTGAGATCGGCTGTTGAGGTGCGGGTGGTGGGGCACCTCCCATTGCTCGCACCATGCCGGTAATGCTACGTCCCTGGAGGAGACAAAATGTAGGCCAATATTATTTACATTTAAACGAACATCATAAGCAGCTGGCAAGATCTCTCAAACGCTAAAGAGAGAAAACGTTTGTGTGAAATGCAGGTAGCAGTTGCTTAGAACAAAGAGATTAAACTAAACTAGGACTTAACCACAGGTAGCATGCAGTAGCTTAGCCCAAAGAGACGAAACTAAACCAGGACTTAACCACAGGTTGCAGTTGCTTAGCCCAAAGAGATAAAACTAAACTAGGACTTAACCACGGGTAGCAGTTGCTTAGCCCAAAGAGATTAAACTAAACTAGGACTTAACCACGGGTAGCAGTTGCTTAGCCCAAAGAGACGAAACTAAACTAAAACTTAACCATGGATAGCAGTTGCTTAGCCCAAAGAGATTAACTAAACTAGGACTTAACCACAGGTTGCAGTTGCTTAGCCCAAAGAGACGAAACTAAACTAGGACTTAACCACGGTGTTACGTTGAAACGCGAAGGATATTATGTCTGAAACGCGCACGATAGATCTAATCGTTTCGTTTTGCAAAGTATTCAATAATAGAGTGTATTTACCTTTGATTTGAGTTTGCGTTGTTGTTGTTGACAGTGAGCTGGAAAGTAAAATTTGAGAGTGGAAAAGCGATTGAGCGATTGTATGCAGTTGTTGATGTGTGCTGAATAAAAGTGGAAAACTTCATACGAAGACTTTGCCTTGTTGCTGCTGAGTGAGCAGGCTGCGTGGATAAACGAATCTGAGTTACACCTTATCAGGATTTCAGCATGTGTGCTGAATCAGATACTGATAGAAAAACACCATCATCGAATCGAGTGTAACATTTTGGGGGTCAAGCCGCGATTCACGCCATAGCCAAGGGTTCAACTGCTACAACAAGCGAGTCAACGTTACGAGAGGCAGTCATCGAGGGTAGCCGCCAACGAGTTGCGTCGGGAGGGGCCAACATACTGGGACTACATCACCGATAGATTCGGGTTGACTGCAAGGGCGTGTAGTCGCTGAAGAGTTGCTTCGTGAGCGAACAACAGATCGGGACTACGTGGCTGCCGCAAGACTACGTCGAGGGACAGTCTCGGAGCTACATCGCCAGTATTAGAGAGAGCGACGAGCGGACGTCGAGTCTACTTCAGCACAGGAGCGTATACATCAACACCAGCGTGGTGCAGCGTCGCATACGACGAGGACAGCGGGGCCTGCGTCAGCGAAGGCGACTAGTGGCAAGCATCAGCGCTACTGCAGAAAGTGTGCTGTTCTAGAACAGTCTAGAAAGGTACAGCACAGTCAAGAACTTTCCAGAAAAGAACTTTCCAGAAAAGAACTTTCCAGAAAAGAAGGAACTTTTCAGAAAAGAACTTTCCAGAAAAGAACTTTCCAGAAAAGCATCAAGATGACTGACTTCTGGCAGAGAGGGATTGAACTGAATCTAAAAGGCAAACAGCTGACGGAGTACGTCAAATCCTAGGAGAGAATACAAGAACGAGAATTAGAAGAGCAGCGTCGCTGTGAAGAAAGAGAATTAGAGGAACAGCGACGGCGCGAAGAAAGAGAATTGGAAGAGAAGCGTCTAGAAAAAGAAATAGACCTAGAACAGAAGCGTCTAGAAATTGAACAGCAGCGGCAAGAAAAAGAAAGAGAGTTCGAGCTGAAGCGTCTTGAAGGTGAGCGTCAGTACCAGCTAGAATTGGCGCGTATCCAAAACAATCAGCATGCGCCACAAGTTATCAGCGACAACAAGGCTCCAAAATTGCCAGCGTTCGTCGACAGGAAGGACCAGATCGACAGTTATCTAGCGAGATTTGAGAGATTCGCTGAAAGCTCTAACTGGCAACCTCAAGACTGGGCGATTCGACTCAGTGCTCTTCTGACGGGGCAAGCACTCGAGGTTTACACCAGACTGTCGAACAATGACGCCAAAAACTACGACGTCTTGAAAGAGGCCCTTTTGCATTGCTACAGCTTTACAGAAAAGGGCTACCGTAAACGCTTCCGCGAGTGCCGGCCTTTGTCAGACGAGACACCAAAGCAATTTGTGGAGCGCCTGTCGTCATACTTACACAAGTGGGTGGAACTATCAGGCAAAGGGAAGTCTTACGATAGTCTCCATGACCTGATCGTAAAGGAGCAATTCCTCAATGCCTGTCACAAGGACCTGGCGATCCACTTAGAATTACAGAAGCTGCAGACGCTTAATGATGTAACCGAGGTTGCTGAAAGATATCTCCTCGCTCACGGAAAAACACTGGGGCCACCCAAGGCGACGAAACCATTTCAGAAGACTGGAAACCATGGGAACCAGATCCAAGGGAGTCAGACGAGCCAGAGGCAAACGGACTCCACGCCACCTCCCAGGGAAGGGCATTCAAGAGGCTGTTTCACTTGCAACGCTACAGACCACAGAGCGGCTAATTGTCCTCAAAACAAAAGTAGCGGACAGCGGAGCAGTACGGACAATGCAGCGGCGGGCAACCGGCAGAGGCGGTTCTCCAATCAACGGCAAACCAGTAGATCTGACCATCAAGTGTGCGGCGGGAGCGTCATTCTTCCGAGTGAGACCGAGCGCACAGCTACTCCTGCGGACGTGCAAGAGTGCATGACCGATGGCCAACTTCTTCTTGCCAACGGAAAATCCATCCCCGTCGTCGCCAGCGCGGCTGTGACAGTACAGAACATGCCCGTTTCCAAGGGACGCGTCGGAAATCATGAAGTTACTGTTCTAAGAGACTCTGGCTGCAGTGGGGTCATCGTCAGAGAAGATCTAATCGCTAAAGAACAGTTCACTGGCGATTCAAAATGGACACTTATGGCCGACAGCAAATGTGTGAAAGCGCCAGTTGCAAAAATTCAAGTCAGCACCCCTTTCTAAATAGGCGAAGTAGAAGAGGTTTGCCTGAAAAAGCCGCTATACGATTTGATGATCGGGAACATCGACGGCGCGAGGCGACCCGACGACCCCGATCCAGAGTGGAGTCCTGCCTCAACTCAACACGTCGAAGTTGTGGAGGAGGATCCATTGCCATTTCCCGATGGAGACCTTACAGAGCTGCTACGAGACAATGTGGCTACTCCGGCTCAGCCCTGCCGACCAGAGATCGTCGGTGCTGTTACTACCAGGGCCCAGGCCAAGAGAGACAAGATGTCTACGCCACTGAAGGTCGCCAACAACTCCAAAGCTGCCATCGTGGACAGAGATAAACTGATCCAGCTCCAGGAAGCTGATAGCACTTTAAACAAGTACAGGAACCGCCAAGACCACGTGACCAAAGGCAGTGGCACGGTCTATTTTGAGGTGAAGGCCAAGATCATGTACCGAATCTTCCAGCACCCGAGGGTCAACGAAGGGAAACCACTACGTCAAGTATTGGTACCATTACCCCTAAGGCGCCAGGTGATGGAAGTAGCTCACGACTCCATCATGGGAGGTCACCTGGGCATCAAGAAGACGTCAGACAGAATCCAGGCGGTGTGCTACTGGCCAGGACTTCATGCGGATGTCAGCCGTTTCTGCCGATCATGTGACATTTGCCAGAAGACCATACCTCGAGGAAGGGTCCCTAAAGTGCCTATGCAGAGGATGCCTTTGATCGACCAACCTTTCAAGAGGGTGGCCTTAGACTTAATCGGCGAAATAAGACCTCCGAGTGAAGAAGGTCATCGACGGGTACTGACTTTAGTGGACTATGCGACTCGGTACCCAAAAGCAGTGCCACTGAAGAAAATTGACACTGAAACTGTAGCAGAGGCACTGGTGGACATGTTCAGTAGACTTGGAGTGCCTGAAGAAATTCTGACAGACCTCGGGACGCAGTTCATTTCTGACTGCATGAAAGAGGTCAACAGACTGCTGAGCATCCGGCATTTGACTACGACACCTTACCATCCAATGTGCAACGGGCTCGTCAAAAAGTTCAATGCTACGCTGAAGTCCACCCTGAAGAAACTGTGCAGCGAGCAGCCCAGACAATGGCATCGCTACATCAACGCCCTACTTTTCGCCTACAGAGAAGTACCACAGGAGTCCACCGGCTTCTCTCCGTTCGAGCTGCTGTACGGAAGAACCATCCGAGGGCCGATGCACATCCTAAAAGAACTGTGGACGAAAGAAGTAGACACCCCAGAGGTGAAGAACAGTTACCAGTACGTGTTTGAGCTACGTGAGAAGCTTGAGCAGACTCTCGAGATAGCCAGAGAAAACCTGAAGAAGTCCCAGGACTGTGGAAAGCACTACTATGACCATAGGGCTGTGAACAGGAAGTTCAAACCTGGCAACAAAGTGCTGGTGCTGCTACCTACCGATCAAAATAAGTTGCTGATGCAGTGGAAAGGCGCGTACAAAGTGGAGACCGTGGTGGGGATCAACGACTACAAGGTGAAGGTCGGCCAGCATTCCAAGATATACCACGCCAACCTCCTTAAGCTGTACGTGGAGAGGCCGCCAGAGACTGTACACGTAGCAACAGCAGCTGAGATCGACGACAGCTTCAACAGCGAGGAACTGTTGGAACTGGGAGACTTCAACAGCAAAGAAGGCATCGATGATGTTAAGCTAGGACCGAGCTTGACGGAAGGTAAAAAATTGGAGCTCAAGGACCTTATGGGCGAGTTTCCCCATAGCTTCAATGATGTCCCTGGCTCTACGACTTTGGTCGAACATGAAGTCCACCTCACTTCAAATATCCCTGTTCGATCCAAACCTTTCCCGATCCCTTTCAAGGCCCGTGAATCCTTGAAGAAAGATATTGATGAGATGCTGAAGATGGGCATAATCAGGGAGTCCAGTTCCCCCTACGCGTCCCCTGTCGTGGTCGTGAAGAAGAAGGACAGGAGCAACAGAGTATGCATCGACTACAGGAAGGTTAATAAGATCACCGTCTTTGACCCCGAGCCGATGCCTACTGCAGCAGACCTCTTCCGCCAATTATCGGGGAGTAGAATCTTCTCAAAGACTGACCTCAGCAAGGGTTATTGGCAAGTCCCCGTGCGTCAACAGGACATACCTAAGACTGCTTTTATAACTCCTGATGGGACGTACGAGTGCCTAAGGATGCCCTTTGGCATGGTCAACAGCGGAGCTACCCTGAAGAGAGGAATGAGGAAGATGCTCAATGGGATGGACAACGTCGTGTGTTACTGGGACGACCTACTAGTCCACACTCGCACCTGGGAAGAGCATCTGCAGACCTTGAGGGAGCTGTTTCACCGTCTCACAGAAGCCAACTTGACCGTGAGACCCAGTAAGTGCATTCTGGGAACTGACAATGTCGACTTTATCGGCCATTCGCTGAAAGAAGGACAAAAGGGGCTTCTGCTAAAAAACGTCACCAAGATTCTGAACGCTCCACGTCCCCAAACAAAGAAGCAGGTGCGATCTTTCCTAGGATTGGCTGGGTATTATAGGGAGTTCGTACCGAACTACTCAGCCATCACAGCACCTTTGTCGGACCTGGTGCGGAAAGGCTGTCCAAACCAAGTGCAGGAGTGAGATTTAGTGGTCGCCCGGTCGCCTGAGGCGACTTAAAACCGGCTCGGGCGACCTCACTTTATAATTGAGCCAGACCGACTGGCGACCTAAAAAAAAAAAAGAGAATACTTGCAGACTTTTAGAAGCTCGGTTCGAAGCTCGGGCGTTTTTAGGTCACTGTTCGTCTGCTACGAGTATGAAGCATACGCGAGCGTTATTTCCCTTTGCCTACTTCCCTTTCGCGCCAAGCGCGCACTGTCTGCTTTGTTTGTGAAAAAGACACCCGCTACAAATTACGTGTATTGTCAAAATTTGTGTTTTATATGTGAACGATTGTAATTGTCGGGCTGCCTAAAAATCATGCAGGCTACCTCACTTTACTTACTAGCTAGCCCGGCGGGCTAGTTAGTCTCCTGGGTTAAATCTCACCCCTGAAGTGCAGTGGGGACCGTCTCAGGAGAAGGCATACCAGACTGCGCGATCTCCTTTCGAAGGATCCGGTGCTACGACTGCCTGACACTTCCAAGGAATTCGCCTTAAGAACAGACGCAGCGGACGAAGGCATCGGCGCCATACTGATGCAAAACACGAAGGGAAACTATTTCCGGTCAGTTACGCCAGCAAGAAGCTGTCCAGGGCTGAGAAAAATTACTCGACCATGAAGAAAGAGTGCCTTGCCATCATATGGGGAATCCGGAAGTTCGAACTGTACCTTCAAGGAGTGAAGTTCGTGCTGCAGACTGATCATAAGCCGTTAACTTACTTAAACTCTGCCAAGTTTGTGAACAGTCGGATCATGAGATGGGCTATGTACTTGCAGAACTTTAACATGCGAGTAGAATCTATTAAAGGATCAGACAATGTTGGTGCGGACTTCCTCAGCAGAGTGTGTGAGTAAAGAACATTGACTATGTGGATGAACTGAGAACATTGGCAATATCCAGAGAGACTTGAAGTTGAAAACCATTGACTCTGAGTAGATAAACTGAGCGCAATGACAGTATTCAGAAAGTCTGAAATAAGTTTTAATTATGGACTTTGTTTGTGCATTACGTTTCAATGTTGTTGAAAGAAATTAAGTAAATTTCTTCTTGAGTGGGGGGTTATGTTACGTTGAAACGCGAAGGATAGTATGTCTGAAACGCGCACGATAGATCTAATCGTTTTGTTTTGCAAAGTATTCAATAATAGAGTGTATTTACCTTTGATTTGAGTTTCCGTTGTTGTTGTTGATAGTGAGTTGGAAAGTAAAATTTGAGAGTGGAAAAGCGATTGAGCGATTGTATGCAGTTGTTGATGTGTGCTGAATAAAAGTGGAAAACTTCATACGAAGACTTTGCCTTGTTGCTGCTGAGTGAGCAGGCTGCATGGATAAACGAATCTGAGTTACACCTTATCAGCATTGGGGCTGAATCAGATACTGATAGAAAAACACCATCATCGAATGAGTGTAACACACGGGTAGCAGTTGCTTAGCCCAAAGAGACGAAACTAAACTAGGACTTAACCACGGGTAGCACTTGCTTAGCCCAAAGAAACTAAACTAAACTAGGACTTAACCACGGATAGCAGTTGCTTAGCCCAAAGAGATTAAACTAAACTAGGACTTAACCAAAGGAAGCAGTTGCTTAGCCCAAAGAGATAAAACTAAACTAGGACTTAACCACGGGTAGCAGTTGCTTAGCCCAAAGAGACGAAACTAAACTAGGATTTAACCATGGGTAGCAGTTGCTTAGCCCAAAGAAACTAAACTAAACTAGGACTTAACCACGGGTAGCAGTTGCTTAGCCCAAAGAGACGAAACTAAACTAGGACTTAACCACGGGTAGCAGTTGCTTAGCCCAAAGAGACGAAACTAAACTAGGACTTAACCACGGGTAGCAGTTGCTTAGCCCAAAGAGACGAAACTAAACTAGGACTTAACTACGGGTAGCAGTTGCTTAGCCCAAAGAAACTAAACTAAACTAGGACTTAACATTAGCCCATTGATTGATTGATTTATTGATGCTTTAGGTCCAGCGGACTCTTCCGAGCCAAATCAGGACCGTACAACCCCCGATCCGCATAAAAGATCTGCCGAAACAACCCTAGTGGGAAAATTGAATGCCCTCCACCGGCCAGTCACTTTACAATAAAGACATCCCACGCGGGGGACGGCTGAGGGTTGACCTCAACTACGCGAACCCCCGGTTACAAAAACAAAATAGAATACAACCATCATTACAAATCATCAACGAAACATATACATATAAAATGCCTATATTGCTAAATACTAACATCATAGGAAGCCCTAGTGACCACCCAGCAGAAAGCGTCCAACACTCCCAAGCTGATCCAACAGACCTCATACACAAACAAGGAGTCTTGTCCAGGAAGAGTTTTCAAGAAAAAAGGTAGGTCATTGATCTAGCGAAGAAGAAGATAGTATAGCAGAGTGATAGGACAGAGCAGGAATGGGAAAGAGTATATGAGGAAGATAGCAACAGTGGGAATTTAAAGCACTAAATTTCCATAAAGTGGGGATACTATTTATACTGAAACCCCCGGCACTCCAACGGGGGTACTGTTGCCGCAGTGAATCTGTCATGCCTACAAAGGCAAGACAGGTTTTCAACTGGGGCTTTCACTGTTCCCTTTATAGGTTAGAACAATCTACAGTGGCAAGATTGCTCATGACCCCAAGGGGTAGTTGCTTAGCCCAAAGAGACGAAACTAAACTAGGACTTAACCACAGGTAGCAGTTGCTTAGCCCAAAGAGACGAAACTAATCTAGGACTTAACCACAGGTAGCAGTTGCTTTAGCCCAAAGATATTAAACTAAACTAGGACTTAACCACGGGTAGCAGTTGCTTAGGCCAAAGAGATGAAACTAAACTAGGATTTAACCACGGGTAGCAGTTGCTTAGCCCAAAAAGACGAAACTAAACTAGGATTTAACCACGGGTAGCAGTTGCTTAGCCCAAAGAGACAAAACTAAACTAGGACTTAACCATGGGTAGCAGTTGCTTAGCCCAAAGAGACGAAACTAAACTAGGACTTAACCACAGGTAGTAGCTGCTTAGCCCAAAGAGACGAAACTAAACTAGGACTTAACCACGGCATCTTGGATATCAGTCTCATTAGATGCTGCCCTACCTGGGAATGAGAAGACAGACCAATCTCCTGTTGTCTGCTGAGAGGGCAGACCAATCTCCCGTGGTCTGCTGAGAGGACAGACCTATCTCCCGTGGTCTGCGGAGAGGACAGACCTATCTCTGAGAGGACAGACCTATCTCTGAGAGGACAGACCTATCTCCCGTGGTCTGCTGAGAGGACAGACCTATCTCCCGTGGTCTGCGGAGAGGACAGGCCTAACTCCCGTGGTCTGCGGAGAGGACAGACCTATCTCCCGTGATCTGCGGAGAGGACAGACCTAACTCTGAGAGGACAGACCTAACTCCCGTGGTCTGCGGAGAGGACAGACCTATCTCTGAGAGGACAGACCTATCTCCCGTGGTCTGCGGAGAGGACAGACCTAACTCCCGTGGTCTGCGGAGAGGACAGACCTATCTCTGAGAGGACAGACCTATCTCCCGTGGTCTGCGGAGAGGACAGACCTATCTCCTGTGATCTGCGGAGAGGACAGACCTATCTCCCATGGTCTGCTGACAGGACAGACCTATCTCCCGTGATCTGCGGAGAGGATAGACCTATCTCCTGTGATCTGAGGAGAGGACAGACCTATCTCCCGTGATCTGCGGAGAGGACAGACCTATCTCCCGTGATTTGTGGAGAGGACAGACCTATCTCCTGTGATCTGCGGAGAGGACAGACCTATCTCCTGTGATCTGCGGAGAGGACAGACCTATCTCCTGTGATCTGCGGAGAGGACAGACCTATCTCCTGTGATCTGCGGAGAGGACAGACCTATCTCCTGTGGTCTGCGGAGAGGACAGACCTATCTCCCGTGGTCTGCGGAGAGGACAGACCTATCTCCCGTGGTCTGCGGAGAGGACAGACCTATCTCCCGTGGTCTGCGGAGAGGACAGTCCTATCTCCCGATCCTAAAAGGTGGTCTGCTATAATCAGTACATGACATAGCTGCTTTTACAAAACATCTCAGTGAGCACTACAGGCACGCACCGTTAGACACAGGCTGTACTACAATGTTTCCTGTGGGCTAAGTAGGCTCACTAAGACAACGTCTACTGTAGTCCCCAATGGCACCACAGGCTTCCGCTGTTGAGGTTAGCTGTGATGTTCCATAGCCACACACAAACTACAAACTTATAATAAATGTAAAAATACCAAAGTGTTTTTTTTTTCTTCTATAAATTTGTTTTGTACTTTCTCAAGTACTGAGACATTTTCCTTGCTTTACCCAAACTGAGTTAGTCCTCTCCCCTCCCCTCCCCCCCCCCCCCACGCCCTCCACCCTCTCCCCTTCCCTCACTTTAATATCCCTCAAAAAATGGCTTTCAACATACTTGCTGAGATGTGGACATGATCATGACTGGCTGATGATCCGCTGCTCTGTGGTGCACGCCCTGTGGACCGGCTGGCCTATAAGCTACCACTTGTGGACCAGATGAGACAGTCACCGGCTGCGTGACTTTGGGAAAAGGCTGCGGGGCCCGGCTGTCGATCATGTTTGGGGTGGGGGGACCGTGGTTGGGGGTGGGGGGACCGTGGTTGGTGGTGGTGGTGTTCGGGGTGACATTGTCGTAGTGGGGCTGCTGCGGCTTACTTTTGCGAGCTGTTGGCTTGGGCTCAGGCTCCACAATTTCTGCCAAACACGTTTATAATGATAACAATAATGACAATAATAATGACAAAACTACTACTTATAATAATCATTATCATAGTGATGATGATGATGATAATAATAATAATATAAATAATAATAATAATAATAATAATAATAATAATAATAATAATTATTATTATTATTATTATTATTATTATTATTATTATTATTATTATTATTATTATTATTAAAATGGTTGCAAAACACACTCTATCAAACAAATCCATGGACATATACAAATGTTCTTTTTTGAAGTTTGTTATCTAGGGCTTTCCAAAAACAACAACAGCAATAATAATAATAATAATAATAATAATAATAATAATAATAATAATAATAATGGTTGCAATACACACTCTGTCAAAAAAAATCCATGGACATATATTCAGTTTTTTTTGGGGGGAAGTTCTTATATATATAGTGCTTACAATCCAAATCTCCAGGCAAAACAATGACAAAAACATAAGCCTAGGGACTGAACGCATTGCTCTATTCAATTACTGATGCCTGTTGTTGTTGACGATGTTAAATGTGGTACACACCTTCTGGTTTATAGCCTCGTTCGGGCAACACAGGACCATCCTGAAACAAGATGGCAACACCAATGTCAAAACACATAGTCATCATCAAGTATGCGCAATTTTAACGTTCCAGATTTCCTGGCAACGCTGGAACAGTGTGCGCCTCTGAACTGGTGTTTTAAATAGGGGTTTAAGATAAGGGAAAATAAGATGCCACAGGTTTAACATATCATGTGGTGTTGTGCTCACATTTTCCCCACAAAACAATACACACACTTTTACACAAGACACACAGCCACACTGACAATGAGTGATAGGAAGAGAGAGAGAGAGAGAGAGAGAGAGAGAGAGAGAGAGAGAGAGAGAGGAAAAGAGGGAGAGAGAGGAAGGGGTAGAGTGGAAGGTGGGATAGGGGAGGGGGGGGGACAGAGGAGAGAGCGAGTTACAAGAAGCATTAAGTCACATTTTAAACATACCTCGGCAGAATCCAGTCTGATCAAATTGCCTGTTTTGGAGTCTGAAGGAACAATATAAACACAAAATCAAAATCTGAGCAAATAAATACATTTACTACTATATAAATGACATTAACCAAAAAAAAGTAATAAAGTTCATCATCATTGTCACTGTCTTATCATCATCATCATCATCATCATCATCATCATCATCATCTTGGAACATTTCATATAGCACTCCTACTCTTATCAGTTCGCACAAGTAAAGTACAGGGTTTCAAATGAACTTTTGTGACCTGGGGCCATTGGGCCACCTCGGCCCCGGCAACCTAAAATGCTGAGGCTAACCACCAAACTGTGGGGTCCATATATACTGGCGGTGTTGGGGTTTAATACTTCCGTTTCAGTCACAGAGGATTTGACTTTGACCAGAGTGATTGTGACCTCAGCTTCTGCATTTCACAGGGCATAACTCCAAAATGCACGGTGTCCCCTCTCCTTGCCCTCACCAATTTTGAACCCTGAAGTAAACATCCATCCGCATCTACATTCAAATTTTCCATTGCAACTCATAACTCTATTCTATATTCATTAATGATTGATTTATAACGCACATATCTCTGGCCATTAGAAGATAAAAGGTGCCAACGTCAACGTGGTTTATAGTCAAATGATGCCTGGACTATTTCTGTATACCACTACAGCCTATAATATTACAAACTAGTTAGTTTATAGTATTAGTTAGTCATTGTTTATAGGGTCCAGCGGACTGCAAAGACCCGAATCAGGACCACAACTTGGTTGAAAGAGGACTCATCCATGATCCGTATAAAAGATGTGCTGAAACAGCCCTAATGGTAATACTGACAGCACTCCACCAGCTGGTCACTTTGCAATAAAACCATCCCATGCAGGTGATGCTGAGGCTTTACTCTAATTTATCAAACTCATGATTACAAAAACAAAATTAAATATAAACAACTTTATAAAATATCAACAAAACACATACATATAAAATGCCTACATTGCTCAATAATAATACCATAGAAAGCCCTAGTGACCATTTGCCAGAAAGTGTCCAAACTGACCCAACAAACCTGACACAGAAATGAGGAGTTTTGGGAGAGTTTTGAAGAAAAAAGGTAGGTGATTGACAAATTGAAAGAGTGAATACTATACCTATAGACAACAGAAAAGAAAAGCTAAGGCAGAAATAAAAGCAGTGAAAGAAAAAAGGAAATTTAAAGCACTAAATTTCCAGAAAGTGGGGGAAGTAATTATACTAAAAGATCCCCCGGTATCTCCACAGGGGAAATTTCACAAACTATTTACATTAGTAAAACCAATATACACAATTACCAACGACAAAATTTTTTAAACTTAAAAAAGAAGAAAACTAAAGCGTGAGAAGTAGATGGGAAGAAGGGGAGGAATAAAGAAGTGATTTTCATTAGAAGCAAAGAAGAAGAACAATAATAAGTTATTAGATGAATAAAATCAGAATAAATTATGGCCTGTACATAATAAAAGTGGCCTAAAGCAATAAATATTTATATTTAAAACTTGTTTTTTTAAAAGAAGTGTTTAACAACTAAAGAAATATACAGGGAGCGTGTTACACTAGCATTTCGGTTTCCTACATCTTCATACCGATACAAAATGAAGAAATGATATCCAATATCAAGAAAGTTTGAATTTACATGTAAACAAAAAGCAAATTTTACAAACAGGACCAATAATTAAATAACTAATAACCAAGCTTACATTTATCGCAAAAAAATTGTCATGTTACATAAGCGTTAGTGTGACCCTTGACAAAATATTTGTGCGATGCAGTATTAATAATGCTAATAAAAGTTTAATTGATTTAAACACAGGCTTCATACCTAATAAAACCTTGAAATGCAGTATGGTGTCAAGCAAATTTAGTTAGTTATTCACTGCTTACAGGTTCCAGTGGACTGCAAAGAGCCAAATCAGGACCACAAAATCAAGACCACAACTTGGCTGAAAGAGGACTCACTCCTGATCCGTACAAAAGATCTGCTGAAACAACCCAAGTGGTAACACTGAAGGCACTCCACCAGCTGGTCACTGTAAAATAAGGGCATCCCACGCAGGGGACACTGAGGCTATACTCTAATTTATCGAACCCCCATTTACAAAAATAAAATACAAATATCATTATAAAATATCAACAAAACACAAAACACATACATATAAAATGCATACATTGTAAAATAATAATATTATAGGAAGCCCTAGTGACCATTTGGCAGAAAAGCGTCCAATATTCCCAAGCTGATACAACAGACCTTACACACAAATGAGAAGTTTTGTCCCAGAAGAGTTTTCAAGAAAAAAGGTAGGTGACTGGTCTAGCAAAGAAGAAGATAGTATAGTAGATTGATAGAACAGAGTAGCAATAAGAAAGAACAAATGAGAAAGACAGCAAAAGTGGGAATTTCCAAAAAGTGGGGATACTATTTATACAGAAAAACCCGGCACCCCCAAAATAAAAACCAGATTTACATTTATAGCAAAAAAGTGGGTATTATATAAGCATTAGAGTGACCCTTGACATAAGATTTTGTGATGCAAAATTTATAACGATAATAGAAGTTTAATTCATTTAAACACAGGCTTCATACCTAATAAAACCTTGAAGCGCAGTAAAGAAAAGCCAAGCAAAGTTAGAATTTAAATAAATAAAATAAAATTTTAAAAAATATATTTATTTTATTTCAGTAGGCTTGCATATTGGGACACAGAATTGTAAATGCCTGGATAACTCCTGACTACTTAAATACAAAAAAAAAATAATAAAAAAAAGAAACACAGCACCAATACACTGATATATGTATTAAAAAGCAGCATAACAACAGTGCAAAAAGCGGAGAAAAACGGCGTGTACAGCGTTCTAACCTGGCCTCAAGCCTGGACTAGGAGAGTGATCGAACAGCAACACGTTTTCATATTCTGCCGAGCTGACTGCATCAGAAGCAAAAGAAGACAAGTCAGCACCATTCACAGGAGAACTGCACTCCACAAACCGCACAAACACACTGTTACTGGGATACAACCACACACTGTTACAACCAGTCATGATATCAAAGATACGAGAAGAAAACAAAGCGACCTACACTGGGCACAGAGAAATTATACAGACCTACACTGGGCACAGAGAAATAATACAGAAAATATATCTAAAATAGACAGATATAATAAGGAAGTAGACTGAACACAGATCTAACATACTTAGATACAATGATAAATTAAACTGAACTGATTAGCTCTAAACTAAATAGAGCGTGTTTGCAGTACACTAGTGCATTACAAATTACCTCCCTTTCACAAGCACCATTTGGAATTTTGTCCTACCAATAACTGTCACAACCTTTGAACAAAAATTCACCTTTTTACAAAAATTCAAACTCATTAACGTGGCTGAAGCACACTTGTAGTAAAGGCAATATGTAGTTCATGAAAATTCCAACACTAGAATTAGAAAACATTTGGCGACTATCTATGATAATACTACATTGTTTAGCTGAGAAACCAACTAAAAAAAGTAAGTACTTTCACTCACAGCAAGGTTATAAGAGTAATCACTTGGTTAACAAAAAGGAAGCACACTACATGAAACGCTGCACACATACACGAAATGGGAAGATGAATGGGACAGAATTAAATGTAATAACAAACTAAATTGTATGGGATTTGGATATTCAACATACTTAGAAATAATCCAGCAAATTGTAATGAAGCACACTCAAAGTAGGAAAATATTTGAAATTGTAGTACATGAGACCCTAATTGAAAGCAACGAATAATTAGAAAGGAAATGCCCAGATGACTCACATGCTCCTTAGTGAATCTATTAATTTACACTATTCTATGTAGGCAAAATGAAAGAATAGGTAAAACTATACAAGAACTGAATCAAAAGACTACTACTACTACTACTACTACTACTACTACTACTACTACTACTACTACTACTACTACTACTACTAATAATAATAATAATAATGACTTTGACCATGACATGAACTTGATAACCTCATGACAATGAACATTCAGGTATCATCAAATAAAAAAAAATAGAAAATGCTGTGCAAGGTCAAACTGCAACATTGACCTTTAAATTGCCTTGATCTTGAGATGGCCTTGACCTTCCCATGCCCTTTCATGCTCATTGGTGTATGATCAAATAAACCAATGTTAATGCATAATGTGGATCAAATATAGAGACATTCCCCTGCCAGATGACACATCTTTTTGACCTTTTTCATAAGGCCAAAAATGACCTTGACCTTCAAGATTGGGGGGAAAAGCTAATATATATCAATCTATGGCCTTTACAAACAAAGTTTAGGGTAAAATTTGTTTCACAGTAGTGCCTCTTTGAACCAACTTTGGATGGTTCTAGTGACCTTGAACTTCGAGCAAGGTTGGCCAAACTTGCATGGTGGATGTCTTATTAGATCTACCATGCAATAAACTATCATAATTGCACAATCAATAACTTTTTAAAGAAAAATATATAAAATTGTGAATTTTTTTTTAAATTGTCATTTTTGACTAAACTATGTTGACTCTGTGACCTTAATCTTGAAGTGGGGTCATTCAGAGTTTTTGAGCTCTCCTGGGTACATAGCCTACCATCCTACCAAGTTTGGCTTGGTTAACTTCAATAGATTCTACCAAATTAACAGCATTACACTTAAAAGTTTTCTTACACAGATGGATAGACAATTTTCATTTTATTAAAAAAATCATCTTTGGAAACTCATTTAGAGCAGATTTGTAAACATCTGGAAAAATGTTGATATCTGGGTGTGAATACATAGACTGGCATCGCTGTACGCATGTAAGTAAAAAAGAAAGGGTTACACTGGACTGATAACAAAATATACACCTGCTCTGCTGACTTGGGACATGGTGGCTTTCTTGGATACATTTATGACCTCATAGGCAGGGTCAAAATCTTCATCTATTTCTGGATGTTGCTGTGGTGGTGGTTGAGAGACCTGTTGGTGGGGATG
Source organism: Oncomelania hupensis (assembly GCA_036898135.1). Lineage (NCBI taxonomy): Eukaryota > Metazoa > Mollusca > Gastropoda > Littorinimorpha > Pomatiopsidae > Oncomelania > Oncomelania hupensis. Next base: position 88,335,127 of record CM072514.1, on the reverse strand, counting down.
GCTCAAGGCCTGGGCTGCTGTGGGTTTAGACGATGGCACTTTGGTGGCGGACAAACCCACCGAGCCAGTCTTGATGATCTTGGGCTTGGTGTTGCTGGATCCCAGCTGAATCACGGTCTTGTGTTTGTCATCCGGGGTGGGAGAAATTACAAAAGAGGCAGCGCTGTCTGGGAACAGGGAGGGTTCCAGGTTGTGCACGTTGGAGGGCGGGTTCTTCTTTTCGGGCAGCAGCGGTGGAGGGGACTGGGTGGTGGCGGATAACTTCACTTCCACATACTCCCCGGTGTCGGTGTCCAGCGGGTTGGTGATGGTCAGGGCTTTGGGTGCTGGCCCCTTTCCCTCGCTGGCCGGCCCCTGATCCACACTGCTGTTCCTGTTCTTGCTGGTTCGAGGAATCTTCACCACCTCTGGCAACAGGACAGGCTCTAGCCTGCCCTGCTTGGCCTCTTCCTCCTTCAGCCTGGGTTTTGGGTCGGGTTTCTGATTAGAAATGAGGGGTTTAGAACTTCCCGTGGGCTGCACCACCACTTTTGCATTATCCCCGATGACAAGCTCCGTCTCCTTGCTGGCTGCTGTATCTACAATGCAACAGTACACACAGCAACATCAGCTGTACAGCACCCTCCCCATTGCTACACACTACTCAGTCATTGTCACTACCATAGGTATCCCTCATACACAAGCGTTATTTTGTGAAGGTGATGTTCCATGCTACAGCTGCTTGGATCAGGGATACTGTAATTACAACCGCCGTATCAAGGACCTTTCTTTACTTTTTTTGTGACTCACAGTTTACTGTGGAAAAGTCATTGTTGTCACCGATTAAAATGATGATATAATGGGTAATCGTAGCTCAAACGGACTGCTAAGATTTCTATTTTCGGGATCTCTTTCTTTAGGCAACACACAACAGTGCCATCTATAACACACTTCTGCAGCGATGCTATTTTTAGAATTAACGTTTATGCCATTAAGAGGCACATAATCGAATTTATGGATTAAATCAAATGTGAACGTTTAACAGAGGTTACTTTTGGGCTTTATCTTATTTTGTTCAGGTGTGGAAACACTCCTAGTGAATGTGAAAGGATCTATCACAATGAATCCGTCAACATGGCCACTTTAACCAGTTATGTTCCTGAAAAGATATGTTCCTCATTATATTAAAAATAAAAATAAACAGAAAAAAAGAAAATGCTGCAGAGTTAAAAAAAACAACAACTAAAAAACATTACTTGGAATCAAGAGCTGCGCTAGTATGAATGCTGCTATGTATGGTAGGGAAGACAGTGGAACAGTTTGTGAATACAGATACACTCAAAACATGTTACTGCAGATGAAGGAAAAACTTTCACATCTTGGGCTGTTTCGGTGGCCATTGCCTGTCTTCGAATATATACATATATATGTGTGTGTGTGTTTGTGTGTGTGTGCGTGTGATCTCGATTCTGAGACATATTCCTTGTATCTTATCTTGGCAATAAAATTATTTGACTTGACTTGACTTGAGAATCGGTGACAACAGCAGTTCACTTTTGAGACAAATCCAAGCTATTAAACATCTTAGAACATCTCCCACACAATGTCCACCTAACACCTCCGCTCCCTGGCAAACTACTAGTTACAAAGCCTAGGACCTCTACTGATAATGATACGAGTGGGGTCTTGTGTACTACAAAAATTGCACACTACCGTTGCACGTTGAATGGCGTTTTTCATAATAATAATGTCTGGTGATAAGAGGTGCCACCATCTTGTGAGCTGTTAGTGATTCTCTAAAGTTGAATTTCCATCTACAGCTAAGGCAGATCTAAACTGTCAATGTAAAATATTTCCATCACTATATTCTTGTCTTTTAAAAAAAAATCTAGCAATAACCCATGGACTAAATCTAATTTTAAAAGTTCAGCCAATTCATAAATTAAAAGGGACCTCCACAACTTTTGTAGTAGTGATGTTATCTTTTTATGGTTGCAGTTCAACTTTAAATTGTTCAATTTTGAAACTATGTTTGTATGTCTACGCTTGAGAATGCTTGTATGTTAACAATAGACATTATTAAACTGAATTGGAAATAAACAATTAAATTAATTAAAATTATGCTCAGCTTCCTGCGAAAGGGAACGAAAATGATTATTATAATGAAACCTGTGAAACTGCTTACGCAGTGCTAGCGTCATGTCCAAGCCTGCTGGCCTATTCCCAAACCAACAGCGGAGCTAGGCTATTTGAAAGCCTGATGGAAAGATAACGGCATTAGCACAGAAGCAGCACCAGCAGACATGCCATGCAAACACGGGTCAATGACTTCCAAAGTTACACATGATGGGCAGAGGCTAGCTCTTTAGATATTACTTTGGCAGGGGCTGTGTGTGTGTGAAGGGGATGGGTGCTAGATGTACTTTTGTTTAGGACACAAACTTTACACTGTAATATATATGTTTATATGGGTTGCACTTGTATGTTAAATAATGTTAGTTTTATCATGTAAAATGAAATGTGTGTATAAAGGGAGATGCCAGTGAGTTAAAGTTGAAGAGTGATATGTGTGCATGCATTTTAACATTTTATACCTTAAGTTTTTAAAGTCTGAATGTCTTGTATTTATTCCAGCAATGTTTAACGCCTGTCATAATTTTTTTGTATTTATTCCAGCGATGTTTAACGCCTGTCATAATTTCTTGTATTTATTCCAGCAATGTTTAATGCCTGTCATCATTTCTTGTATTTATTCCAGCAATGTTTAACGCCTGTCATTATTTCTTGTCTTCATTCCAGCAATGTTTAACGTCTGTCATCATTTCTTGTATTTATTCCAGCAATGTTTAACGTCTGTCATAATTTCTTGTATTTATTTTAGCAATGTTTAACGCCTGTCATAATTTCTTGTATTTATTCCAGCAATGTTTAACACCTGTCATCATTTCTTGTATTTATTCCACCAATGTTTAACGCCTGTCATCATTTCTTGTATTTATTCCAGCAATGTTTAACACCTGTCATCATTTCTTGCATTTATTCCAGCAATGTTTAACGCCTGTCATCATTTATTGTATTTTATTCCAGCAATGTTTAACGCCTGTCATTATTTCTTTTCTTCATTCCAGCAATGTTTAACGTCTGTCATCATTTCTTGTATTTATTCCAGCAATGTTTAACACCTGTCATCATTTCTTGTATTTATTCCAGCAATGTTTAACGCCTGTCATCATTTCTTGTATTTATTCCAGCAATGTTTAACGCCTGTCATCATTTCTTGTATTTATTCCAGCAATGTTTAACGCCTGTCATCATTCCTTGTAAGAGGTCATACTGATTTGTTGAATTGAACTGAATTTAGATAAGACCCCAAAAGTGACTGTTGTCCTTTCCTTTATAAATCCTTTTGTGGTAATGTATAATACACAGGAATATTTACTATAATTTGTATTCCAATGCCTTCACTAAGACATTTACATAATGTCATTGTGAACAGTCAAAATGACAGTGAAGAAATAAGGCGATGCACATAATAGTCCTAATCTCAACACAACTTGTATTACACTAGACTGACTAAAAGAATGATTTCATGATTATTACGAAATGACAACACTGAATGACCGACTGGCGATCTATACGATGATGATGATGATGATGATGATGATGATGATGATGATGATGATGTTGATGGTGATGATGTCCATTCATAGGACACAGCTTATCCATGCTGGAGAAAGCTCAGTGTTGACGTGTAACGGAGCGGAGAGGTGGGGGGAGAAGAAGGGGGGGGGTGGGGGGGGGGGAGAAAGTGGGTAGGGCTTGGTGGAATAAATAGGAAGGTGGTTGGGGGAAGGGGCATGGTTATTGCCCAGCAGAGGGAGCAGGGGAGGGGGAACAAGAGCATGAACTATTTTCCCACAACTATGCCTTTAGATGCCTCTTGAAGACAGGCAGGCAGTTAGTTACCATAATGTACACAACATGTGTCATGCAAACAGCTGGTGTTTTGTTCTAACGTGTGTGGCATTATCATTCCTATTTACAACACTGTCAAAACAACAGTAGCAACAGCCCTCCTATCTACAACAACCACCATCTTATCTAAACAACCCTTTTATTTAAACAACCAGTCTATCTAAACAACCCTTCTATCTTAACAACCCTTCTATCTACAACAACCGCCCTCTTATCTACAACAACATCAGAACAAGAACTGCTTTCTACAGCTGACTTGTCAATCTATAATCATAAACGGAAATCCAGATCCAGAACAACGACCTCATCATTGCTCAAGTATAAACCACAACCCCCAGCCTATGACTAAGTATTGTGAAATGTATAACACTTTTTACAATGAGAAATGGAGCATGCAAGGTGAGCAATGTTGACTGGCCCACACAAGACCATGTTATGTACAGTTACTGACCACAGCTACCAACTACAATCTACATTTACCACTTACCCTCACCACCAAAGTCCACATTCCCGTACGCTCTCTGCACAGAAAAAAAAGGATAATAATAATAATAATAATAATAATAATAATAATAATAATAATAATAATAATAAAAATGATGATGAAAAGACGAAGAAGAAGAGGAGAGGAAAAATAGGAAGAAGAAGAAAAAAAGAAGAAGAAGAAGAAAAAAAGAAGAAGAAAAAGAAGAAGAAGAAAGAGAAGAAGACAAAATAATAATAAGAAGAAAAACAAGAAGAAGACTAAAAGAGAAGAAGAATAAAACAGAAGAAGAAGAAAAAGAATAAGAAGAAAAAAAGAGAAGAAAAAAAAAGAAGAAAAAAAAAAGAAGAAGAAAAAAGAAGAAGAAGAAGAAGAAAAAGAAGAAGAAAAAAGAAGAAAAAAGAAGAAGAAGAAGAAGAAGAAGAAGAAGAAGAAGAAGAAGAAGAAGAAGAAGAAGAAAAAGAAGAAGAAGAAGAAGAAGAAGAAGAAGAAGAAGAAGAAAAAGAGAAGAAGAAAAGAGAAGAAGAAAAAAAAAAGAAAAAAGAAGAAGAAGAAGAAAAAGAGAAGAAGAAAAAAAAAGAAGAAAAAAGAATAAGAAAAAAAGTAGAAGAACAAAAAAGTAGAAGAACAAAAAAGAAGAAGAAGAAGAAGAAGAAGAAGAAGAAGAAGAAGAAGAAGAAGAAGAAGAAGAAGAAGAAGAAAAAAAAGAAGAAGAAGAAGAAGAAGAAGAAGAAGAAGAAGAAGAAGAAGAAGAAGAAGAACAACAACAACAACAACAACAACAACAACAACAACAACAACAACAACAGTAATAATAACACGACAAAAACAACAATGATAATAATGACAGTAAATTAAAAATAATGATAACAACAACCACAACATTTATTGAATCATTTAAATCGTTGTTGTATCGCGCGTGTTCTGCTTATACTTTGTGCAAATCTGTATGTTGATTTAAATATAGTGAGAGCGATACTGTCGTTTTAGTTCTGTCTCATTTTGTCCATTGCTATGGTAGTATGTATTGTTATTTTAGTGTTGTAATCAAATGTTTATAACGCTTTTACTGTGAAAACAGCGTGCCTTTTAGTAGATCAGGAAATTGCGCTATATAAGTCAGCTTTAACTCTTTCCCTGCCAATCGACGATATATCGTCGATCTGAGCCGCCATGTGTGTGCCAAACGACGATATATCGTCGATTGCAGTATTCCGTTTCGTTCCGGTTTTTTGCGCAGTCCAATCCAAGTTTTATTTTAACCAAAGAGAGATAACTCTTTCTACTTTCGTTCGCGATCGACAGGCGCGTTTTTTCTTCAAATTGATTCGTTTTTAGAGTGTTTATTGTGCATTTTACTAAGCATAGTGATGGGCACAATCGACAGTGTGTCAAACTCTGTGCTAATAATCAATATAATTTCAAACTGTAAAGTGTATTTTGATCCTAAATAAATTTTCTTTCTGGTGTGTGAAGCTGATTCAGTGATTGGAATTATTCCTCCAGATTTGTTTTATCACTGTGGTATGTAGAAATATTTTTATTTTATTTTATCATTTCAAAAAGATCAACATGCTTTCAAAACACATATTTCAATAACATAATCAAATTAACATTTTTGTGGTTTGTTTTCTTATTCTTCACTCTTTTACCTTTAATTTGATATGAAATATGTCTATTTGACAACTATTATTGAAAAAACAGTAGCTTAAATGCCTAAGGTACTGAACTTTCTTTCCGGTGCCAGAGAAATGTCTGGCACAAACGTGGAAACATGCCTGGCAGGGAGAGTTAATACTACTACTACTACTACTGATATTATTATTATTATTATTATTATTATTATTATTATTATTATTATTATTATTATTATTATTATTATTAAGGGGCTGGCCACTACAGGATCTATCTAAAGCTGCCTAAGGTACCCACGTTCAGCCTTTGGGCACGTTGTCCGACACCCAGATAACTGAGCACAATCCAGGGTATCCAGTATGGGGGAGAAAGGACCTAGTGTTTGCTGGGGGCGTTCATGTAGCTGGCACTCCCCCATCTTGGACATGAGCACCAGGATCTAAATAAAGTCTGTGCAATGGAACGTGTGTGTGTGTGTGCATAGACTAGGTTTTCCTTTATACTCTAATCCTCAGAAGCATCATAATAATAATAATAATAATAATAATAATAATAATAATAATAATAATAATAATAATAATGGATGCTAAATATGCACTTTCCTCGTAAATCAGATTCAAATCACGGTGATCAAGCCTGCATGTTAAACACGCTTACATGCAATGGCAAAACCACAATCATCTCTCAAACATGTTGTGTGTAAAGGCGAGGAGACCTCTCACAGGAGATAAACAATATTACAAGCAGAAATGTCATGGGAAAACGCCTCAAGGTGAAACAAATTTTCAGTTTATGAACAGTGTTGGGCTTGACCAACAAAAAAATAAACAGGTTTGAAATAACAAGAGATACACAATAATGAACAAAGGTTATACAAGATATCACTTGGCTCCACACCAATAAGTATTGAATGTCCCAAGTCTTTCCTTACTGACTGCACAGAAGACACAAATCAAGAGACATTCCATACATCATGATAATAATAATAATAATAATAATACGGATATTTAGAAGGGCAGGCGCTTTTCCTAGTCGGATCTTGGCCCATCCTTTATCGTTGGCAAAACTGACTGGAACACCAAAAAGCCGTCAGGCGTACACAAAGTCCCAACTGAACTGAACTAGTAGGAAACAGTTCAAAGCACTTCCCTCGCGCATTCACATGCTCATCAAATATTAGCATAATACATAGAGAGGGGTTGGCGCAGTACAAACCAAAGCGGGTTAGGGGAGGGGCCGTATTAAACAAAGTGACTCCCACAAACACACACGCACAAAACGGGTGAGGCAATATGGAAGAAGCCGTTTGAAGACAAAACAGATCAAGAGAAGAACAGAAGAAATGAGCTTTGAGGTTTGCTTTGAAGAGGTTGATCATAAGTATGCTACAGAGAGAAAGTGGTCATGAATTCAAGGCAGTTGGTCCAAAGCCAGAAACAAATCTGGAACCGGCAGAAGATAGTTTGTGGCATGTGGTTGAGTGATGTGTATTCATTGTGCATGTAGAAACAAGTGTGTAACAGGTAAGCATGTATGTTGGGTAAATCTGGAGTCTGAATAGCCATGTATAGAATCCAGTATTATCATTAGCAGTTTGAGTTTTCATTTCTTGGCTGGCATGACAGCATAGTGCGTATTGAGTGTTCAGGGCAAAGGCTAATATTTCAAGGTAAAGCTCACAGCGACTACCAACACTGCAACATTACTAACAACAACAACGCCAACCAACCAATGCCAAACAACAGAACTACACCAACACACAACAGCATGCAACCTCTATTAGCATCACCTTCACCACCACCACTATTTATTATTATAATTGTTGTTATAGAGAGCTGTTACCAGCTCAACAGCTGCTCAAGAAGGCGTCCAACAGAGGATTTGTTTATTCTATTTTTAGCTTTTCTTTTTATAGCTATTACTGACAGCAATTTGCATGTTAACATTTCTCTCCTTTTCTGAATCTGAGCTTTATTGCAATGTGACTGTAGCAACTGATATTTAAGGGCAGATGTGTATGTACATATGGGTATGTGTGGAAGAGAGAGCAAGAGAGGAACAAAAATAGAGAAACAGGAAGGCAGAGAGAGGGAGAGAGAGAGAGAGAGAGAGAGAGAGAGAGAGAGAGAGAGAGAGAGAGAGAGAGAGAGAGAGAGAGAGAGAGAGAGAGAGGAGGGGAGAGAGAGAGAGAGAGAGAGGAGAGAGAGAGAGAGAGAGAGAGAGAGAGAGAGAGAGAGAGAGAATATTTGCAGCCGAGGCAAAATGAATGTTGTAAGCATAGGGTTTTTTTGTCATTTATCTCATTTATGCAAAGTTTGCATTCAATGCCAAAGGCAATTTTCTGCTTTTATGTATAATGTAAAAGTTGGACAATAAAACTTTCTAACCATTTATTGTATTGTATTGTATTGTATTGTATTGTATTGTATTGTATTGTATCCAAATCTAGCAGCCCAAGGTGCCAATTTGCTGTTTTAGGAGCATGGCGAAAGCCTCAAACACTATAACAACAAAACCTTTGAACATCAAGAAACCTTTGGACCACCACCAATATCCACCCAACGCCTCTCTCACCTGCTCAGGTATTGGCGGAGCCTCAACCTCCGGCGGAAATCCAATGGTGACGTTCTCATAGTCGCTGGTGCGAAAGCATGCCAACCACTCGTTTGCTAGGCTCTTCATCACCATGTGAGTATACTCGTACTGGTCGGGGGTTTGAACCATGGACGTGCGCTGTTCTCGTAAGGACTTGATGATCTCAAACATGCTGAATTCCTCTTTGATAAGCTGCAAAGACAATAACAGCATCACGTGTTGTGCATGTGCTGGATTGGTTTTATGCTCCCAGCAATGCTAGCCTATGTCTAATCCAATGAGAGCAGATCTAGCCTATGTCTAATCCAATGAGAGTAGATCTAGCCTATGTCTAAACCAATAGCAGCTGTTTTACATAAATGCTAATTTTCTATTTTTAAACATTCAAATTGTCTATAATTAAAAATACAGTGGAACCTCCGATATCCGTCTCTCTGGTATACGACTCCCTCCGTTATGTGACCTGAAAACTTCTGACGGATTCACTTCCAATAATAAATGACCTCTGGTATGCGACAACCTCGTTTATGTGACCAGCGACCGTGTCTTAAGCCCTTTATACGACCGTCTTAGGGCAATTTAAAAGAGATATTAGTTAATTTGGTGTCTGTACCTTTCGTTTTTTTTTCTCATGTTAGTGTATGCCTGCTGTTGTCTGCTATTTCCGGTTCGCAAATAAGGGACATTACTCGCCTACACTGGCTTGTCAAAATGGCGTTGCGCAAGAGGAACGTTTTGAGTTTGGCAGAGAGAATGAAAGTGATTGAAAGAAGTGAAAATGGGGAGAGTTGTTTGTCAATTGCAAGAAGTTTAGACGTTGGGAAGACCCAAATTCAGCCCATCATAAAGGATAAGGAATCTGTAAAACTACGATGGGAGAGTGGAGAAAGTGGCGAAAGTGAAACATCGAAACTGAGAGCTTCTGCACTGATAGACTTGGATGAACGCGTCTGGCAGTGGTTCGACTGTTTTCTATTTTTGAAATTAATAAAAGACAAAGCTAAAAATGAAACATGTTTTACAGTTTCCTTTGTCAGAGAATACATGCTGGTGAGTGTGAAAATTATGACTACATACCCCTCCGAGCCTGACCTGGTGAGTGTGAAAATTATGTCTTCATACCCCTCCGAGCCTGACCCCCCTCCCCCTCTCCACTCCACCCCTTGTTTCCGGTATAAGACCACCTCTATTATAAGACCGTTTTTTCTCAGATTTTGGGAGGTCGTATACCGGAGGTTCCACTGTACTAACTTTTTAACACACAAAAAACATAAATAAAAAAGAAAATTTTAAAAATAAGAGAGAGAGAGAGAGAGAGAGAGAGAGAGACAGAGAGAGACAGAGAGAGAGAGACAGAGATTAAAATTACAAAAATTCATATTTTTAATTATAGAAAATAAATAAATATAAAAACAACTAACACTCTTTTTTCTTTGTTTAATTGCTATTGTAAAAATTCTAAATTTCTACATAAAAAATCAGTTAATTTAAAAAAAATTTTAAACATAATTTTCTTTAAATATTTGGTACACTTGTGATAAGTTACTCACATTTTGGTCCAACATGGTCCAAGCTAAGTCAATGGCAATGATTGTTCCTGTCCGACCACAACCAGCGCTGAAGCATAAAGTTATTCAACCACAAATAAGTTGTAGAAAAGAATACGGTTATCAAACATTGGATAAGCATGTAGAAAAGGAACTAGTATGTGTTGCCATTAAAGGTCTTCTGAGAGAAGATCCGAGTCCATTCACAGGGGCGTCGCACACGGAGGGGCAGGGGGGGCACCTGCCCCCCCAATAATTTGGCCAAAAAAAAAAAAAGAAAGAGAGAGAGAAAGAAGAAAAGAAGAAGAAGAAGAAGAAGATTTCAAACGATAGAGGAAGGCAGGAAGAATCAATAATTTAAAAAAATCACCATATTTTTAAACCGTAGTGTAAAGGGCTAACGTACGAAATAATATTACAATAATCTATTAGCATGTGCCTGTGTTTCACAACAAAATATTTCGTGGTGCTAATGCCGGGCAGCAGAGCTGGCTTTCGCTGTTTGAAAGAAGTGTCATTTCATCAAGCTAAGAGCAAAATTAACAAAACAATGGAATCGTCTGTTTTCCAGGTTTGTTGATATCAATTATTTACTTTAGTCTGTAAAATGAGTAAGGCAAGGGTGAATGTGCAAGTGTCAATAAATAGTTGAGGTGCGCGATATTCTTTAATTTAGATTTAGTTTGTTGACAGGCCTACACGTGCACGTGCTTTGATCGCAAAAGGGGAAAAAAAGGACCCGTTCGCTTTTCTGGGGACAGATAACGTGGGCTTGACTGCTTTGATTATTACACCACCACCCCCACCCCCCATTATAGGTTTCACTTGGTTTGTTTGTTTGTTTGTTTGTTTTGTTTGTTTATGTGTCCGCGAATACATCTCCGATGTTTGTGGACTGAACTAGCTGAGATTTTGTTCATGGACTACTAGTAAGATCATCTGTGATCACCAAGACAAAAGGCACTCAGACAGACAGTATTTTGCTTTAGAGAAACTGCGAGTAATATACGCCCTAGTAAAACAAATTGATCAATTGACTGATTTTCTGAAACTGGTAGTGGAAGTGTTTGGTCATTATATGTATGCAATATGCAAAACGACTTGTGATTTATAGAGAAGACACAATTTCAACCTAGATGATCTTGCGGCAGGTAATTAATGTTCGTGTTTCCTGGTTTTAATCATTATCACATATCGCTAATCATGTATTTGTAGTTTCTGGAAATGAATCTTGTATTTTCAGTAAAGAAGAACATAAATAATTAAATGTTTTTACTCTCAGTCTTTCAGTTGGATGAAGGTACGAGGATATATTACAGGGTGCGTCCGCTTGTCAGCCCCCCCTCCCCCACCTCCCCGTCGACAGGGTTGCCCCCCCAATATTTTGGACCGTGCGACGCCCCTGATTCAGCACCGTACCATGGAACCTACAGATTTGCAAGCTAAGCTACAATGCGTAGCAACTCGTCTTGCATTGGTTGTTTTTTTTAGGAAACATCTCCTTTTCTTTAAACTGAAAAGAAGATTTAACTCATTCTATACTGGCAAGAGTTGCTGCCCCTTTTAACATTCAATACTGGCTGGTATGGATGATCAAGGATTTTACATTACGAGATTCGTCACTCAGGGGATTGTATTTATATAAAAGTGATTTACAGCTATATTCACAGCTATTCAGTTGTGTCCCTTGATCCGTCATGAAAATCACGTTGGTAATATACATAGCTGCATCAATGTCACGCCTTTTGGGTAGCATTTAAACATCATCAAAATGTCTTTTTAAAGTTTATATTGTGTATTTATATGACAATAAGTTGCTTACCCTCCCAGGTAAAAAAACAAATAATGTTGGCTATTGTTTTGGCTCGTAATCTGTTTCTTGTATGAAACTGCCTTTGGGAAGTCTGGATTCATGTATTGCAAGGAAAATCATAGGGAGTACTTGAAAGATTTATTATTCCAAGTAGCCCTAATTTTATCTTGATGCAGGTAAACAGTGTTATTATTGGGATATATTTTCAACTCATATTGAAATGAATACATTTTGGTCTCGCCTACCATGGATTGGGATGCTTTTTGGTGGTTGTGTTATAGTTTGTTGGGTGTTTATTTTAGGGGTGGATGTTGTTGTGCTCTGTGTATTTTGTGTGTGTATTGCTGATTTTTTAAATGGATGGGAGGGAGGGGTTGAGAGCAGGGATAATCTCTTGCACAAGTAGAGAGAGACAAAGGGAGAGAGAGAGAGTAGAGGAGGGGGAAGGGAGAGGGGGGAGGGAGAGGTAAAGACATAAGGGAGTAGTGCAAAGGAGAGGGATTAGCGTGGGCCAACCACACAACTCACACATTTCATTGTGATCAATATTTTAAAGCGCATTTGGAAGTGACACAGCATAGCACTGTGTTTGACATATCTAACATGTCAATCATGCATGGGATCTGCCCTTTGTCAGGTCTATCAGACGAAGCAGCAGCAAAAAGCCTGCTGTTCACGTTGACAGACGGAAATATCTGAAACGTGCAGTTTGACATTTTAGGCGTATTCCCGAAAATAGCATTGATATTATTATTATTAAAACTAATTATTAATATTTCTGTTATTATAATCATTATTCTTCTTATTATTATTATTAAACTGCCTGCGAAATATGTAAATAAATACCTGCAGTGCACTACCATGGGTATGTCCTGGCGCTTGCGGAAGTTTCGTACACTCTCGATCATGCAGCGTAAGGCGTCGGGGCTGGACGGCGTGTTGTGGTCAGGCCACCCTATGTAGTGAAACTGCGTCAGCTGGTGCGGGCTCTGCCCTTCTTTCTCTGCCCGAAGCTGTCGCTTTAAGAAATGGTCCTGGATCTCTTCTTCACTTTCCTGGACAATCAATCAGTGGATCAAACAATTCAATGGCTTTCATAATCAATGAATAATCAATCTCCTGGATAGTTAATATCAATTTTAAAAATTCACATAATCAAACTTCATTCATTTAGCTTATCCAGAACTGATGGGTCTCACAAAAGGTGTTGCAAGATTTAGATTATTTTTCATTCCAAATCTGTCGTCTTGTCAGCGATGCAGTACTGACCGAGTGAAGGGGCTTTCTATGCATAGTTTTGAAGATGACACCAACTATAAAAAGTTTATGGTGGACGCAGCATCTACAGTGACTAATGGATCAACTACTGTCAACTGTATAAACTCTTGCATAACAAAGGTATTGTTAGTAATGTTTAGCAAATTCATATATATATTCAATGTAGTGTTTAGCAAATTCATTTATATTAAATGTATAGTGTTTAGCAAATTCATTTGTATTTAATGTGTAGCATTAAACAATTTATTAATTTATATTCAAAACAGCGTTTGGTCATAATTAATAAATAATCCAATAGGTCAAAAAATTTCAATGGTCAAGCAACTCAATCTCAAATGAAATTCTGAATGAGTTAAGACTGTATGCACCTGCATGATTTCAGGTAAGACTGTATGCACCTGCGTGATTTTAGGTAAGACTGTATGCACCTGCATGATTTCATTCAGAAAAAAACAACACAAAACAAACAACTGAAGACATTATTATACTCACGGTAAACACAGTGATGTCGCCGAAGGTCATACTCTTCCCCAAAGGTGCCCAGTACTGTTCACACTTTGGCTGCAACAAGTCATTAAAACCAAAAGGGATAAAGTCTACAACTGCACATCCATAGGCATCAATAGACCGTTAACCTGCCATCGGGTTGCGTTGGACAGCTACTAGCTTACAGAAGCAGGCAGCAAAGACGGCTCCCAAAACAACATTTTACCTCAATCCCAGTGCCAGACGCAGAGGCTTTTGAGGCACATTCCTACACCCTGTCTAAGCTTGAGAGATCTCCGACACTCAGCTAGAGTCAAGATCGCCTGTTCAGTAGAACTTAAGCTGGCCTATTTGATGTGCAAATTCACTAGTACACTTTGCTCACATCAAGCACATTTTTGTTGGCATCGCATTCAACATTATTATCATCAGCTAAGCCCATAGAAGCATTTACCAGTCTTAATTTCGGGGTAGAAAGTCAGCTGGTTCCTTGCATGGAAAAAAACAATGGGCCATTTGGGGATTACCATTGACCAAAAAAATTGACATATTTTAATCTAATAATTATTTTAAAGTGCTTTTTAAAAATCTCTCCTTATCACGCTCTGAGCATTGGACAATGGATGGAGCGTTATAAATCGACATCATCACTAGAGATACTTTGGATACTTGTGAATCTGACTTCATCATTGTTTACATTTCATAGAGAAAGGGAACAAGCATGCGCTGCTGGGGTCATAACCTCGGGCAATGGCAATAGTAGGTGGACTTAACATACTTCCAGTACTTTACTTCAAACTATGTTCTAAACTTGTCTCAAGATGGGCGCAGATTTTTTTGTTAGTTATTAATTGTTTGTAGGGTCCAGCGGACTGAAAAAGGCTGAATCAGGACCACAAAATCAGGACAACAACTTAGTTGAAAGAGGACTCAACCCCTGATCCGTGCAAAAGATCTGTTGAAACAACCCTAGTGGTAGCACTGAAGGCACTCCACCAGCCGGTCACTTTATAACAAAGGCATACCCATGCAAGGGACAATGACTGAGACTGTACTCTAATTTATTGAACCCCGGTTTACAAACACAACATAGAATATAAACATTATAAAATAACAAAACAAATACATAAAAAATGCCTACATTGCTAAATAATATCATAGAATGCCCTAGTGATCATTTGGCAGAAAGCATCCAATATTCCCAAGCTGATCCAACAGACCTCACACACAAATATCAAAAGAGGAGTTTTCAAAGAGTTTTCAATAATAAAAAAAAAAAAAAAAAAAAAGGTAGGTGACTGGTCTAGCGAAGAACAAAATAGTATAGCAGTTAGGAATGAGAAAGAACAAAGGAGCAAGACAGTGACAGTGGCTGAGTGGGAATTTAAAGCACTAAGTTTCCAGAAAGTGGGGATACTATTTATACAGAAATCCCTGGAACCTTCATGGGGGGATGAGTGCAGATCCAAATTTTCACAGATCCCCTATTTGATTTTCACATTTAAAATGATTGAATATGGTCTCTTACACAAAATTACATCAGTTTGGATGTTCTACAACCGATGTAATAAACCAAATACGCCTGTTTTCAGCTTCACGAAAACCACGCCTCTTATACTAAACGAAGTTCATGGTCTTTCACCTTTGCATATTAATGAGCCGCACAAACTGCTGACATCACTGAAAGAAAGTAGTTCCGTACGACGAAATGAAATCACTCAAGAAGATTACAAGTTGTGAAAACACCCTATTGACATTTCGAAGTGCAACTGCATAGCATTAAATTCGATATAACTATATATGTAAAATGTCCATCATGCATGAGAGCTGCGCTTTTGTTAGGTTCAGCAGACCATACAGCAGTGCCCGGCATGCTGCTCACTTTGACAGACGGAAATATTTCAAACGCTGCTCAGACTGACATACTAGTTTGAGGTTTTATGCGTCATTTTCAATTTTTATGCATCGTTGGCTCGCGGCGCACGCCAAACATGAACATTAAGACGGGTGCAATACACTTCAATTTTTCGGCCAATAATGTGTGACCTGTGATGCAACTCTCCAAAATGCCAATGTTTACAGTCAAAACTGAAAGCACCAGCACCCAAGACACCAGTTAAAAAACAAAAATAAATAAATATTAAATATATAAATGTAAAATAAATGATCAGGAACTAATTTTTTTTTATCAATAAACAAAATAATAATAATAATAAATTTTAAATCTATTTATAAAATCCAATCAAGTCCATGCCTTATTCTCCTCTTTAGTCCTGCAGGCCATGAAGATGATCTCAGTATTGTACTCCCACAGCATGCGCCAAAAGTCATCCACAGTGTTTGGCATGGGGCCCTGGGCAGCAATGTAACCCACATCCCCTTGTGCATTTTGAATGAATGAGGCGTTGATGTAGTCCGACCCTTTCTGTCCGGGAATCTCCTCCAGCTTCACCCTCTTGTCATCTCCTAGAAAAAACCAACGAAGTTAAACTTAAAATATAATACATTTAATGGTTAATGGCTCCCGACACTTACTGAGTTCTCAATCTTTGGTTGTTTTAATCGAATGTAATTTTCGAATATAATTTATTTTGTTCATTTATTTTAAATACATTTACAGTAGTCTATCAATATCATTCAAAAAGATTGGTCTTAATCACATGTTATGAAAGTTATCATTTATACTGTATAGGGGGTCTGTTATTGTTTTATTTCATCGTTATTACATAATCTCTCTTATACAGCTTTTTTCCAGCGCAAGAGCTGCTCAAGGTGCTGCTGATACAAGATTGAACTCAAGCCCATTTGCAGCCTTAGGCACACCATCTGATGCCTGGGCCAATGAATTACAAGCCTGGGTCAATGAATACAAGCCTGGGTCAATGAATACAAGCCTGGGTCAATGAATACAAGCCTGGGCCAATAAATACAAGCTTGGGCCAATGAATACAAGCCTGGGCCAATGAATACAAGCCTGGGCCAATGAATACAATCCTGGGCAAATAGGGATGGGGGAGAAGGGCCATAGTGCTTGCTGGGTGTGTTTGTGTCGTTGGCATTCACCCGTTGAGGACATAAGCGTCAGGGTCTAATTAATTTAAAGTCAGTGCAATGGAAAGTGTGTGCACACAGACTAGACCTTGGTCTATACTCTAACCCAAAAGATTGATCAAGTTAGTGACAATAAAACTGACAACAGTGAATCCTTGTATCATGTATGCCCCTATTTTCGAGAGTGAATCATTGTATCATGTGTGCAACTCTTTTTCAGAGTGAATCATTGTATCATGTATGCCACTCTTTTTCAAACTCTACAAATCAATTTAAAACCCGATGTAGCCTATACTTTATAGCCATATAGGTTGTCCTTAGCATAAAGCACCATGTTAGTAGCGTCACAAAGACAGAAATAAAATATATATATAATATATTTTGGAGGCACGTTCTTACTTGGAACAATATCCTTGTATCGGTTTTTCTTCATATTCTCCTCTGTCTTGCCGTCTTCGCACTGAAATTTATCTTCATTTTTGTTCTGTATCTGCAACTCTCGCAAAATCTGAAATATACATAAAATTACAATATAAATAAAATACACAATTATTACAACAGTAGTAGTAGTAGTAGTAGTAGTAGTAGTAGTAGTAGTAGTAGTAGTAGTAGTAGTAGTAGTAGGTTAAGGACGAAACAGGCCATGAAGCCTTTATGAACGTCCTATCTCATCCACACTTTGCTTGGGTCTATATGCATGCAATGCTCCTATTTGAATTACTCATCAAAGCAATAGAATAAATCTATGAATTTTTGCGTTGCATCCAGCTGGTTTATAAAACAATTAATATTCTGTGCAGTTTTTACAGTTAGTGGTAAACTGTTCCAATGTGAAGAAACTCTAGAAACATTTTCTGATGTTATTATAATGCTGCTTAATGGTCTTACCTTCTGGGTTCCTAGTTTTGTTGCAATGAGGTGTTAGAAAAAAATCTGAACATTCTAAAATCTAAATCATCAATTTTATTATATATATTTTTAAAACTTGAATTAAATCTCCTCTAACTCTATGTATAAAGAATGCAGTTTGAGATACTTCAGTCTCTGTGTGTAAGACATAGAATTACATTCTTTCAGTAACATTGTGGCTCATCTATGAACTCTTTCTATCATTATTGACTGCCTCTTCAACATTGGAAACCACACAACATTCGCATGATATATTGTGAGGTTGAATTAGGGCCTTATAAAAAATATATAACTCGCCAAATGTATCCTTATCAAGGAAATGAAAAGTTCTTCTTAATAATCTATTCATTTTGTTCGCTTTGTTAACACAATTGTTCAGATGTATACCAAAACTAAGCATCCCGTCAAAAATTACTCCTAAATCTTTTTTCGCAGTACATGTCAGTATACTATTAATCTCGGGACATCCTTGTTCATCAGGTAGTCATATCCATGGTTGTTCCTCCCTAAATACAATACTTTACATTTATCAACATTAAATTATAGGTTTCACTGCTTAATCCACGTTTGTAGTCTGTCCACGTCTTGTTGCAATATGCCTTTCTTGCTGGCGAGGTTATATATTTTAGTATCATCTGCCAAAAATATGTGTATACACTTTGAACTAATTCATGCAAATCATTTTAAAGATTGTAAATAAAATTGGACCTAGAATACTGCCTTGAGGGATACCACTTAAGTTAAAACCTCAGTTTTTCCAGACCTACCATTTCCAACTCTGACAGTCTGACTCTACCAGTTAAAAAATTGGCGAACCCAATTAATGATACATCCAGTTATTCCAGAGGCTGTCAACTTCTTGAACAATCTCTCATGAGGTACTGTATCAAATGCCTTGAGGAAGTCCACTTAAATAACATCTACAGGCTGCTTGCGTGACATAATATCTTCCTCTTTAAGACTTTAACAACAATTGAAATAGTTACTAAGATAAACAATTTGTTGTGCGACTTTCAATTCAATTAAAATGAATAATTTATGTTTAATTGAATATATTTAATAATAAACAGTGTTCAGTACAGAATAGTATGCTGAAGGAAAACCATTCATTGACTGTATAAAATGTGCATCCGGCAACTTAATTGTTTATACACAAAGGAGGAAGAGTTTGACTTTCATAAATTGAAGTCAATAATTTTACAAACATATTACGGGGCATAAACAGAGAGAGGCAGGATGACAATCGACTGATCAACATTCAATACACTTTATTTTATTTGGGCCTACTACTACGTACTAGTGCAAAACACTGTGGACAATGCAGTCATTTCATACTGCCTCTTAAATTTTCTGTATGAGGGCAACTGCACACAGATTCTTACAAATTTGTCCTTGTATACAACCTCAACAGATCATGAAGGAAGCTCTGAAAAGGATCTTGCACAACCTACACTACAGTACTATTCGTGCACTTGTCTGCACTATTTCTTGTACAAAAACATTAAAGTCTTACACTACTTTGTTAGGCTTTGGCAGTTAGAAGCGAAATAATTGCGCTCGTCTGAAAACGTAAATAAATAATTATTACATAATTAGGTAAAACACCGACAAGTTCCATTCAGGAACTTAAAATTCGCCTAACATTAACAGAATTATTGACAACCAATCCTAATAAATTACCCCCAAAATTACATACCCGAAACTCTCTGTGAAAACCTGTACCGGCAGGATCATCCTCTGCCTTCAGATTGACAACATGGCGCACGAAATCTTTGAGAATAACCTCGATATCCTTCTCCATTGTAAACCAGCTCAAGGAAGCATGCAGAAACAAAACAAAATCACAGGTGTCTGCTACTGTCCATCCTTTTTCTACAACACGGAAGATTAAATCGTAACCCGGAAGTCACGTGACCACACTACCACTTTTCGTTTGACTCTTCGTATAACGTATCCAAACTGCGTGGGTGAGACTGTCCGAGGCTAACATTCGGAAGAGGCGAACGTAAACCTTGGGCATTCTCAGCTACAGTGTGTTTCGCAGTCACAATCATAGCCGCCCGCAAGCCTCGTCAACAACAATAATTAACTGTTTACAAGACTGTACGTAATCAAGTAAGATAATTGCCGTTAATATTTAGCTCAGTCTAGTATAACGTTAACGAAGCCTACCGCGGTGTGTTCTTAGTTATTTATTTATTGTTAATATCATAAGCCTATGGATGTCAGGTAATATGATTCTCTCATAATCTCTGTACTTATTCAAATCCAAGTACTACGTATCTATCTATCTATCTAACGTGCGTAGTTCCTGTATCAACTTCTCATCAGACAATATTGATGTTAACACAGAAATTGGTGACTTATCTATACCAACTTTCTGTCCATTTTACCCATATAAGAATAATATAATACGGTAGATTTATATAGCGTGGTACCACAACAAACATTGGCTCGCCACGCTTTACAATGCACTAAAAAAGCAATAATATTAAAAACAAAATAAAATATGTAAAACAAAAACATGCCTAGTAAAAACTGCTAAACCAGAAGTATGTACATTAATTAACAGTACACACACAGACACACACACACACACACAGACAGACGCACGAGCGCCTGGCCAAAGTACATTTCCACAATAAAAACATTCATTATCACATCATTTAACAAAGCAATACAACTAAAAACATTACACACCTTAAAAACAACACATTAGATTGTAAACATTATTTGAAGCAGTAAAATACAATGAAAAGACATCAATCACAACATTAAAAAGGACTAGACTCAACTACAACAGATACATTTCACTAAACTAGTAGTATAAAAGAACTTGTATAACATTGGTAAATACCCTTATATAAAATAATAGGTGACCTTCAACACGGACACAATATGGCAAGGACCCATTGTTGTGCCTTTATTTGGAACTGCATAAATAATCTCTCCATCTTCATGCAGACCTACATTATTGTTTAATGCTATTTTCAGACCTTCTGTTATACATCGTGGACTAGGAGATATATCTAATTGAGATGGGTATTTTGTGATCAGCTTTTTAACTGCAGGGATCCCCATATTGTTGTCAAAGCTGAGGTACAATGATACAACATCGCAGACTGCAAAATCTGCGTTGACAACAAGATCGGAATCCCTGCAGTTAAAAAGATGATAAAAAAAATATCGATCTCCATGTATAACAGAAGGTCTGAAAATAGCATTAAAAAAATAATGTATCTATATGTAACGCGTCGCTGTGTGCGTTAGCCTAACTTCTGAGAGATAACCTAACTAAACTACTTTAATTCTTATCTGTACGGGGATCGGGCCTTAACTAAAAACACTCATAGTCTATAAAACGCACAAAACAGAACAAGTCTCACTGACATCCAAAGACACCACTATTTAAACAATGAACCAAATTCAATTCCCTAATACATTCATTTTGACTGTCTTTTAATAACCTATACTTAATACATTACAATCATCAAACATAAAATCTGCATGCACATATAACCAACAACAGAAAGAAGTTTCAATAAGTTTTTGTTCCTACCTCATCTTCGAAGCCTTCGTTCACTCAGAGATATCTTCCTAATACCCTAACCTACCCTGCTACATTGTCCAATCACGTGCTACCAGTGGTCACTGCCCTCTCCACAAAGGGCAATCCACGGAGTCTACGTCACCGACTAGGTGGCAACCTATCCCTTACTTGACAGGCTCAAGGGCAAGCCTTGCTGGGCCCTAGATACCGCCTACCGCATTGTTAATTGACCAGCATACAATAAACAGGTCCGGCAGCCTGGTTTCGACCACATAAACATTTCGCTATAGCTTAGAATAAACATATCCGGCACGCACCCCTTGATCCTAACCTAGTTTATAGCATATGCCATCTACGCAAACCTTGTGTCTGGCATGGAGTTTCTTGACCACACAGTGTTTACAAGTACGTCAACATTTATTTCTCTGCCAACACCAATGCTCTCCCGTGACCAACAGCCAAAGGTTATATATGCCTGAAGATGGAGATGGAGAGATTATTTATGCAGCTCAAAATAAAGGCACAGAAATCAGGGATGTCGTTTGGGTCGGATCTTCGGCTTTTAGCCGAAATTTTTATAAAAAAAAGCCGATAAAATGTCCGTCATGTCGGCTCGCCGAGCCGAAGTTTTCACGGGTGAATCGGCTCGGTTTTGTCATTGCTGCTTTTGGCGTCTTGGGGATGAGGCCCCTTACTGCCCTCAGCGCAACTGAACTGGAGACGTGGGGAAATGAGGAAATCAAGGAGCTGACAGACCACTTTGGGCAGCCGAAGACGCATTCGTGGACTAAAAAGAACGAGCAGAACGAACAAGTGGAGATGAAGACAACTTCACAGCCCATTCTGGATGCTGCAGCTACTCAGGAAGAGTGGATGAAGTTGAAGCAGGTAGTGGTGGCTCAGAGATACCCACGGGATAACATGCTTGAGCTCTGGCACCTGATTGGGAAGTTCCATTCAGAAGACTTTCCGAACATGCTGAAGCTTGGGCATCTTGCACTGACCAGCCCTGTCCACGCTGCTGGATGCGAACGAGGGTTTTCAGCACAGAACCTGGTACTGACAGCCCTCAGGAACAGACTCACTGCTGAAAATCAGGACATGCTGATGAGGGTGAAACTGAACGGGCGCAGCATTGACCTGAATTGAGCTTTGGCTGCCTGGCGTCAGGCTAAACCCAGAAAACTGTAGGCCAAACAGAAACTCTGACAGTATTGTGGTCTGTCAAGGGACAGTCTAAACTTTGTATTGTTTTTGTGTGTCTAAAATTTAAGAAAATAAAATTTCTTTTCAATGTTCCTATTCTACTCTTAAAATCATGTTTTATTACAAATAATGCATCCACAGAACACCTTTAATATATGGAGGTGGAGGGTGCACGTTAACGTAGTGAATCTAGTCAAAAAACTTGTGAGACTGCTTTGGAAGAGAGAGCCGAAACTTTCTGTAAAAAGCCGAAAGTTTCACGGCTGTTTCGGCCAAATCGCCGAAGAAAAAATTTTCCTAGCAACATCCCTGAGAAATGGGTTCTTGCCATGCGTCAGATTATGTTGACATCTTTATGGGTGAATTGGGCAGGAAGTTGATAGATAAGTCACCAATTCCTCTATTAACATCAATGTTGTCTGATGAGAAGTTTAAGCAGGAACTGCAGTACTTGGATTGGAGTAGGTACTGAGATGATGGGATAACCATATTACCTGACATCCAGGATGTAGTCACATTTCAGGAACATCTGCAACTGTTGCCTCCTCAGAATATCCGCTGGACGGTATCATATGGCAAAGAAGTAGACTATCTTGATGTGAAGGTAAAAATTACAGAAGGAATAATAGAGACAGATGTATTTTCAAACATTCAAGCAGGTATCTGCCCCCTCATTCTTGCCACCCGCCTTCAGTTATCAAGGGATTAGCAATAGGTATGGGTAGAAGACTGAGAATGATTTGTTCAGATGATAAAATAGGCTACTACAACTAAGAATACACGAATATGCCCGTTATTTGGTCATCTCGTGATGGGAGGAACGTAGAGCTCTTGAAGATCTTAAACAAGGCGCGAGCAAATTTTGAAGTTTGAGAGTAGGAAAAACAAGAAGAAAGGCAAGAAGATTGCTTGGGTTACGAAGTATGACCCGAGAGTACCTTACAGGGGGGAAAAATATACAGAAAAATCTCCGGTTGTTATACAAGAACCCTCAAAAGAAATTATTGTTCCCTAAAGAATGTTTGATAGGAGCAGACAGAAGAAGAACTAACCTGGGTGAAATCTACAAACCAACAGTTCCCCGTAGTCAGGTCCTGCATGGGCCATGTGAACAAGGGGGATTTTTTCCATGTTGGAGAAAATGCGACACCTTTGCTCATTCGAAGGAAGTCCGGCAGTTTGTTTCACCTTGGGATAATAGGCGTTAGACAATAAAACAACTTCTGACGTGTATTATCCCCAACACAGTTATGTTGTGATGTGTAAGGAGCACAAGGATTTCATTTACAGTGGGTCGACTGTACATTTCAAATCTAAGTGGCTGCTGGTGTCGCGAGAGACTAGATTTTAACCCAGCACTACGTATACTCGCATTGAATAAGTCAGCCTACTAGCCTATGTAAAGTTAAGTCGGTGTACAGAAGACGACACAAGTCAATGGTGGGCTAAGCATGTGTATGCGGACGATGGCTCAGTTAGGCAGTGACCTCATTCGCATCACATAAAGGAACATCCACCCACGCCAGAGTAAGCTCAGGTATACTAGTTCTAGCCGGTTTAGGCGGACCACAGACTAGGTAGATTCATTCGTTGTGTAGACCGCATGCAAGAAGGAGCTACGCTCTGAAAGAATTCTCTAACGTAAGACTGAAGCAGGGACTGGTGAACTTCTTTTCAACCTAGTTAGCCACAGCCTGACATGGTCAAAAAGACGAGCAGGCATCGTTGGCCCGAAGCAGACGGAAGACCATTACGAGTCCACTCTGACATTCGGCCTGCATTGGAGCATCCAGCACTGAGCTACGATCGCCCACCAGTCTACCAGGCAGTAGAACACTCCACCACAACACCGCTCATAGAACCGAGAGCTAAGTTATATCAAAAACGTGCACCAAAACTGTTAGCAAAGGACACCAATAGTCCACGCTTCCAGAACTCTGACCTTTTGGGCAGAACGCTCCATTAGCCCAAGGATGAGACAGTAGCTGCATAGAACTATCGAGGAGCGAACTATTCGAAGTCATATTGAACTTTTAAGTTAGTATAGTGATTAGCAGTTCTTGTATAAAGTAGAGGAAATAAATGTGTGATATTTACTGTTAACAAGTGGCTGGACTACCTATGTTTCATAAGCCGTGTGAGAGATAGTGTGACAGTGAATCTTTTACCATTTTCTTTCTATCTCTGTAACCCCAGCCTAAACACAGACCGAGCCACACTTATAAATGTACTAAGATTAGTCATCGGGAGATTAACTAGCGATTCCCATCGACGAAAGACGAGTGGGTAATAGCATTCAATTGTGCAAAGCCCAGCAACAATAGACCCACGTCACATCTTAATTGGCGAGCCTGCCAGGATCTGTGTGTAATAGGAACTGGTATAACCGGATCTGTGTATAATAGAATAGGATAACAGTAATTAAATAGTAGTGGAGTATAACTTAGAATAGTTGTAAGTTTAGGAAGCAGACAGTGTTGGTGCATAATTCTTTTGTTTAAAAACTGCTTTTGCTTCAATTCTTTTTGTTTTGGTATGTTGCATGGTTCTTTTGCAGGTTTTGCTTAAGTAGCTATTGTATGCCATTTGACTCTTGTTTTATTCTATTATTGATTACGAATTTTGTTGTCTTTGCATTATTTTTATTGAATTGCCATATTGCTAGTGTTTTTGTATTCTGAGTGAGTCAGAGGTTGATCATAGACACTTTTGACAATGTCAGACCCAGTAGCCTTGAGATTGCGCTTCAAGGAATTAGGGGAAGCATTACACTTAACAGGAGCAGATTTAATTGCGTATATCAATGAGGAAGTAGATAAGCAGGAAGCGAAGGCAGAGAGGGCAGCAGAGAGAGAACAGAAGAAACCTGAAGCGGCAGAGAGAGCAGCAGAAAGAGAAGCAGAGAGATAACAGAAGAAGACAGCAGCAGAGAGAGAAGCAGAAGTTAGGCGATGGGAATTTGAGAGGGCAGAAAAAGAACGAGACAGACAGCATGAGTTGGAACTGAGGAGATTAGGCCCCTCAAGTTCTGCCACAACCCCTCCCTACTCAGATCAACTAGATGTAGCCTCCAACCCCGTACTAGGTATATCGTTTCCACTGGGGCCATTCAAAGAAAGAGAAGAAGGTCTAGATCTCTATCTAATTAGGTTCGAGCGCCTAGCAACAGAGTACAAACTATAACCCACCCATTGGTATTTTAATCTTAGTCAAGGGCTTAGGGGAAAGGCATAATATATGACATCTACAGTAAGCTACCGACTGACAGAGCAACTGACTATCACAGAGTAAAAGAGGCACTCCTAACGGGATTCGAACTCACTGGAGAATGCTACGACCACTTGCCCAATAGCTTGGATAGAAGTAAAGAGCGGATACGTCACAAGACGGATCCAAGCAGCAGTTTTACAGAAACCCATGTAGGATCTAGTGCTAGGATGTAGGTATGCGTTTTTAGGCACGCCCCCTAAAACTGTAGAGATAGCTGCAGTGCAAACCAGGGCCCAGGCTAAAACCCAACCACCCCAGCCCGAGTTAGCCCCGAATCCAGGACTCGAAGAGATCAAAACAGCACAGAAAGCAGACGCCTCGATAGCCAAGTGCTTCCAGAAGTTACCAAAGGCGCACGCACCCCCACACAAAGGAGACTTCTACGTGGAAGATGGAGTTCTACATCGGCAAGGAGATGGAGATCACACTCAGCTAGTACTGCCAGCCACCCTTCGAGCCGAAGTACTAGAATTAGGCCACAGCATGCCACACAGCGGACACATGGGAATTGGTGCCACAGTACAGAGGATCAGCACACACTACTATTGGCCAGGAATCACGGAGGATGTCAAGCGGTACGTGAAATCTTGTCACCAATGTCAACGATATTCCCCGTGCCATGAATGAATGAATAATTTATATAGCGCGGGATTATCTCCACGCTGACGGGCATGGTCGCAGCGCTGGTGGGATGGAGGTGGATAAACACACCCACACCCACACACACACACACACACACACACACACACACCCACACACACACACACACACACACACACACACACACAGTGGCGGGAAGGGTGCATAGATCATAACTTAACATTTAACTTCTTCACTATCGCTCAACACATTCTAGCAGGCAGTCCAGTCAATTAACATTAATTTTATGCAATACTTTCACGCAGTGACTTATGAAATTGGGATGAGATCAGATACATCCAGATTAGCAAGAAGAAAAGAAATGTGTTTTCAAGTTTCTGCGAAATGCATCGACAGAGACTGCTCTCTTTATGCCTTCTGGAAGAGCATTCCACCAGACCGGTGCAGTGTATCTGAAAGACCTCTGGCCATCGCTCTTAGTCCTACACTGCTTGTGCCCAGGAACAACGAATAAAGACTTGGAAGCTGAGCGGAGGCTGCGAGATGGCTCGTACACATTCAGAAGTTCGAACAGGTATTCAGGAGTGAGCTCTTTAACTGCGCGATAGGCAACTGAAAGCAGTTTGTGTTTAATGCGTTTGTGGACGCCAATGGAGTTGCTCAAGAATGGGGGTGATATGGACTGATTTACGACTTTTTGTGACCAATCGAGCTGCAGAATTCTGCGCAGAATGGAGGCGTTTGATCTATGTTTGAGGCAGATTGGCAAGAAGGCTGTTGCAATAGTCTAGTATTGACAAGACCAAAGAGACAGCAACAGTGTTTGCTGCACTACGGGTCAAAGAAGAACGGATTTTACCAAGAGCTCTTAAATGAAAGAAACAGGATCTCACTACTGCCGAAACATGCTGTTCAAGTGAAAGGTCACAGTCAAGCAAAAGGCCAAGAGTCTTTACAAAAGGAGAGAACGGAATGTCAGCATCACCGACCTGCAGGGACTGGAAGGGACAAGATTGTCTTCTAATTAGCGGCCCACATAGCAAAGCTTCTGTCTTCTGTTCATTCAGTTTCAACTTGTTTGCATTCATCCACCTCTTGATCTCAAGTCAGCACTGCTCAACATTTCTGACGGCTGCAACAGCAGCATCACAATTAACTGGAATTTTGGAATATAGTTCCGAATCATCAGCGAAGAAGTGATGATCAATGGAGAAACTGCCTATGAGGTTAGACAACTGGCGAACATACAGAGAGAACAGAAGGGGTCCAAGGACAGAACCCTGTGGAACTCCACAGGAAAGAAGAGTTTCAGGGGAAGTGTAGCCCTTGACATGAACACATTGATATCTGTCCGACAGATAGGAGGGAAACCATTCCAGTACAGTGCTGCAAACGCCAATCTCAGAATGGAGCCTATCCAAGAGGAGTGCATGATCTATGGTGTCGAATGCGGCACTGAGATCAAGAAGAACAAGCAGTGCGCTACTACTCCCATCAACCATCCCCAGGAGATCACTTACAACTCTCAAAAGTGCCGCCTCAGTGCTATGTCCACTTCTGTATGCCGACTGAAACTTGACATGCAAGCTGTTTCCATCTAGATGAGACAGGAGCTGATCAGCAACAGCTCGTTCAAGAAGCTTGGATGCAAAGGGCAAGTTGGATACTGGGCGATAGTTACCCAGGACCTCTCGATCCAAACTCGACTTCTTCAAAAGAGGAATTACGGCAGCAGATTTGAACGCACGTGGAACAGTGCCAGAGCGCATGCTTGAATTTATGATCTTCTGAAAGACCGGCAGTAAAGTCTCAAGAAACTCCAAGACAAACCTAGTTGGTACAGGATCTAAAGCTGAAGTTGTGGGTTTAGCTCTATCAACAAGTTTTCTAACATGTTCAAGGTTCATAGGCTCAAAGACTGACAGTTTGTTGACAGCGGATTCACATGCAACTGGGCAATGCTGAGCTGAATCAGATAGGTCTTCAGAAAACCCGTCTGATTTTGGTGATTTTATCCTGAAAATATTGAGAAAATTAATTTGCAATCGTCTGGTTGTCTATGTCAGGCAGAGCGTCCGAGCAGCCTGGCCTGTTAAGCAAAGACTGAATGAGAGAAAACATCTTTCTAGGGTCAGATGAGGCATTTTCTAGCTGGGACTGGAAAAATGCAGCCTTGGCTTTTTGTATAGCCCTGGTAACCCTCAATCTAGCCCGCAACTCGTCCCCTATACGCTTATGTGTCCGGGGACGTTAATCTATATAACTAACTCTAGCCCGCTTATAACTTACTCTCTACGTCCACAGTCAGACCTGTCTTACGCATCTTTCTTTCAGCGCACCTTCTGGCTCGCCGAAAGAGATTATGTCCCGACTGAACCAGGGGCTATGAGGACGATTCGGGACTGACCGCACCTTTTCGGGAGCGTGTCTGTCCAACAGCTCACGCAGGACAGTATTGTAAAGACTTACAAGGCTGTTCACGTCAGCGGGAGGACAAGTCAACAGGGCGATTCTTCAAGATCGCGCCGAAACTGCGACCGATCAATGGCCTTCATAATCCAAGACAGTCTACCAAGTAGAGGTAAACGGGAGAGCCCGATACCACCACCACATCAATCTCCTCAAGAAGTATACGGACCGACCCGCGACCCCCAGCACTCACACCTTGCTAGCCATCGCCATCGCCATCGCGGAGGAAGGAGAAAGCATGGAGACAAATGCCGTAGAGTATCCCCTGTATGTGATACGAGCGCCTGTACGTACGTGGCCGGCCGACTCTAACGTTTGACTTGTCAGAGGTACTCATGTACGCTGTATGATCATCAGTAGGACATATAGCTTAGCTGAGACTAGACTAGACGAAACTTTTCCCCTAGCCTACGGAGTGTCTGAGGGAGATATATACTCAAAGCGCAAAATCGCCCAAAAGCGCGAAGGAAAAAATCGCCACTTTTTAACATCCACTAAATGCGACTGTGCAACTTGTTAACTAAACAGCCCACAACATGGTAAACAACGGCCAAGGCCGGGCTGTTCTTGAGATTATGGTTCAGGTAGAGCGCATGCCTCGACAAGCTCAGCTACTTAGGCTATACCACGTTGTGTGCATCATCATCATCATCAGCAGCAGCAGCAGCAACACCAGCAGCATTTATTGGTATCGCCATAAATATTTATGTTTTAGAGCACTGATCGAGATAGGTTGTGCGTGTGTAAGGGGGGTAGGGGGGAGGGGGAAAGGGAGTGGGATGGAGGAGAGCGGCCTAGAATTTCCCGATAAAAAGGGACAATAAAGTGTCACAAGTTAACAAAAAAAACAACAACAAAAAAGTGTGTGTGTGTGTGTGTTCCCCCCCCCCCCCCTCGTCTCGTCACCCTATCCCCCTCCTCCACCACACAAATGATCACGTGTACCATTACCCATCGGAGCTAAACTTCAACAACCCGGGTAAAATGAAAACCGAACATGATTACATTATTATATTTGAAGGAAGGATCTTATTTACAGCATGCATTTTATGATGGAGCTCTTTATTATTATATAGCATGATCATTGGTTGGGTTTTTTTCCTGTACCGTGGCGAGTGTCTTTACCTAACTGAGCATCGACTAGTGATATGCAGCTGCTGTGCCTGCTGCCGCTACTCACAAGTTTGTTTTTCTTGATCTTGACTGCGCCCTAAATCGGTTTGCGCAAGCAGTGAACCAATGTTGGCATTATGACCGACGGTGTGATTGTGAGAGCACTAGAGGATCCCCAGGTGTACTATTTTATTACTTCATATTTTATGTTAAAGGCAACTTAAAACAAGAAGGATAGTGCAGATTGCACCACTACCAAATGTAGTAGTAGCATTCAACAATAAAATTAGCAGCAGCGAAAACAACGTTCAAGATGACATCAAGAAAGATAACGACATTCATTTAATAAACATTAATTAACTAAGATGAATCTAGCAAGGGCGCTTTCAACTAAACATAATTTCGACAATATAGCACCATTTAAGACAGAAATTAGAATCAATTGGGGGATAGCCTGCATATTTAGGAACTTCCTAGAACAGTAGAGGAGAAGAGATATTAGAATGCGTTCTTTTGTTTACGTTTACGTCATTCGAGTTATTTCCCTTTCACATTCATGGCTACCACCGGTGAAAATATTACAATTGATTATGTTATTAAGATGAGGATTTTGGTCTTATTTTCCTGTCACGGGCACACATAATAAGGTAAGAATATTATCGATAGCTTCATGCTGTTTTAGATGTAAATTCATTATTTGTCGCAGATCTACCAAATCCAAACAAAGTGTGTTCGCGTTCAGTGTCACAAAAATTTGGCAGATCTAGAGTATATATAATATCTATCATCTAGTGTTTATCAGACGTAAAGAATATCTATAGAGTATTCTTTGGTTAACTCCAAACTTGGAACTGATGGCAGACTAGTCGGTGAGTGCACTACAGAAAAAACACAACAACAGTAAACCAACTCTCAGGCAAATCTTTCGTTTCCATGGGTCCTTTTTTATTTTTTTATTTTTTCTTCTCCAAATTACTGGTCAGGGCCTATTGCATGTCCAACTGTGCGCATAGGCGGGGTTCAAGGCGTGTAGCACTAGGATGAGAGGTTACAATTTAATTAAAACTATGGAGACCCACCGTCCTGCTGATTTTTCAGCGTGCCATTGATGAACCACGTACAGGAGAGGAGATGAGAGAGCATTAACCCGGGCCAGGCCTGGGTTGAGAGGACGAGGTTGTTGGGCATGGGTTGTTTGTACTCCTATCCATGTCTGAGGGCTCTGTTCGGCCATCGCGATCCCGCTCGTGCCGGTGGCTTTGACGACATGTCAAAGAAAAGCACACTAGATGAACCATTTGAAGCTGGCAACGTCGATGCTCCAGCGAGTGAGTCAAGTTTTGGATGCATGCCTTTTCTAGCATTTATAGAATAATAAAGAAAATGTATAGTAAGCGTAACACAATAAATAGCATGTCTTAGTGTAGCATGGTCAGTGGTCAGAAGAAGGATGACTTTCTTGCGGTCAGCCTGTGTGTATGCATGTGTTTTAAGGATTTGTTACATGAGTCAGTGTGTGAGCACAGATGGTAGAGAATAGTCTATGCTTCTGGGTGAACATGAACTGCACAACATGTCAAACGTATTCAAACGTATTTTTATATAAGTGTGTGTGAGTGTGTGGGGGGTGGGGGGTGTCGGTGTGTGTGTGTGTGTGTGTGGGTGTGTGTGTCGGGGTGTGTGTGTGTGTGTGAAACAGTGAGCAAACAGGTTCAACCACTGTCAATATGTTAGATCTAGAACTAGTGATGGACAAATGTATCAAACAACCGATGCCTTAACCCTCCTGTGACTAGTAAGATTGTAATTATTGCGATTGGGCGAAATACTGAGGTATTTTGGTGCTGTCACTACTGTACAGTACAGAAATTGTTTTTGAAATTAAGTCTTTAATACATTATATTATAGGTATTGGATTCACCTTTTTCTGAATTCCTTCTCGTTCCAGCATTTACTGGGATGGTATAGTTGATAAATTGGTAAAACAAGGGGTTCTCAATTATTATTTTTATTGGAAAATTATATACATTCTAATTTACCCAGCAATACAAAGGTTGAAAAAAATGTCTTGCCCAAGACATTTATGCAGGCTATAATTAATAAACAAAGAGTAAATTCATGGAACACCAAGTTTTCAAAAAGATGGAGTTTGTTTACAACCAATGTTTGTTATAGACACATTTTATTTGAATGTCCCTTTTTGGTGCCGTAATATAAGGAAAAGTATAGCAAGGTAAATATTCAAGAATCCAATGATATGTTGCCGCATAGTCCGGAAATAATAGATATTGCATTAATAATTTATGTGTCTGTATGTGGCGGAATGGGAGGCGACTGGTTCAAGCTTGGGAGAGATGTTGTCTACCTTGCATTTCTTGGTTAGACTAGCCTTATGCGGCTCCTGCTGTGCAGAATCCTTTGGAGAGGCCATTGGATTATGCAGGACAAGGCGACACGACATTTGTTCTCCCCGGCTGACCATTCGTCTTCTGCTTTTGATGGTGAGCAGGGCTACATTGTCGGCCGACATTTTGTGCAAGTCAATGGCAGTGACTTTGCAGAGAGTGTGTGGCACTAGTAGCCGGCAAACCGGTTTATCGGGAAGAGAGGGGACCATAAACTAATTAAACAAACAAACAAACTATCAACACGCTTCCCCACCTTGCAGAGCACATATTTTTATGTCCCTCTCACGAGGGATAAATGAAAATAACAGCTCAGGTTGGGCCATGTTCTCAAGGTGGTGGCCGAGAGTCTGGAGTCAAATGCTACAGTTTTACCCTTTACTTTACTATGCTTCACACGCAAAGTTATTCAACAATTTAGTTGTCAGCGTGTATCCTAAATTCGTATATTTATTTACTTTTTCTAGTTCTTGCCCGTTCAGATGCCATTTTTCACGTGCTGCAACATGACCACCCTTAAGAAAAATCATCCCTTTGCTCTTGTCGAGATTTACAGGGAGACCAACTTTCTTGGACACTTCGTTCACGTTATTTTGCTAGTTTTGAAGCTCAATAGGCGTTGACGAAATTAATACAATGTCATCGGCAAAAAGCAGCAAGAACAGTTCTTCTAAGCCTGGGAGTAGCTGAATGCCATGTTTTCCGTTTATTAGTAGAGTCGGCTACTTCCGAAATTAACAAAGAGAAGATCAATGGGCTAAAAAAAAAAAACCAGCCCTGTTTCACTCCAAAAGGGCAAAAAAAAAATTTTTGGGGGGGTAACATTTTGATCCCCATTTTATGCAAGACTGGACTGAGGCATGCATTGCTTTTTTCATCTTAATAATTTTGGTTGACGCTTGTAGCTTTTCAGTTACATGTCATAACTGTTCCCTATCCACAGTGTCAAAAGCTTTTTTGTAGTCAACAAAGACAACGTATAATTTTCCACTTCTTCTACCAAAAACTGGTCTTTTTATGGAAATTAGAGTGTATAATGTGGTCGATGGTTGAAAAACCCTTACGAAAGCCGGCTTGTTCCTGGTTGCTTTTAGCTTACTATCGTATCCTTTCCTATTTCGTAACTCGGAGGTCGTAGGGGCACCGCAGATGATCGTTTAACCAGTGTACTTCCTGTTCGGTCCAAAAGTTACCACTAGGGTTGTTTCAGCAGATCTTTTATGCGGATCGGGGGTTGTCCGGTCCTGATTTGGCTTGGAAGAGTCCGCTGGACCTAAAGCAATAATAATGTAATGTAATGTAATGTAAGGTCCAAAAGTATAGCCTTTGGAACAATTTGCTAACTATGCTCAAAAGGGAGACGACTCTGTAGTTGTCGTGGTTAGTTGTGTCACCGTACTTGAACAACGATACAATCACTGACTTGCTCCAGTCAAGTGGAAAAAAAAACTTGTATCAGGGGTGGGGGGGGGGGTGGGGGAGAGAGAGAGAGAGATAGAGAGAGAGAGAGAGAGAGAGAGAGAGAGAGAGAGAGAGAGAGAGAGCGCATTAATTTTGCTTCTTTTCACATCGCTTAAATGGAAGAGTGCAGAGGGTGAGTAAGGAGAAGTGAAAGATAGGTGGGGGAAAGGGTGGTTGGGGGTTCTCGGAATGTGTGTGGGGTTGGGGGGTGGGAGGAGGGGAGGCGGTGGAAGTTTGAATTTGTAGAATGATCGAGTTTCCGAGATAGCGGGTTCTTCCTCACTGTAATCAGTTGTGCCTGTACATTCTTGCACAGATAACAAACTATTGGACTGAAGCCCTCCTAAACTGAATGATTATAATAATAATAATGAATGGTACTTATATCGCGCAAATCTCACATTGTGACTCATTGCGCACCCACTCGCATTCATCCATTGTACATCCTGTCATTACAACACATATGGCATAATATTACAATGAAATAAAAACAACAATAATAATTATTATTATTTGAACGCAAGCTTGAACAAATAAGTTTTCAGTTGCGATTTGAATGTTGCCAAGTCAGGTACGCCTCTCATGTTTGCCGGCAGCGAATTCCAGAGAGTAGGCGCAGCAAAAGAAAATGCACGTTCTCCAAAAGTTTTCATATTTCATATTATACGCGATGCACTTCGATCACTTGGTGTTTGCGAACTGACAGAATGTAGAATTAATGATAGGCATGTCCTCATAGTCTCGAGCTGTTTGACTGTCCAGTGCTGTTAAAATAGTGTATTGCTGTAGCTGTTACCTCCCTTGACCTGTTGAACGCAGCCCTGCAAGTCCCTGGTAGTAATGGCTGGATTTCACCTATCAACGGTAAGGCCATAGGGGAACGCTCTGTCACAGACCTACGGCGTTGGGTCAAGAACGGGAGAGAGAGTTCGTACTAACATTAAGGGCAGTTTATATAGCTCTCTTCATACAAAATAAATCACACAACAGCGGTTCTAACCCATTCGTATAAGCATTAATTTTACATAATAATATTATTATGCTACCGGCAATGTGTGAAATCCGGCATTCTACAGAATTCCTAGATAGAATTGATTGATTGATTGATTGTTGCTTTAGGTCCAGCGGACTCTTCCGAGCCAAATCAGGACCGGACAACCCCCGATCCGCATAAAAGATCTGCTGAAACAACCCTAGTGGGAAAATTGAATGCCCTCCACCGGCCAGTCACTTTACAATAAAGACATCCCACGCAAGGGACGGCTGAGGCTTTACCCCAACTACTCGAACCCCCGGTTACAAAAACAAAATAGAAGACAAACATCATTATAAATTATCAACAAAACACATACATAAATGCCTACATTGCCAAATAATAACATCATAGGAAGCCCCAGTTACCACCCGGCAGAAAGCGTCCAACACTCCCAAGCTGATCCAACAGACCCCATACACAAACAAGGAGTCTTGTCCAGGAAGAGTTTTCAAGAAAAAAGGTAGGTAATTGATCTAGCGAAGAAGAGCAAATGAGGAAGACAGCGACAGTGGGAATTTAAAGCACTAAATTTCCAGAAAGTGGGGATACTATTTATACTGAAACCCCCGGCACTCAAACGGGGGGAACTGTTGCCGCAGTGAATCGGTCTTGCCTATAAAGGAAAGACAGGTTTCCAACTGGGGCTTTCACTTTTCCCTTTATAGGTTAGAACAATCTACAGTGGCAAGATTGCTCATGACCCCAAGGGGTCCTAGATAGAATGCCTAGATAAAGTATAGAATGCACCATCAGGCATTCTATAGAATGATTAGGCAACTTTCTGAGCTTGTACGTGCGTTATATAAGAAAAATCTTTTTTTTTTTTTTTTTTTTTTTTTTTTTTAGGCATTCTATACAATAGCAGGATTTCACACATTGCCGGTAACATAATACAGATATTTAACACATTGACATAAGCACACAACACATTTTATCACTGTTATATAGCGCTTTTCCAGCTCCAGGGCTGCTCAAGGCGCTGGCCGATGCAGGATCTCACTCAAGCCGACTGAGGCGCCTACTTGCTGCCTTTGGGCGCAGTCTGACGCCCAGACGACTGAGCACTTTCCTGGGTGACAGAGGAGAAGGGACCTAGTGCTTGCTTGCTGGGTGTATTTGTGTAGCCGGCACTCACCCATCTAGGACATGAGTGTCAGGATCTTTAAAGTCCATGCGATGGGATGCGTGCGTGCACAAACTAGACCTCGGTTTGTACTCTCATCCGAAGGAGTAGGAGCGCAGTATCTCAGATGCGTGGCTTTATTTTTCCCCCTCTAGGTCGTTACCGGCGTTTGAACCACTGCCTGTGCAGGCTGCAATGTGATGTCGCCTGACATTCTACTACACGGCTTACACCACTGAGCTGACTGCGCTCCTGCCTACACATAAGCACACACACAACACATACACATACACAAGACACACACACATACACACACTCACACTATTAACAATAAAACAACAGTGAACAAAGAATTGTAATTGACATATAAATTACATGTAACTAAGTAGTAAATGGGATCAGAGGGTTAGTGGAGGGACTGTGTGAGATACAGGAGGCTTAAGGTGAGTCGAGTATCCTATCCTATCCTATCACGTAACTCGACAGTCGTTGGGGCACCGCAGATTATCGTTTAACCAGCGTACTCCATCTTACTCTTTCCTCAGCAACCCTCATGGCTTCGCTCAGTGTCCAACCAGTCCATTCTCGAATGTTGTCCTCCCACTTCTTTTTCTATCTCCCTCTTCTTCTGCCTCCTTGCACCGTGCCTTGCAGGATGGTCTTTGCAAGGCCTGATGCTCCGGTGACGTAGCCATACCATCGGAGCTTTCCTTTCTTCATCACTGTGAGCATGTCGTCGTATTGTTTAATGGCTTGTGTGATGGTCTTTCGGACTTTGTCGTTGGTGGTGGTCCTGATTTGGCTCGGAAGAGTCCGCTGGACCTAAAGCAATAACCTTGTATTGTATTGTCGTTGGTGATGTGCTGGGCATAGGAAATGCCCAGAAGTCTTCTGTAGCACCTCATCTCCATGCTTGGTATTCTTCGTTGTAGGTCTGCTGTGAGGGTCCATGATTCGCAAGCGTATAGGAAGGTGGAGATGACAAGGGAGCGCAGAGTCGACTAAGCACATAGAAATGAGAACCAGTCACAATCTATGGGTGAATGCTAGTCAAACTTTCCCCTTGATTGATTGATTTATTGTTGCTTTAGGTCCAGCGGACTCTTCCGAGCCAAATCAGGACCGGAACTTTCCCCTTACTTTCCCCGACTAAGATATTATCAGTCAGTCCTTTACAAACAAATAAAAACACTCTATGCAGGTGATTCTGTAAACCTTTCTGGCTGGACTGGATAAAGATCGAACATAAATAAATAAAAATATATAAAGAAAGAAAGAAAGACTTTTTTTAAAAATTAAAAAAAAAGACACCTCCCCCCCCCCCAAAAAAAAAAAAAAAAAAAAAAAAGAAAGAAAGAAAGAGACAAGTATGAAATAAAAATACTGTTACGGCGAAAAATGTGAAAGCCGCCTTTTGCGGTTTTGGTGCCTTTCAAAGAAAATAAATTTCTAAAACCTGTTTGTCCCATCATCGCCCTAGCTCAAGTGGTAGAGCGTTCGCCTGACACACGGATGACCCTGGTTCGAATCCCGTGATGGGCGAGATAAAAGTGGCCATTTGTCACTGTCCATTTTAGCAGTATGATTGCTCTGGTGGTTCAGTGTTGATTTAGGTCCCTACTTCTGGCTCCCTTTGATGGTTATCCCCGTCTGCCATATCGCCAATGGTGGGTGTAGACGTTTCAATGTTCGTTCATTCAAATCCATTTTCTATTGCCAGTATCTGATCCTTTGAAAACGGGCCTTTTCGTTTTTCGAAACCTACCTGAAACTCTTCTTCTCCTTTTTTTTTTTTTTTTTTTTTTTTTTTACTTTTTTATTTCTATTTTTCTATGGTTAGTTCTTGTGATCGCTTGCCAAGAGCGCACCGCCGCCCGTTCGAGTTATTCAATTTAAAGTGCAGGAGACTTGCGCTCTTTTACACAAATTTCCCCGTTGGGGTGCCGGGGTTTTCTGTATAAATAGTATCTTCACTTTGTGGAAAATTATTTCTGCCTTTAAAGTCCCACTGTTCCTGTCATTCTCATTTGTTATTTCTCGTTCCTAATCTGTTCTATCAATCTACTATCGTCTTCGCTAGACCAGTCACCTACCGTTTTTTTCTTGACAACTCTCCCCTAGCTCCTCATTTGTGTATGGGATCTGTTGGGTCAGCTTGGGGATACTGGACGCTTTCTGTCCAAAGGTCACTAGGGCTTTCTATGGTATTACTATTTAGCAATAAAGGCATTTTATATATGTGTGTTTTGTTAATACTTTATGATGATGTTTATATTCTATTTGGTAAACGGAGGTTCGCTAAATTAAAAAGCCTCAGCTTCCCCTGCATGGGATTACTAACATAATAATTAAAGAACATTCATAATTATGTACACACAGATTGTTTTGGCCTTTCACGCAATTTACAAAATTTCCGTTTGATATAAATTATTATGAATTTATAAGAAACAATGAAGTTTTCAAAATATATGTACAAATAATGAATTACTAAAAGAGTTTATACGAGGCGTTAGCACCTAACATAAAGGTATTTCAAACACACACACACACACACACACACACACACAGGGAGAGGAAGAGGGAGGGAGAGAGAGAGAGAGAGAGAGAGAGAGAGAGAGAGAGAGAGAGAGAGAAGCAGAAGGGTAGATAGCATCACAGCTGTAACATTTCAAGTAACGATCAACAATAAAACTGTGTTTAGCGAAGACCCCATTGTACAGTAAGTTCTTTTATACTTGTTAGTCTTTCTCTGCCCGTCACTGTGGCCAAAGGTCAGGAGCGAACATACGTAATGAGAACAATAGACAATGACGTTATGCTTACCAAAGGAAAAGCTGCTTTACGGCATTGCTGAGGTAATACAAGGGTACACTTGCATAACAAAGTTAAAGGTCTACTTCCACACCAAACGATATTTTAATCACGTGTAGAGATTACTGAAAAAAGAACATAATTAGGCAACAGTTTGGCGGCTCATATCATCGTATTTTTTTCCAACAGGGGTATTTTTCGAAAATACACAACAGCCCTAAAATTAATTATTGAAGTCATCAAAAGCCTGTTTGACAAGGCTACCAGTGCAGTCCTTCACAACAGCGCCATCGGGAACTGGTTCAGAACAGCAGTCGGTGTGTGTCAAGGATGCCTACTCTCTCTAACACTCTTCAACATCTTCCCCCTTGGGGTCATGAGCAATCTTGTCACTGTAGATTGTTCTAACCTATAAAGGGAATAGTGAAAGCCCCAGTTGAAAACCTGTCTTGCCTTTGTAGGCATGACTAATTCACTGCGGCAACAGTTCCCCCCGTTGGAGTGCCGGGGGTTTTCAGTATAAATAGTATCCCCACTTTTTGGAAATTTAGTGCTTTAAATTCCCACTGTCGCTGTCTTCATCATTTGCTCTTTCCCATTCCTGATCTGTCCTACCACTCTGCTATACTTTCTTCTTCTTCGCTAGATCAATGACCTACCTTTTTTCTTGAAAACTCTTCCTGGACAAGACTCCTTGTTTGTGTATGAGGTCTGTTGGATCAGCTTGGGAGTGTTGGACGCTTTCTGCCGGGTGGTCACTAGGGCTTCCTATGATTGTATTATTTCGCACTATAGGCATTTTATATGTATGTGTTTCATTGATGATTTATAATGATGGTTGTATTCTATTTTGTTTTTGTAACCGGGGTGTTCGCGTAGTTGAGGTCAACCCTCAGCCGTCCCCCGCGTGGGATGTCTTTATTGTAAAGTGACTGGCCGGTGGAGGGCATTCAATTTTCCCACTAGGGTTGTTTCGGCAGATCTTTTATGCGGATCGGGAGTTGTCCGGTCCTGATTTGGCTCGGAAGAGTCCGCTGGACCTAAAGCAACAATAAATCAATCAATCAATCTTCAACATCTTCCTAGAGCGCATCATGTCAGATGCACTTGCAGATCACGAAGGCACAGTCAGCATAGGGGGTAAAGCAATCTCCAATCTTCGTTTTGCGGATGACATTGATGGATTGGCTGGAGAGGAACAAGAACTTGAACAGCTGGTACAGAGGCTTGACACCACCTCCAGAGCTTATGGAATGGAAATAAGTGCAGAGAAGACCAAAATGATGACCAACAACACCAATGGCATCAACACGGACATCAAAGTCCAAGGCCAATCCCTCAACACAGTGCATAGCTTCAAATATTTAGGAGCCATTGTATCAGACAATGGGTCCCGACAGGAAGTCCTCTCCAGGATCGCACAAACAACTGCTGCCTGACAAGGTTGAAGCCCATTTGGAAAGACAGGACCATCAGTCTACATTCCAAAGTAAGACTGCTGCGCTCCCTTGTCATCTCCATGTTCCTATATGCTTGCGAAGCATGGGCCCTCACAGCAGATCTCCAACGAAGAAAACAAAGCATGGAGATGAGGTGCTACAGAAGACTTCTGGGCATTTCCTATACCCAACACATCACCAATGACGAAGTCCGACAGACCATCACACAAGCCATTGGACAACACGATGACCTGCTCACAGTGGTGAAGAAACGGAAACTCCGATGGTATGGCCACGTCACCAAATCATCAGGCCTTGCAAAGACTATTCTGCAAGGCACAGTGCAAGAAGGTAGAAGAAGAGGGAGACCGAAAAAGAGGTGGGAGGACAACATTTGAGAATGGACTGGTTTGACACTGAGCGAAGCCATCAGGGCTGCTGAGGACAGAGAAAGATGGAGTATGCTGGTTAAACGATCATCTGTGGTGCCCCTACTACCTCCGGGTTACGGGACAGGATAGGATAGGATAGGACACAACTTGATTTTTAGTTTTTTTTTTTTTTACAACAGGAGAGAGAGGGGAAGGTTACGAAAGTGACCCTGTGAACTTTACAACTAATGTTCTTCCGTCTGATTGATGAAATATTTGTTAGAATACTGTCAAATAGGTCGCTGAACCCATTCGGGTGACGTGACAAGATCTTTTATGCGGATCAATAGTGAGTCCTCTTTCAGCGAAGTTGTGGTCTTGATTTTGTGGTCCTGATTCGGCTCTTTGCAGTCTGCTGGACCCTGTAAGCAACGAATAACTAACTGATTACAAGGTCCTATTCCTATTATTCAGGTGTATGAACAGACTTCTTGTGCAAAGATTGAACAAGAAAGAAGGTAGGATCCTGTTGTACCAAGTCACCAAGGGGCATTGAGTCAAAAAAAAAAAAGTCTCCCAAAAGTTACATTCACGACGGTCGATTTTTGGACGTTCATCAAAGGAAGCGTCGCGGTCGGAAACTCGGCGGCTCAGATATTGCTGTTTATACGGGAAGTTAGTTC
This sequence comes from Oncomelania hupensis, assembly GCA_036898135.1. NCBI lineage: Eukaryota > Metazoa > Mollusca > Gastropoda > Littorinimorpha > Pomatiopsidae > Oncomelania > Oncomelania hupensis. The sequence continues at coordinate 88,293,838 of CM072514.1, read as the reverse complement.
AGAGATCTAAAAAGCATCTGATTAACCGGTTTCGTTCTTTGAGAGCCACTCCAAGACGATCTGGTCGGGGCCCGACGGATTTGCCCCTTCGCCTTTCTGACCCGAAAAGGCAAGGCCGATAGATCGTCCCAATAATTGTTTCAGGGTTAACCTACTCCTCCCCTCCCCCTCCGCTCTTCCCCCTATTAAAAAAAGTTCCCTAGAGGATTATACAATTTAATAAATTTGCGTACCAGCCTAAGCATTCGCTCACCAGTTCGAATTTCCCCCTCGGTCATTCTCTTGAAGGTCTTGCTTTTCTTCATCATCCCCCTCATGCATCTGTTCCCGAAGCGTACAGTTCATTCTAATAAGGATGTATCGTTGCTTTAGGTGCAGAAACAGCTCCATCTTCATCAATTCTATTACGTTACTACTTGAAACGCCGCTACACATGCGAACAGTTCTTCTTCCTTTTTGGTAAAAAGATGTCAGTCAAGACGAACGCCTCGTCACGTGCCCCTCCATGTCCGTAACCTTGTGACGTCACATCCTGTGCTAATTGCTTTTGAAGGCCCAGGTAAATATGCCGATGTTGGAGCTCAATAATTCGCTCACGAAACCGATTTAAACCGTCAAATTTGGCATGTCTTAATTTTTCCAGCATCTTTACAGATTGCAAAAATAAAAGTCAGGTGTGGAAGTAGTCCTTTAAGGTAATAGAAATCGCATACGCAATTCACATGCTTTACAATTATACAGTGAGGGGTGATTTGGGGTGGGGGTAGGGTTTTGTGAGTGTGTGTGTGGGGGGGGGGGGGGGAAGGGGAGGGAAAGAGGGAGATAGTGAGAGAGAGAGCACGCACAATGCACACTTTTTAAAGGGTTACAGTGACGAACCTAAACGGCGTTTGGCCGGGTGAAGCGAAGGCCAACTTAAATAACAACAGCAGTGAAAATGCCAACGTGCAGGTGTTTGAAAACAACAGTATTCCTAACGCCCGGGCTTCAATTTATGAGAAGAACGTTGGTCTGCAGACTGAGACATTTATTACACGCACGTCACCTGTAAGGGTTGGACACCATTGAGGTAGCTGATTAAGGCAGGCGAAGACGAACTACGTAACGGACTTACATGGTCTTCGGTGATACTAATACACATTCATGAAGAGAAAAAGCAAATTACGCTGAATTAGACACGGCTACAATTTTATACTGTAAGATGAATGCAGAGTGCTTGAATGATTTGAATGAATGATTTTTTTCCCCCCGACCCCGTTTCCTTATGTCTGGGTCATTAATGTACTGAGCGCGTAGAGCATTTTATCTTACCAGGATTATGCTCAGTTGTCTGAGGATCTCCCGTGAGGATGCCGGGGGTTTCAGTATAAATAGTATCCCCACTTTCTTGAAATTTAGTGCTTTAAATTCCCACTGTTGCTGTCTTTCTCCTTTGTTCTTTCTCATTCCTACTCTGTTCTATCAATCTACTATACTATCTTCTTCTTCGCTGTACCAGTCACCTACCTTTTTTCTTGAAAACTCTTCCAGGACAATACTCCTCATTTGTATATGAAGTCTGCTGGATCAGCGTGGGAATCTTGGACGCTTTCTGCCAAATGGTCACTGGGGCCTCCTATGATGTTATTATTTAGCAATGTAGGCATTTTATATGTATGTGTTTTGTTGATATTGTATAATGATGTTTGTATTCTATTTTGTTTTTGTAAACGGGGGTTCGATAAATTAGAGTATAGCCTCAGCGTCCCCTGCGTGGGATGTCTTTATTGTAAAGTGACCGGCTGGTAGATTGCCTTCAGTGTTACCACTAGGGTTGTTTTGGCAGATCTGTTATGCGAATCAGGGGTGAGTCCTCTTTCACTTCTCTGGTCCTGATTTGGCTCGGGTCCGCTGGACCTAAAGCAATAACCACCAGGGAATGTAATGTAAAGTTTTGTTTGAGGGAGAAATAAGCAGGCGGGGGGGGGAGGGGGGGGGGGGGGGGGGGGGGGGGGGGGGGGGGGGGGGGGGGGGGGGGGGGGGGGGGGGGGGGGGGGGGGGGGGGGGCGGGGGGGGGGGGGGGGGGGGGGGGGTTTTAAACGATGCCCCTAAGACAGCAAGTGGGAACCTCGAGTTAGACCGGAGGTGAATCCAGTGGTTTTAAGTTGTTTGTTTTTAACATGCAGGTAAAGGGGACAACAATAGGCCTGTTTGGGCTTCCGCAAGACAGTAATAGCGCCTTAAACCGCCCTTGAGTAGATAATTGCGCTATAAGGACAGTTCATACCACCTTTCTTACTGTTATTTTAATATTAATTGTAGTAAGATAATCATACTGGCCTCGAGTTAGATCTTTATCGGCCAGTGCATTGGGCAGCTCTTGAGTTGGAAAAGCGCTAACTCTAAAATATCATAATGGCCAAATTGGAGGTGCTGTCGGGTGGACAGGTATTACACAGGCTAGAAAGTATTTGGATGGAGAAAGGCGGAATTGTAACAACAGACAATAACATTCTTTCTTGTCCACGTAACACATGCGCATACATTATGGAATATCATACGATACGATACGATACGATACAATACAATACAATACAATACAATACAATACAATACAATACAATACAATACAATACAATACGACTTTATTGATTTCACACGGACAAATAACAACGAAAATCGATTCTGAAGTATGACAGCAGCAATTGAGCGAACACGGTGTTGATAGTTCCTCCTCAAAGGCTCGAAATGTATTCGGTCAAAGGCGGGATTGAAAGCAGATTTACAAGGGGGTAAAAAAAATTTTTTGTAAACCTCAAAAGAAAGTTGACTGACAGCGCACTGGCAGTGTCCTGCTCAGACTTGATCATCAGAGAGATTCTACAGCAAATCGAGTACACAGTATACAACTTAAAAATTGGAAAGTAATAACAAGATAGCAAAACCATTCAAATGTATTTCCAGACCCTCGTACACATAGGCGAAAACTAGGCATTTTCAAAGTGTTCATTTTGGGGGCGGTGTTGTGACTCGTCTTTACCCTAACAAAATCACCCGTTGGGGTGCCGGGGGTTTCAGTATAAATAGAATCCACACTTTCTGGAAATTTAGTGCTTTAAATTCCCACTGTCACTGTCTTTCTCATTTGCTCTTTCTCATTCCTGATCTGTTCTATCAATCTGCTATACTATCGTCTTCTTCGCTAGACCAGTCTCCTACCTTTGTTCTTGAAAACTCTTCCGGGACAAGACTCCTTGTTTGTGTATGAGGTCTGTTGGATCAGCTTGGGAATATTGGACGCTTTCTGCCAGGTGGTCGCTAGGGCTTCCTATGATGTTATTATTTAGCAATGTAGGCATTTTATATGTATGTGTTTTGTTGATAATTTATAATGATGTTTGTATTCTATTTTGTTTTTGTAAACGGGGATTCGATAAGTTGGGGTGAAGCCTCAGCCGTCCCCTGCGTGGGATGTCTTTATTGTAAAGTGACTGGCTGGTGGGGGGCATTCAGTTTTCCCACTAGGGTTGTTTCAGCAGATCTTTTATTCGGATTGGGCGTTGTCCGGTCCTGATTTGGCTCGGAAGAGTCCGCTGGACCTAAAGCAACAATTATGTAATGTAATGTAACCCTAACAAATCAAAAGGCAAACATGGAATGATAAGGCACTATCTACTCAGAGAAGAAAACTGATAAAAATCGGAACAGCCAGTGTTTAGATACAGCGCAAAACGTTATTAGAAAAGGGTGAAGGACGATGGTCTTGGCCTTTGAACAAATTACAAATACCAATCATTTAAGACGCTTTGCTTAGCAGTAGATAAAGTGGGCTAAGGCGGGACTAACTTACCTTGTCCGCAGGCCAGAAACCAATGGCGCCTCACAGGTGTGGGATCGAGCCATCATCTGGGCGTTGTTTCTCCGAATATTATTTACTTTCGACTCGGGCAACGTCACGGGGGTTTTCTCCGGGTACTCCGGTTTGCTCCCCGTAAAAAATTTGAAAAAAATACACAACTAATGTTAGGTAGGTTGGGATTGGGCGCACCACAGGCTGCGACTACGCCTTCCCCAGGAAAGGCGGCCCAGAATGTTCCGATTTAGGGACAATAAAGCATTAAAATAAAACAAAATAAATAATAAACAATCCGCAAAATAAAAGTGATGAATTTCGGTTCAGCTATTCCTGAGATACAGCAAACCGTGTGTTTTGAACAAAGCAATGACATTCGGAGCTGACGGACTGACAGCCAACCGGTATACTACTGAAGGATGGCCCATGATTTGAAGAACCTGACAAAATGGCTCCGGTGACCTTGACACCTTTGCGATAGGGCAAATATGATTGCATGGAAGGCAGGCCACTAACCAAGATAACATTCCTATGGTGTTTGGCCAAAATCCATTCTGTAGTTCTTGAAATATGGCTTCCAAAGGGCCGACCGACCGACAGACAGACAGACATTTAGCTGGTTCTGACTCCTCCCTCCTCTCCCCTCCCCCCGCCTATTTCAAACTTCCAAACAAGACTGGGAATACGATACTACTGGAATTTATGATGCGCACGCCTCTCACCAGTATGTAAAGCGGAAAGCGTCAAATGCGCGCGCAGTTGCACGCGAAAATGCACACGCAATTGCACGCCCATCTAGTAACTGATTGGTGGAAAACTTACACGCCGAACTGCGCAAGCGCAAATGCACGCGCAATTGCACGCGCATTTACTTACGAGTCCCATTAAAACTAGGCTTGGGAAATATCCTGAAATACGTTCTATGTACCAAAACAATTTAATATATATTGACAAATAATTTACAATGTAACGCTCGCCACCCACACACTCCTCTGCTTCTATTCCCCAAATTAAATATTATAATAATTTAAATTTATTGTTTTGTCTTTACTTTGTGTCCAATAGAACAACAACAAGTGTACAGTTAGTGTCACCAAACGTTTTCAATCTTTGATATGATGATGATAATCATTGTTGTCAGGGTGGCGACGTGGTGATCGTCCTTAACGCTGATGCAATAGGACGTTAAGCTTCGTTGTTCCTCCAAACGTTTTCATTCACAGTGATGAAAACTTAGCGAAGCTGTAAAAACGTAGCGCAGCGGTGAAAAAGAAACAAAACAAAGCTGTAGTGAAGATATAGGGCTAAAGAGTCGTAGATGACGAAAGTCAGCTATGACGTATTGTTCAATGCATGATGTAAACTAAATCTAAAAAAAAAATAGATTCAGACTTCCAGATAACTACACAGTCCAAACTACATTCTCCTTAGAAAAATCACCAGAACTGGTCTAACATGATAACTAAACTTGCTCCGCTACTCAAATGAGTATTTTCAGAAAATTTAATATCTGGTTTAAACAAATGTTTTATTCAAGGAAAAACATATTACAAACAATGATTTACAGGACGGAAAACGATGCTTAACGTCCTATTGCATGAGCGTTAAGGACGATCACCACGTCGCCACCCTGACAACAATGACCATCATCATCACATCAAAAATGAGACCCAACGGATCTAATCTAGTAAGGATAGGCAACAAGCAAGCTTATATAAGCCCACCCTGTATGACAAAATTTTACAAATAATTGACAGGTAACTGATAGTTGCATATAAATAAAGAAAAATACAACAATTAAAAATAATAATATAATAAATTAATTAAAGATAATAAGGTTTAGTAAATAATTACACGGACATACACGCATACACATATCTAAATAAATAAATAAAAATAACAAATTAAAACGATGAATCAAATATTTAGCTAGAAATTACATGCGTAGATGAATAAGAAATGGACATTTTAAAACCAATAATTGAAGAAGGAGACGTGTGTGTGTGTGTGTGTGTGTGTGTGTGTGTGTGTGTGTGTGTGTGAGAGAGAGAGAGAGAGAGAGAGAGAGAGAGAGAGAGAGAGAGATGGTTTGAGCTGAACACCGGTTGTCACATCCTTCAAGTTCCGGGTTTCCTAGTTTATCCGAGCGCATTTGCGCATGTGCTAGGTCATGTCGGGCCGGCTTTTTCACGAAGTTCTTAGGCGTCATAACCCTAACCCTAACCCAAACCCTAACCCTAACCCTAAACTCTTAACTCTAACCCAAACCCTAACCCTAACCCTTACGAAGACTATGAGAGCACTGTGCGCATGCGTCGAATTTTGTAACGCGTCGACCAATCAGAATGCTCCCATTCGCTCCCAGCCCAGCTAAGATACTAGGAACTGTGAGGATGTCACACCGGGACGCTTGTATGATGAAGCGGAGAATTTCCCTTAACAAAAACGCTGTGACTGTTTGATAAACTCTGGTGCTGAAAAGAAGTTGATTGTCAGGTAGAGAAAAGGTTTGGTTTCCGTGCAGTAAGTTATTCAGCGTTACTTGTTCTTGCTTGAGGGTAGCGATAGTAGTTATTCTGATGTTAGTATAGAGGGGACAGTGAAAGAGAAAATGTTCGACTGTTTCATTTTCAAAGCCACATGAGCACGAGGGGTTGTTAGTTAAATGCCGACAGATCGTGATTGAGATCACTCCTGTTTCTTCTGAGTCGACAGTGTATTATTATTGTAATAATAATAATAATAATACACATTCAACATCTAACAAGATGAAGATTATAATAAAGATAACTCCTACGACAGCTTCGCGAATTTTCCGCTGCTTTTTCCGTCCAAAAAATATATAACTAAATTATGATAGCATTTTATTTGGGGAGTTAAAAGCAGGTGTGTGTGTGGGGGCGGGGGTGTGAGGGCGGGATGGTGGGTGCTTCATTGTAAATTATTTGTCAATTTATATTAAATTATTTTGGTATATAGAACGTATTTCCGGACATTTCAAATTCCTAGTTTTAATGTGACTCGTAGGTAGCCTAAATGCGTGTGCAATTACGCATGCATTTGCGCTTGCGCAGTTTGGCGTGTAAGTTTTCCACCAATCAGTTACTAGATGGGCGTGCAATTGCGTGTGCATTTTCGCGTGCACGCGCATTTGACGCTTTCCGCCTTCCATACACCAGACGTACAGCGTAGACTTGAAAGTTTGTTGAAAGTGAGAGGGGAGGTCGGGGGTACATGGTTTGAAAAAGACATTGCGTTTTTGAAAATTAAATTGGATGATTGCAGGCAAAATTAATAAAGGACACCCCTCCCCCTTTCCAACCTCCCTCTCTCCCTCCCTCTCTCTCCCTCTCTCTCTCTCTCTCTCTCTCTCTCTCTCTCTCTCTCTCTCACACACACACACACCTACACACACACCCATTTGGGCAAGAAGAAAAGTTTTACAAATGTAGTGTCGGTTGACTGCGGTAACATCATTTAGGCCATAACCCTTATATGACGCTATAGGCTTGAAATTGTACACCACGAAACATTAATATAATCTGGCGATTTTAGTTAGTAAAGGACGGCAAATTTAACAAGGTAGACAAACTAAGTTACACAGGGGAGAGTATAGTCTCGCAGTGAGAAAGGCGACTGTAGTTGTAACACCAACTTGTACATAATCCTTTTTTGATGCGATACCCGTGAAAGCAGTGGACCAGAAATTGTGACCCGAGTGATGATTAGGTAGATGTCAAAATCTGAAGGTGTTGTAATTTGGGTCAAATTAGTAGTATGAATATTAGCACTATGCAAGGCTCCACTTATTAATTCCCTTACATTTGTTCATTATGTCAGTCAATCAAATGTAAGGTGCTGCAAAGTCACGAGTAAAGTACATTCACAAGTTGCTTCCGCCAACCACACCGACAGCGGTTAGTATCACAGGCATAAGACAACATCGAATACTCAGGCAACATAGTGCCTTGCACATTCCTTCGAACGAGAGTATGATAGACCGGGGTTCAGTCTGTGCACGCATGCAATCTGTTGTATGTTTTTTTTTTTAAAAAAGATCCTGACGCTCATGTCCTAGGCAGGGTGAGTGCTGGATACAAAAGCAAAACCCCTCTAACCACTTACACCCTATTCCCCTCTAGTCCTGGTGGCTCTTCTCTGCGGCTGCCAGGCTGTCGCTGAGAAAGCAATCCGAAATTCGTCCGCACAGGTGACAAATATTATTCCAAATCGAAAGTAACCAGCAATTGATTGATTGATTGATTCATTCATTCATTCAAGTGCGGGATATCTTTACATCAAACGTGGGGTTGTTTCAGTTTCAGGTCAAATGGTACATATTTAGTTGTGGTTGTTAAATAGCGCGTTGCCAGCTCAATCAAAGGTTTCTCAAGGAGCTTGGACCTACAGGATCACAGGCGCTTGGATCTGGACACGCGAGCGCCTATGCATGTCACGCGTCTCCCTTTGATTATCTGAAATAATAGCCTAAGGGAGACGCGTCACAGGCATAGGCGCTCGCGTGTCCAGATACAAGGCTGGTTATCTATCATAATAACCAAAGGGAGATAGCCTGGGGGATCTAGAAAAAAATATGCTATGACCCTAAACAAATTGTTATAGAAAAATTTTTCACTGCATTATGACGGCACGATCAGTCGCTACTTCCCATAAAAAATCGGACACAGTTGGTGTGCGGCATACTTTTTAGCGGCTATTTAAAGGTCACGGTCAAGGTCACAGTCCACAAAAATCGTTAGAACCCTATCAAGTAGCACCTCGTTTGAAAGGTAATAAAAATACATTATCGAAAACATAATAATTAACGATACTGTTAACTGGTTAAAGTTAATGATGTAGAAAGGTTATGTAAATGCCCTATGAGACAACAGATAATAAACAATGAACAATATGAAAATATTGATTACACTGCAAAGCATTGTACTATGCAGTCAGTTTTGTTTTAAAACTTAATATGATAACGCAAAACCATACAAAGCTGACTGAACATTTGTGCTCCAATCCTGCTACACTTCATCGGGATGGGGTGGGAGAGTTTTGCAGCAGCACTCCTTGCAGGCAGGAGAACAAAGAAGCCTGTACCTCCTGCATGAACAGCGGGAATGGGCATCAGAATTTCTTGAGCATGAGCATCGGATTATTTTCAGCAGCTTTGGTGGAGCAGCAGGAAGCAGGGTTGTCACTAGCAGTAGCATGCTGCCCTCCAGCTTCCATCCACATGTTGTTGGTCACGCGTCCTGCTGCTTGCCCATCCACTCTTGTACTTGCCAGTAGACGCGATGACTGTAAAATCGTGCAGCCGCAGACATTGGGGGCAGCGTATTCACCTGAACAAAGGTTGTTCAAAGGGCCACTTTCCTACAGAAGGTGCGATACCTCAGTTCGTCTATTCTATCGTGTTCTTTGCCGCGCCACCATAAAGGAGTACAAGGGCTGTCTCCTGCTGCTTCTACTTCTGTCACTGAAGATGCCTCCAGAAAAGTTTTGGCAGCCTTTTGAAAGCAGGTGCTGGACCTCAGTTTTGTGAGAGCTACAGCCTTGCCAATGCCAAAGGGCCTGGACGTGGTGTCACAACCTGTAAGGGCGTGCAGAACTAACAGGAGATGACGTAGCGGGAACCCAAGGACATCAGCAAGTCGTTTTATGTCCCATACTTTCTTCTTTTGCTGTTTTTGTCTGAATAGAAGTAGACATCATGGTCTTCGGCACACGGGTAATACTTCAACAACACTAAAAGGTCCGTGTCTTCATCTACCACAGCCGCGTTCTTGTGTTTAGTTGCCTGTTGAGCTGTCAGGACAATCTGCAAGTCAGCGTCTGACTTCGCTTGTATGACTGTGCATGTCCGCTCCAAGCATGAATCAAGGAAATATATGAATATATGATTGTTCTCCTTGTGTGCAAGAAATACTTATTTAGTAGACAGCAGGGCTATGTCATGAGTAAAATGAACCGGTACTCCTTTCATTCCTTTTGTGCGTCTTATATGGGTCATATCCTTGGTTGAGGGTCCAGACTCATATCCACCATGGGGAAATTGGCTATTTACATAACTGACGTAAAAGTCAACAATGCTTTGGAATGTGGAGCCCCGCTTCCAGGGTGCTTGTACTCGTTGTAGTAAGGAACCTCCGACCACAACATACTGGAGGTCACGGGGTAGAGAACACATGAGAGGTTCAGAAACCATCTTCCACAGCTCATCTGCCAGTGATGCCTTGTTTGGGAGTCTCATTATTTCTGGAGATTCAAACAAAGATGATGGATAACAGACTTATGTCACTTTTAATAAGCTCTGTAGCTGCCATGAGTATCTGTATCTTCTGGGCCTCCTCGTCGTTACTTTGTCTGGCATAAAACAAGTGCAGAATAGAAGATGCAGTTTTTTTTGCACGCAACAACGTTAGCCTTCCCATCCACACATGTGATTATAAAGTCATCGCCAAAGTGTTTCTTTAATTCGTGTTTCATCTTGGTATAGCTGTATGCTTCATCCCCTCCATTGATTTCTTTCATCTTTGAGATCAAATCATTGAAGGTGATCTGTTCATCGTCATTTTCTTCAAGAAAACGCGCAACTTTCTGAAAGGCCTCAGCAAAGGCTTCGTTTTTTCGGCGGCCACGTTTTGCTTGCTGATTCTGCTGATCTGAAGCAGTTTCCCAAGGTCTCTTCAATGACTGAAATCGACTATTACAATCTTTGTGATACACCGCATCTGCAGCAACTAAATCATTGACAAGTTCCAGTCTTGCAGTGACCTTTTGTGCCCAGTCATCATTACTGCGCTTTGCACAAGCCATGTGAAGAGTTTCTTTATATTCTAATGTTCGAACTGTATACCCCTCATCTTTTGGTTGTAGACGCCTTTTTTTTCAGTTTTGTCTACAGCTTTTGAACAAAACAAACAGCTGTTCTTCAAATCGAACTGCGCTGTGCTTGAACAACTGGGCCGTGAACTTGACTCTGAAATAATGTTGTTCAAGTTTGTCTTTATACTTTTTTTGTTAGTATAGTTGCGACGACAAGTAACGTGTACAAAGTCAACCTCACTGATCTCCTCTTGTTTTGCTAGCAAGCAAAATAATAGAAATTCATTTTTTTGTCGGATAAATGATGGCGTCATCTTGGTTCCTTGAATTTAGGCAAATGCCGCATGCAGCTTCAGAAACCCTGGTGACAATTATTACTAAACAATCTAATAATATAGCAGATCTACAACGAAGAATACAAAGCATGGAGATGAGGTGCTACAGAAGACTTCTGGGCATTTCCTATACCCAACACATCACCAACGACGAAGTCCGACAGACCATCACACAAGCCATTGGACAACACGATGATGACCTGCTCACAGTGGTAAAAAAAAAGAAAACTCCGATGGTATGGCCACATCACCAGATCATCAGGCCTTGCAAAGACCATTCTGCAAGGCACAGTGCACGGAGGTAGAAGAAGAGGGGGACCGAAAAAGAGGTGGGAGGACAACATTCGAGAATGGACTGGTTTAACACTGAGCGAAGCCATCAGGGTTGCTGAGGACAGAGAAAGATGGAGTATGCTGGTTAAACGATCATCTTTGGTGCCCCTACGACCTCCGGGTTACGGGACAGGATAGGATAGGATAGGAATCTAATAACTGAATTCTTTGAGCTTATTAATATAAGACTAAATCGTAAATAATAATAATAATAATAATAATAATAATAATAATAATAATAATAATAATAATAATAATAATAATAATAATGTATATAAAATTTTGACTTTGTTTTATCAACCATACATTCACGTTTAAGTAGCCCTGGTAACAAAATATATATTACTATAAAATCTAAGAAATGAATTCTCTGATTTGAGCATATTGAAAAAATACTAAATCGTAAAAAAGAGAAAGAAAAAAAAAGAATGTATATATAATATATATTATATATAATTATCTATATAATTATCACATTGTTCGCCTATCATACATTTATACTGCACCTCACTGTTTGCCGCCATTCTCTGTAAAACAATGCTGTCTAAGGTCAGAATGAGGTCACCTGCGACCCACTTTTGTGGAATGCATGCAGTGCGATGTGTGGTAAACGAACAGCGTCAAAAGGGGTCGAACACGGAAAATAACGATTTTCAAAAATTATTTTAATATATTTCCCCTACGTCCCTGTCGGCCGATTTTGAACCATAGGCTAACCTAATTATTCTCTACCCGATGCAGTAAGTTTTGCTTCTATAACAATTAGTTTTGGGTAGCCGATTTCCCCCTCTAGAGTAAGACGCGTCACAGGCATAGGCGCTCGCGTGTCCAGATACAAGCGCCCGAGGCGCCCACTTGCTGTCTTTGGCGCACCGCCTGACGGCCCAGACAACAGCATGTAGGCTACACGTGCTTTCACGTTTCTGTGCCACCTCCTGTGGAGTATTGGTGTATTGTCTGCAGACAACCACAAAGGCCTACGAAACATTGCCCTGTTGCTGTTTGCCTTATTGCTCGCTCAACAATAACATTAATCCACTCAGCTACCTGTACCCCGTTGGTCGCCGCCAGGACGTTTTCTCGTGTCTCTTGATAGTTCCGCCATAGTCCTAAATGTACTCAACGCTACTAATCCTAAACGTTTGTTTTTTTTTTAAATAAAGGTACAAATAAAACTAAAGCACGTATGATTGTTTTAATACAATTAATATTAAAATAACAGTATAAAAGGTGGTATGAACTGTTCTCAAGTAGCGCATTTATCTAATCAAGGGAAGCTTAAGGCGCTATTACTGTCTTGCCGTAGCCCAAACAGGCCTATTCTTGTCCCTTTTACCTACATGTTAAAACAAACACCTTTAAACCACCGGGTTCACCTCCGGTCAACCCCCCTCGGCTCCACTTAGATATCTGATGACAATATTAATGCATACTACCAGTAAGTAATACGTAACAGCGAGACATTTTCACACATCACGGGAATTCGACCTTCTAACCCATATATAGTGATGAGAAAAACATATTATGAGATTAGTAAGAGAGGCACATACTGAACGCAGCTACGTACAGTTGGAGTGATGAATGTGTGCTTGTTGTGTACGTTAAAAGTATGTTGATTGATTGATTTATTGTTGCTTAAGGTCCAGCGGACTCTTCCGAGCCAAATCAGGACCGGACAACCCCCGATCCGCATAAAAGATCTGCTGAAACAACCCCAGTGGGAAAATTGAATGCCCTCCACCGGATAGTCACTTTACAATAAAGACATCCCACGCGGGGGACGGCTGAGGGTTTACCTCAACTACGCGAACCCCCGGTTACAAAAACAAATTAGAATACAACCATCATTACAAATCATCAACAAAAACGTATACATATAAAATGCCTATAGTGCTAAATAATACAATCATAGGATGCCCTAGTGACCACCCGGCAGAAAGCGTCTAACACTCCCAAGCTAATCCAACAGACCTCATACACAAACAAGGAGTCTTGTCCAGGAAGAGTTTTCAAGAAAAAAGGTAGGTCATTGATCTAGCGAAGAAGAAGATAGTATAGCAGAGTGATAGGACAGATCAGGAATGGGAAAGAGCAAATGAGGAAGACAGCGACAGTGGGAATTTAAAGCACTAAATTTCCAGAAAGTGGGGGTACTATTTATACTGAAACCCCCGGCACTCCAACGGGGGGTGACTGTTGCCGCAGTGAAACTGTCATGCCTACAAAGGCAAGACAGGTTTTCAACTGGGGCTTTTACTTTTCCCTTTATAGGTTAGAACAATCTACAGTGAGTTAAAAGTATGTAACATGTTGTAATTTTGTTTCTTTTACACAATTACATTAAAAAAATAAATAAACAAAAAGTTCCAGCGCTGTTATCATTATGCTTTTTTGTGTGGAAATGTGTATGCGCTTAATATATTGTCATTCATTCATACGAGTGTGTATATTGAGTACAGATCGCCGCGGTTTGAATCTGAGGAATAGAGCATCCATTAGTAGTACAGTTCTTTTATTTCACGTTCATTCATTAACTAAAACGGTTTTAAACGATCACGCGCGTGCGAGCCACATTAAGGCACCCAGGAAGCACTAGGTTCCTTCTCCCCATCCCCGGTCGCCCAGGATTATATGGGGAGTCGGACGTTACGCCTAAGGCACAAAGTGGGCGCCTGGGGCGTCTTGAGTTAGATCCTGTATCGGCCAGCGCCTTGAGCAGTTCTTGAGCTGGGAAAAGCGTTATAACTATAAGATCAATGTTGGCACTGTATAAGTGTGTTGACTGGCTTTGAGTACTACGTCTTGCCAAGCAGTTCGAACTCAATCATGATGACAGACATACACCCACAACTGTTTTGAAGTGCAAAATTAACAAGGACGTTAATGGGGCTGATAATCGGGGCAAAGAAAAGAACTGGGAGAGGAAAGACTTCTTTAATTGTTCATAATTTTAATGTGTAGCCGAGCGGAGTATTTGATTCCCACCTACACGTATCGGCCACGCCATTGAGAACACGTCCCAACCTGGATTGTTATTTTTCATTATCCTTCGGAAGAGGAACGTAAAAAATAGTTACCTTGCAAGGCGGGGATGCGTGTTGGTAGTAAACCGGATATAGTTGCCGGCTATTAGTGCTAAGACACTCTCTGCAGGTCACTGCCACAAACCTGCGTAAAAGGCCCGCCGACCATGTAGCCCTAGTCATCGTCCCCTATACGCTAATGTGTCCGGGGACGTTAATCTATTATAACTAACTAGCCCTAGTCGCCACCAAATGCAGAAGACGAATGGTCAGGCGGGAAGAACATATGTAATGTCGTCTTGTCCTGCATAATCCAAGGTCCACACCAAAGAATTCTGCACAGCAGGAGCCACCCAAGACCAGACTAAACTATCCAAGGGCAGCCTCAAGGAAGACGATCTCTCACAAGCGTGATCAGTCGCCTCTTATTCCGCTACATATCCAACAGCTCAAATCGAACAATGTCCTCGTGGCTACCAGATTAGAAGCCGGTATGTCTGGAACTGCCACTGGTTATGCTCAGACAGTAGTCTCCATTCAGTGACATAACAGTGAATGACTGTCTTTAACAGTTTCCCACGGTCCAGCAGTATCCTGCCCGCGGAATATTTGACTCTCGCATCTCGGCCAGGCACCTTGAGAACACGGCCCAACCTGAACTGTTATTTTTCATTATCCCTTGTAAGAGGGACGAAAAAAATAGTTCCCTTGCAATGCGGGGAAGCGTGTTGATAGTAAACCGGATTGCCGGCTATTAGTGTCACGACACTCCCTGCAGGTCACTGCCACAGACCTGCTTAAAAATGCCCGCCGGTAATGTAGTCCTGCTCACCACCAAATGCACAAAACGAAAGCTCAGGCGTGGAGAACATATGTCATGTCGTCTTGTCCTGCATAATCCAAGGCCCACACCAAAGGATTCTGCACAGCGGTAGCCACCCAGGGCCAGACTAGCTCATCGATATGGCAGCCTCAAAGGAGACAATCTCTCCCAAGCGTGATCAGTCGCCTCCCAATCCGTCACAAATAGAACATACATTTTGCATTGCACTATTCTGTGTGGAGTATTGATAGAACGCAGTTATTGCAAAGTAGGAAGTTAATGTAAAGGTAGATTAACTGGGGATTGGGATCCTTTAAAAGTTCATGCAACTGATGATGAACGCGAGAACGAACTCTGTGACCCCCGTTGGGGTGCCGGGGGTTTCAGTATAAATAGTATCCCCACTTTCTAAAAATTTAGTGCCCTTAAATTCCCACTGTCGCCGTCTTTCTCATTTGCTCTTTCTCATTCCTGCTCTGTTCTATCAATCTGCTATACTATCTTCTTCTTCGCTAGACCAGTCACCTACCTTTTTTCTTGAAAACTCTTCCGGGACAAGACTCCTTATTTGTGTATGAGGTCTGTTGGATCAGCTTGGGAATATTGCACGCTTTCTGCCAGGTGGTCACTAGGGCTTCCTATGATGCTATTATTTAGCAATGTAGGCATTTTATATGTATGTGTTTTGTTAATAATTTATAATGATGTTTGTATTCTATTTTGTTTTTGTAAACGGGGATTCGATAAATTAGAGTACAGCCTCAGCGTCCCCTGCGTGGGAGGTCTTTATTGTAAAGTGACTGGCTGGTGGAGAGCTTTCAGTTTTACCACTAGGGTTGTTTCAGCAGATCTTTGATGCGGATCAGGGGTTGTCCGGTCCTGATTTGGCTCGGAAGAGTCCGCTGGACCAAAAGCAATAATCATGTAATGTAATGTAACGAACTCTGTGTGTGTGTGTGTGTGTGTGCGTGTGTGTGTGTGTGTGTGCATGGGTACGCACACATTCTGCCTGTCTATATGTCTGCCTGTTTGTATGTCTGTCTGTCTTTCTGTTTTCTGTCACTTCATCTGTCTGTACTGTAATCTTATAGTCAGTCTGTTGGTCTGTCAACTTGCTTTGTGTACATGTACATGATTGCTGCGTGAGAATAAAAATGCCCTGGGGGTGGGGGTGGGGTATAGTGTGTCTTCTGTACTTAGGCCGGCTTTCTCTTGCGCATGACCACAGGTACGAATTATAGTCACCTGGCCCTAGGGGATCAGAGATCCGGCGGGGAGACGGGGATGGGGGGTAAGGTCGATACTGTGGACAGAAGATCAGGCTGGAATATGCTTGTGGAATGTCCCTAACGAGACACATTTACTGCCAGATAACAACGTGATAAGCCATGCACACTCTGCGCCTGAACAGCGGCATGCTTTAGGCACCGTGCACAAACCCCACTGACATACAGGCCGCACTGCTCTAGAAGAATAACGACGACGACGATGATGATGACAGTAATAACAACACTACAATTGTTCGTTGTTTTACACAGCATACACTGAGACTTGGAAGAGCGGAGATGGGAATGGGTGGAGAGAGGGGGGAGAGGGGTGAGGGTAGAGGGAGGGGAATGGAAGCAGAGACCGTAAACAAGATCTATGGTGGAAGGAGGGAGTTGAGGTGGTGGTAATGGTGGTGGTGGTAGAGCGACAATAACTCGTGGCCATGGCAAGGGAATGGAAACAAAATAGAACATGCGAGATTGAGTCAATCTGTCAGCCCTGAAAATGAAAAAAAGGTCCCACTAGCCTTTGGCTAGTAACTTAAAAATTTTACTAGCCAAACTAAAAAATTTACTAGCCAAACTAAAACAAAGTTCATTTTAGCGCACTCGCATTTGGCGACTAAAGTTTTTTTTTTTGTCGCCAATTTTTTTTTTCACTAGCCATGGTGACTAAATTAGTCGCCATTTTCAGGCCTGTCTGTATCTTAGTACTGTGGTGACATAAATTTGCCTATTTCGAACCCGCGAAAAGGCAGTCATGGTCCAGAATTATTAGGGTGAGTAGGTAAAGAACTAAGAGATAAAGAAAAGAGTTTGTTTAGTTCAGTAACGTCTTTTATATTTTCGTCGAAGTAATGTAAGCTTTAACGAATGCAGAGAAATAATGGTTTCAGCCCAAGTTGACCGCTTTTCAAAGTACGGTAATAATTGAGGATTCTTGTGCATCAAGAGATTTAGAGACTTGACGTTGAAGAGAGTATCAAAAGATTGTTAAGTTACAAACGGCTTTTAATAATAAATCTGTCAAAAAGTAGTTCTGTATCAAGAATAGGCTTGATGGCTCAGCAGGCTTTGACGCTCGGATGGAGAATCGGCGCCGTGTTGTACACAGAATGAGCGGTTGCGCAGCCTCAATGAGTCTGTGGCGGGCAGCTCTTGTGAGGGCTTTAGCATACTTGTAGCTGCTGGCATGTGGCGACTGGCAGCAAGATAGACTAGCTATCGATCCGCCTCAAGACACAACAATGCAGTCATCACTCCCATCATACCGTCACTATTCTGACCCATCCTCCCGGCAAAGAGGTGGGAAAGGATGCTGCCCAGATGAACTGACCTCAACTTGTTCTGCACCTGTTGCTTTTTGCCTCTCCTCCTGCCGTGCTTTCCTCCCGAGGGGCCGGGTAGCTCAGTTGGTAAGAGCGTCTTGCTAGTAACCGAAAGGTCGCTGGTTCGAATCCCGGATTGGTCAACGTGTGATCATATTATTTTCCCCTTAACCAACAACTGGCCCGCTTGTGTCAGTATAAATCGGTCCAGTAGTCACCTATATGCGAAAGTGTCGTGTGACTATAATCTACAAACAGCTTTCCTCCCACTGCTCTCCAACTTTGAACTTCCTGCCATAATTCCCTGCCCGGAAATGACACTGCAATAGCTCACTGTGATATAATATCAATAGCGCGTTGCGGTAATATTTTGTTTTTCGGCCGGCAGTATGTCTTGGCTGAAAGTCCTTTTTGTGACTGTTGTAAAGCTTACGAAATTTGAAGACGGGTTTCCTTCGCTGTTGCGCTTGAAGTGTATGTAGCCTACCCATTCTGTTTCGATTCCGACAACATCTATTGGGTTTTGGGATGGTCATTGTATTCACGAAGCGATAAGGACAAACGAGATTGCAAGCCATTCAATGTATTTAAAGACACTAAGCATTTTCAGACATGTTAATTTGCTTGGGGGGTGTTGTGATTCGGCTTTACACGAAAGAAGCCAAAAGAAAACAAGGGATGATAGGCCAAGATCTCAACGATCTGCAAGCAACCAACAAAACCAACACAATAAAATAATAAAATCCGGGTCAGCCAATGTTTAGATAAAGCGCCGAAAGACGTGTATAGAAAATGGTGAAGTACTATGATGCAGACCGTTGCTAAAGTATCAATACCAATGATCCTTAACAATAGTTAAAGTAGGCCTATGCACACAGTAAAAATGATGAATTTTGGTTGAGTTTTATATTCTTGAGGTAAAGCCAAGATTGTGTCTGTCACGTGGGGTTTATGGGCTCTGCACAATGGAATTATGGACCCTCACGTTTATTCGGTGGGAACTGCTAGTAAGTCACCCTATGAATTACTTTAATAAATTTATTTGTTTAGCTCGTTCTGTGTTAAGGTTGGGGTACAGAAATAGATAGAAAAATGGTAAAAGAATACTGTCACACTAGCTTTCACACGGCTATGAATCATATGTAGTCCAGCCACTTGATAACAGTTAAAATCACACATTTATTTCATCTACTCTATACAAGATTCTCTAAGTACTAATCTAACTTAAAAAGTCTCTTTCAATGCTAATAGTTCGATCGCTGATAGTCTATGCAGCTGTTCTATCTTCATCGGGCACTTGCTAGTATATCTCATGTAGATTTGGACTACTGTGGTCCGTTTTACAGTTTCTGAAGAGTTGGACTACTGTGGTCCTGTTTCCGATCAGTTTAAGTGCACTTGGGATAACACACTTAACTGGCGGGTGGTGCGGTCGAAGTCCTTCTGTGAGGTAGCTTCTGGTCCACCTGTGTCGTTGTGTAGTTGGGTTCCCTTGCCACGCTGTGGGGTCTGACAGGGTGTGATCCAGGGTAACTCTCTCCGACCTGTGCGGTAGAGGTTACGCAGACAACTCGTCGTTTCTGTGGAGTTGTGCGCACGGGATAGCTCGGGATAGCTCGCCTGCTCGTCTGTAATATAAGAGACGAAATTCTGCACAACCCTGAATAATCGGTTTGTGCAGAGCGTCTCACTGAAAGCCAAGTAGCCCTCAGTGATAGCTCCACATCTCTATACATAAGCGACGAACATTCTGCTACTTCCGGGTTCCACTGGAATCTCAACTCTAAATTCCTATACATACATAAATATCAATCGTGTCTAACTATACACATACAGAATTAATAATATTATAAACATTCAGTGGTACAGCCACTGGTCTGCAAACATACATATAAGTTAAACAACAGTGGTTCCGTACGGGATGCAACATGGCGGCGTAACCGGTCGTGTTTCGCCTCGTGGTCGGCTCTTCCACGTGGTACGGCAAATTCGGATTAATAATTCACATTTATGCATAGCAAATTCTTCAAACATAATTTCAACAATAATATAAATATATCACGATGAAACAGAAGGGTGTTCATTTACCTGTCTGACAAGTTCAGGCCCG
This sequence comes from Oncomelania hupensis, assembly GCA_036898135.1. NCBI lineage: Eukaryota > Metazoa > Mollusca > Gastropoda > Littorinimorpha > Pomatiopsidae > Oncomelania > Oncomelania hupensis. Next base: position 88,273,955 of record CM072514.1, on the reverse strand, counting down.
TTGGCGACTTAATAGAATTCTAAGATTCCTAAGTCCTGCTTCCTGGTCTATGTGTGGAGAGATTTCTCTGCCAGCTTTCTAGCTGTTAACACTTCGGTGTATTACTCCCAACTGACCAAAACTGTGCGTGGTTTGGACCCAGTCAAACTGGCTCCAACCACTTTGCCTAAGCTCTCCCATTGGTTCCAACGGTCCGATTCAAAACTCAAGTGCTGACGTCACTGCGCTGTGTGTGTGGCTCAGGCTCGCAGTGTGCTGTAATTTAATTGCTTGATGTGTACTACACTGACTCTCTACTGTTACAATGACTACACATGCTGAATAGTCAATGAGCAGAGTTTAAACTAGCCAATTCGTGACAGGCTCCCTCAACTGAAAAAAGGCGATGACTACTGGATTCGACCTTTTTCTACTACAGAGCCTAGTTTAACACTGCACTATCCTAGGGTCCTATGTACAAACTAAGTAAGTTGCTCTACCTGAGCTGCAATGCTGTGCCAGGTAGCTATGGACACTAGTGACAGGGTATTACTGGGCGGGGACGAATTCTGGTGCTGTGGCCCTTAGTTGTGTTGGGTGGGCGACAGCTGCTGTGTCCTCCACGAGATGGCGACTGAGGTAGTCGGCTCCGTGGTTCTCTTTGCCGGGGATGTACTCGATCAGGAATGAGTATGCCTGAAGGGTGAGTGCCCATCGCATCAGGCGAGAGTTCAAAGACTTGGAGGCTGCCAGGAACGATAGTGGTTGGTGGTCCACCTGAACTGTGAAGTGAGTCCCATACAGGTAGAGTTGAAATTTCTGTATGGCCCAGACTAGTCCAAGACATTCTTTCTCCGACGTGGCGTAGTGGGTCTCGGCGGGTCTCAATTTTCTGCTGGCGTAGGCGACAGGGAATAGCGTCTCTGCATTCTTGGGGTCGCGCTGTAGCAGTACTGCTCCGAGGCCTAAGTCGCTTGCGTCGGTGCGTAGACCGAATGGCTGAGTCAAATCGGGTAGGTGGAGTACTGGCGCCGATGTCATTCTGTCCTTGAGTGTTTGGAATGCTGTCTCGCATTCGGCTGTCCAAACTACTTTGTCCGGGGTGATTTTCCGGGTTCCATTTGTCAGTGGTACGGCGATGCTGTTGTAGTTGGGGATGAACTTCTTCCGCGATGGCGATGGCCATCCATGTGTGCGTGCTGGGGGTCGCTGGTCGGTCCGTGTATTTCTTGAGGAGATTGATGTGGTGGTAACGGGTTCTCCCGTTCACCTCTACTTGGTAGACTGTCTTGGATCTCTTGGCAGTCACCCGGTACGGTCCTCTCCAAGCGATGTCCAGCTTGTTGGTTCCACTTGGAAGTAAGAGTAGCACTTGATCGCCGACTTGCAGTTCTCTGTCCTTCGCGGGGCGGTTGTAGTACTTCGCCTGACGGGCTCTTGCCTTCTTCAGTGCTTCACCAGCTTTCTTCCACGTTGCTTCGAGGGTTTCCTGCAGGTCTGCGACGTACTTGGTGGCACCTCTTGGTGTGTCGTCTATCTTGGCTTCCGTCCAACTTCTGCGTAGGGCTTCTAGCGGTCCTGCTAGAGGTCTGCCGAATAGCAAAGTTGACGGGGTGTAGCCTGTGGCTGCATGGGGCGTTTCTCTATATGCGAACAGTGCCGCATTCACGTAGGTGTCCCACGCTTCTGGATTGTCGTCGGCGACTTTCCTGAGTATGGTGAGAAGGGTTCCATTCAGTCTTTCTACTTGTCCGTTGCTGGCGGGGTGGTATGGTGGTGTGCGAATGTGATGAACTTGTATCAACTCGAACACGTCTTGCATCAGGCGGCCGGTGAACTGAGATCCGTTGTCCGTTCTAATGCTGTCCGGGAATCCGACTCTGGTAAAGATGGCGATGAGTGCATCTGCAATCTTCTTGGTGTCAATCGCTGGCAACGGGACTGCTTCGCACCACATCGTACATGCGTCGACGAGTGTGAGTAGAAATCTGTTCCGCTTCTTGGTCATGGGCAGTGGTCCTACTATGTCTACTGAGACTTGCTGGAATGGCACGCCGACTACTACCGATGGTCCTAAGGTAACTGGTACGGTGTGATGTCGCGGGGAATATCGTTGACATTGGTGGCAAGATTTCACGTAGCGCTTGACATCCTCCGTGATTCCTGGCCAATAGTAGTGTGCGCTGATTCTCTGCACTGTGGCTCCAATTCCCATGTGTCCGCTGAGTGGCATGCTGTGGCCTAATTCTAGTACTTGGGCTCGAAGGGTGGCTGGTAGTACTAGTTGGGTGTGATCTCCATCTCCTTGTCGATGTAGAACTCCCTCTTCCATGTAGAAGTCTCCCTTGTGCGGGGGTGTGTGCGCCTTGGGTAGCTTCTGGAAGCACTTCGCTATCGAGGTGTCTTCTTTCTGTGCTGTTTTGATCTCTTCGAGTCCTGGATTCGGAGCGAACTCGGGCTGGGGTGGTTGGGTTTTAGCTTGGGCCCTGGTTTGCACTGCAGCTATCTCTACAGTTTTGGGGGGCGTGCCTAAGAACACATACCTACAACCTAGCACTAGATCATACAGGGGTTTCTGTAAAACAGCTGCTTGGATTCGTCCTGTGACGTACCTACTCTCTACTTCTATCCAAGCTATTGGGCAAGTAGTCGTCGGTTTCGTCAAGTCTGCTCCTTGTAAGTCGACTGTCCTGTCCGTCAAGTCCGCGCGCGATACAAGAGCTTCGCTAACTATCGCGTCGTATGATAGACCTGTGTCATACAGACAGTTCGCTTCTTTTCCGTTGACCTTGACCGTGTCTGTCACCGATGGGTGATCTCCGATTGTGTGTGGCTTGTTACCGCTACTTTGAGTTAGAACTCTGTGCGCTGGCCGGCTTTCGCGCTCTTCCCTACGTTGTGCGGCCAACTTGAAACATTCTGCGGTGGAGTGATTGTTTCTATTGCAGAACGAGCAATACCGTCTCTGTTCTGCGGGACCTCTTTTCCCGAATTCCGTGTTGGGTCCTTTATTTTGCCCAGGTCTGGGGTTATTCGGCTTATTCGCGGTGCGCTCTTCCCGGTTAGGGCTTCGTTTCTGTGCCTCTTTCCCGTTAGGCTTTAGGTCTCGCCTGAAGCTCTTGGCTTCTCCGTGGGCGGCCACGTACCTATCTGCGACCTTGACCAGATCTTCCAGTCTTTCCGCGCCCTGCTCTACTGAGAATGTTCTCAGCTCGGGGGTCATGGTTTCCCGTAGCTGTTCCCATACTAACAGTTCTGTCAGTCCATCATACGTCTTTGCCGTGGCTGACTGGCTAATCCACTTATCCAGCATTGTGGACAACCGATCCGCGAACTGCGCATAGCTCTCTCCTTTCACTCTCCGATTGGTGCGGAACTTTTGCCGGTAGCATTCTCCTGTTAATTCGAATCCCGTTAGGAGTGCCTCTTTTACTTTGTGATAGTCAGTCACTCTGTCAGTCGGTAGCTTACTGTAGATGTCATAAGCCTTTCCTCTAAGCCCTTGACTAAGCTTAAAAGACCAATGAGTGGGATCTAGTTTGTACTCTGTTGCTAGACGCTCAAACCTAGTCAGATAGAGATCTAGACCTTCTTCTCTCTCATTGAATGTTCCCAGTGGAAATGACATTCCTTGTACAGGGTTGGATGCTACCTCTAGCTGATCTGAGTGGGAAGGGGTTGAGGAAGAACTTGAAGCTCCTGATCCCAATCTTCTTAGCTCTAACTCATGCTGTCTTTCTTTTTCCTTTTCTTCCCTCTCTTTTTCTTTTTCTGCCCTCTCTTTTTCTTTTTCTGCTCGCTCATAGTCCCACCTCCTAACTTCTGCTTCTCTCTCTGCTGCTACCTTCTTCTGTTCTGCTTCTAGCTCTAGTTTCTTCTGCTCTGCTTCTAATTCTAGTTTCTTCTGCTCTCTTGCTGCTTCTAGTTCTAATTTCTTTTGCTCTGCTTCTAATTCTGCTTTTCTCTGTTCTGCTTCAAGTTTCTTCTGTTCTCTCTCTGCTGCTCTCTCTGCCTTAGCCTCCTGTTTCTCTACCTCTGCATTTATATACGCAATTAGGTCTCCCCCTGCTAAGTGTAAAGCTTCCCCTAATTCCTTGAAGCGCAATCTCAAGGCCACTGGGTCCGACATTGTCAAAAGTGTCTATGAACAACCTCTGAATCACGTGGAATACCAAAACACTAGCAATATTGCAATTCAATAAAAAACAATGCAAAGACAATTAAATTCGTAATCAATAATAGAATAAAACAAGAGTCAAATGGCATACAACAGTTATTTAAGCAAAACCTGCAAAAGAACAATGCAACATACAGGCACAAAAATATTTGAAGCAAAAAAGTTTTTAACTAAAGAATAGTGCACCCAACTGATCAGTCCTTGTTACAAGTATTCTAAGTTATTCTACTACTCCTACTGTTATCTAATTTTATTGTACTTAGGTCCGGTTATACCCAATTCCTATTATACACAGATCCTAGCTAGGCTCGCCAATTAAAGTGTCACGTGGGGTTTATGGGCTCTGCACAATGGAATTATGGACCCTCACGTTTATTCGGTGGGAACTGCTAGTAAGTCACCCTATGAATTACTTTAATAAATTTATTTGTTTAGCTCGTTCTGTGTTAAGGTTGGGGTACAGAAATAGATAGAAAAATGGTAAAAGAATACTGTCACACTAGCTTTCACACGGCTATGAATCATATGTAGTCCAGCCACTTGATAACAGTTAAAATCACACATTTATTTCATCTACTCTATACAAGATTCTCTAAGTACTAATCTAACTTAAAAAGTCTCTTTCAATGCTAATAGTTCGATCGCTGATAGTCTATGCAGCTGTTCTATCTTCATCGGGCACTTGCTAGTATATCTCATGTAGATTTGGACTACTGTGGTCCGTTTTACAGTTTCTGAAGAGTTGGACTACTGTGGTCCTGTTTCCGATCAGTTTAAGTGCACTTGGGATAACACACTTAACTGGCGGGTGGTGCGGTCGAAGTCCTTCTGTGAGGTAGCTTCTGGTCCACCTGTGTCGTTGTGTAGTTGGGTTCCCTTGCCACGCTGTGGGGTCTGACAGGGTGTGATCCAGGGTAACTCTCTCCGACCTGTGCGGTAGAGGTTACGCAGACAACTCGTCGTTTCTGTGGAGTTGTGCGCACGGGATAGCTCGGGATAGCTCGCCTGCTCGTCTGTAATATAAGAGACGAAATTCTGCACAACCCTGAATAATCGGTTTGTGCAGAGCGTCTCACTGAAAGCCAAGTAGCCCTCAGTGATAGCTCCACATCTCTATACATAAGCGACGAACATTCTGCTACTTCCGGGTTCCACTGGAATCTCAACTCTAAATTCCTATACATACATAAATATCAATCGTGTCTAACTATACACATACAGAATTAATAATATTATAAACATTCAGTGGTACAGCCACTGGTCTGCAAACATACATATAAGTTAAACAACAGTGGTTCCGTACGGGATGCAACATGGCGGCGTAACCGGTCGTGTTTCGCCTCGTGGTCGGCTCTTCCACGTGGTACGGCAAATTCGGATTAATAATTCACATTTATGCATAGCAAATTCTTCAAACATAATTTCAACAATAATATAAATATATCACGATGAAACAGAAGGGTGTTCATTTACCTGTCTGACAAGTTCAGGCCCGTTGGCGACTTAATAGAATTCTAAGATTCCTAAGTCCTGCTTCCTGGTCTATGTGTGGAGAGATTTCTCTGCCAGCTTTCTAGCTGTTAACACTTCGGTGTATTACTCCCAACTGACCAAAACTGTGCGTGGTTTGGACCCAGTCAAACTGGCTCCAACCACTTTGCCTAAGCTCTCCCATTGGTTCCAACGGTCCGATTCAAAACTCAAGTGCTGACGTCACTGCGCTGTGTGTGTGGCTCAGGCTCGCAGTGTGCTGTAATTTAATTGCTTGATGTGTACTACACTGACTCTCTACTGTTACAATGACTACACATGCTGAATAGTCAATGAGCAGAGTTTAAACTAGCCAATTCGTGACAGTGTCTTCAAAAAAAAGAAAAAAAAAAGAAATGTGAAATTTGGAGCGACGGACTTCAATTCAAGTCATGTGCTATCCTTAAGTAGCAGCCGGTTGCCGGACAGTCGGTAAGACTGTCCGGCAACCGGCAGCTACTTAAGGATAGCACATGACTTGAAGCATCCGTATACCATAACTCAACAAAATCGCTTCATCCGTTTATTATTGACGTGTGTAGCGATAAAATGACTCCAGTGACGCCTTTTATATTGTATAAAGATCTACTGGCTGTGTTCAGTTTCCATATGTGATCATATTATTTTCCCCTTTACCAACAACTGGCCCGCTGGTGTCAGTATAAATCGGTCCAGTAGTCACCTATATGCGAAAGTGTCGTGTGACTATAATCTACAAACAAACAAACACATCAGTTTCCAGGCATGTTGTCGCAATGATCAAACTTGTCATTTAAATCTGACTTTATGCTCATAGTTAATAGACCTACTTCAAGCAAGCTGGATCTTTGACTGGCGGTTGTGGCGACATTGACGGCCATACTTCAAGTTGGAAGCTAATAAACAGTAATTAGTGAATTAGTAGACTAGTCCAATTTGGATCTTCGCTCTAACGAACACAGAATTATTTTAATTGATTATATCGATTATGAGTGCTATTATGAAGAAAACTCCGTTGATAACCAACCGCAGATCATTTTGAGGACACTATGTCCAGACTGGGGTGTCGATGTCGGATAGCGCAGTGGTTGGAGCACTCGCTACTGTGTCGCAAGTTAAGCACCGTCCAGTGCGGTTAGCACTTGGATGGGTGACCGCAAAACGTGAAGCGACAAATAACAACGCCCCCAGTTGACTCAGCTGTGACTGAGTACCTAATCTCTTAAGGGTGGGGAAGGTAAAGCAGCGAGGGAGAGAGATGGGCACCACCCTCATTACGCTGGCCCAAGATAAGTGTGATCTCCAACATCACGCTCCCCTACGGCCACAAGGCTATGGGACTACCTTTACCTTTTACCTTTTATGTCCAGACTTACCTCGAAATACCTTGAAACAGTCCCGAATTAAAATTAGGCAAATTATCGGTCCGTCGGAAGTCATATGTCGAGAACCACGGAACGGATTTTGACTAAACTTCTTGGGAACATAACCTAGTTTAGTGGCCTGCATACCTAGACATCGTATTTGCTCTACCTCAAAGGTCAAGGTCTCTGGTGCCGAAGAGCGCATTGAAAAAAACGACGACGTTGTACTGGGCGAAATATCCAGTTTTTATCATCGTTAATAGTAGCTCAGTCGACAGTAACCGAGTCCCGCGTATGCTTGGTCCGGGGTAGTAGTCTCGGCTGAGACAGAATTTTAAAAAATATAATTATTTTAAATAAATTTTAATTATATGAATGTGTTGCAGGGCCGGACCTAAGTTTTTCAGGATTAGGGGCCCAAATATATTTTAGGGTAGTAGTGAAGGCGCGAAGCGCCGAGCCGACGGCGCAAAGCGCCTAGTTTGCTAGGGGGGTTCGGGGGCATGCTCCCCCGGAAAATTTTTTGAAAAGGGAGAAAAAAAATGGTGCAATCAGCATGTAAATTGCAAACTTTTGGTGCTATAGTTTGCCACTGATTTTGGGGAGAAATTACCTTTAAAAAAAAGTGTGTGTGTGTGTTAGGAATAAAGTCATAACAAAAATATGACTTAGGTCTTTGGGGAACAAAATATAGTGATACTCGGGTCCGCGGTAGACTCCTAAATGTGTTAGGTACTACATGGTCATACTTACATGTAGTCGTTGTGACGGCAGGCCAGCTCTCTTAGTGGCAAAGCCTATGGATTGTGTGTGTGTGTGGTTTCTTTTTTTTTCTTTCTTTTTTTAAAATATTTTCCCCCACATTTTTTTTCTTTCTTATTTTTTTTATTTTTTTTTTTCAAAAAAGGGTAGGGGCCCGGGCCCCTCGGGCCTCTAGGGCAGGTCCGGCCCTGTGTTGTGCGTGTGTGTGCGCGTATGTGTGTGTGTGTGTGTGTGTGTGTGTGTGTGTGTGTCATTGCCTTCAGTTTTTCTTTTTCTTCTTCTTCTTCTTCTTCTTCTTCTTCTTCTTCTTCTTCTTCTTCTTCTTCTTCTTCTTCTTTATTTATTTATTTATTTATTTTTGTTGTTTGCATTTTGTTTTTCAATTGTATGTGTTTTGTTAAATTTGTTTATTTAGAATTTTACAATTATTATACTCTGGTGGAAATGAGGTCGCTGTGTGTGTGTGTGCGCGCGTGTGTGTGTGCGTGTGGGAGTGGGGGGGGGGGGGCACACTTACACAGTGTTATCTGGACAAATCAGTGAACATCTACATAACTTGTTTTGACAGACCTACTTGTTTTGACGTCAAACCAATGATCCGTTAGGGTTAGGGCTGTGTTACGGTTAGGGTTAGGGTTAGTGTTAGAACACTTAAAAGTACTTAAAAAGGGGAACGTAATATGATCCATTGTCAAACGACGTATGTGGCGTTTCAGGAAAGTCATAACAACACCGTGAAAACAAGTATGTGCGCGCGCGCTTGTGTGTGAACAAAACATACCACAATTCAACACGATTCGCACATGGACGTGGTTGTCTGGAAATACATTTTATATGGCTTGCCATTACAAAAATGGACTATTATTAGTAGTATTAACCCACGTGCCATGTGCTCGGGGCCAAGGCGAGTCATGCTGTACTCGTGGATTTTGGCTGTAGCCAACAGCCTGGAGAGGATTTGGCCCCGCCAGATCTTTCTTACCCAAGACACACTGTGATGACAAGAACCCCTCACTCCATACCGGATCGGTCGTCAACCGCGTCACCAAGGACAGCGCCTTCCGTTGGCCACCAGTACAGAGTTGATGAGTGTGTAATTTCTTGTAAAAGATAATAAAGTGGTCTTATCTGCTTCTGATGGACAACTTAGCAAGATTCGCACGAGATATATCGTCATAGGAACCTGGAATGTCAGGACCCTAACTGCGGAGGGAAAATTAGAAGAACTGGCCCCAGAGCTGGACCAATATGGATGGAGCATTCTAGGTATTAGCGAACTGCGCTAGAAAAGCCTAGGTGAAACAACCACCGACAAAGGCCACCAGCTTTATATCAGCGGGAGAAATGACAGGCATGAACACGGCGTTGGATTTTTGGTCCACAAAAACATTCTAGCCACTGTCATGGGTTGCCGCTCAGTCTTCATAAGACTCATTACGATCTGTCTGAGAGCAGCCCCTTTCAACATCAGCAACATCCAGGCCTATGCTCCAACATCAGACTATGATGACAGCGAAGACGATGATTTCTATGAACATCTGCAGGCTGTCCTTGATCAAGTGCCGAAGAAGGACATAGTCATAGTGCAAGGCGACTGGAATGTTAAGGTTGGCCAAGATGCGCACCACAACTGGGGAGACACATGTGAACCCCACTGCAGCAACGAGACAAATGACAGGGCTCTGAGACTCTTCGAGTTTGACAGATACAACTTTCTGATATTGGCAAACACGAATCTGATAGTGGCAAACGCGAATCGATGAGACACAAGTACACAAGCAGGCACTCACATTATAACCATACACTCACACAAGCGCTCCTGATCGACCGGACTTCCTTTAGTTGCTGAGGTGAGAAAAGAAGGAACGTACAAACACGTACAACATGAAACAAATGACAAAGATTTATTATCACAATTCCAATCACACGTTATTCATACAACTAAATCAACTAACATTCACTGACACACGCTAAACTCAATAAAAGTGTTGGGATGAAAACAATGAACAATCACAATGGCATCAACATGAAAATAGAGAAAGTCAAAGTCACAAGGAGGAGGGAGAAGGAAAGGGAATAGATAGTTGATGGGAACGATAGAACCTAGTGTGGGAGGTGGAGTTCGTTCCCGTTCCATGTGGTAAGGTAGATCGTTTGCCCGGAACATGCCACTTCCGGTGTCGCGCGTTGTCAGGAGAGGAGACCCACGCAGGTTAGTCGTCAAAAAAAGAGGGGCAGACGATGACTTGGACAAAGACAGGCGATCACGTAGAAACCTTGTGACAATGAAAAGCAGAGAGGTGAAGTAGGTAGAGCGAAGGAGAGTACGATAAGATACGCTTAATAGACCTTATGGAGTGCAGCAGAAACCGCCGAGCTGCCCCGCCACGGTGCTGGAGATTGACAGAGTACTCAGGTACTACACACTACCAATCCAGGCAGTACTTTTAGTCCAACTGACATCTAGCACAAGTGACGTCACGTCACACTAACATGCCAACAAGGCAACATTTAGACTTTCAACACGTCCATTGGAATAAGATAGGCTACTTTTCTTTAGCTTTACCGCTCATCCAAAAAATAGCTATTATGACAGACCAACGAAGTTATTCTCAAAGACAATAACTTTGGAACTGTGTACTTTTGTTAAACAAACAAATGATGAAACAGCAAATATCAATTTAGGCTCCTAGCCCAGGAAGGAGGGGGGGGGGGGGGTGAGGGGGTCGTATAGACAAGGGGGTAAGATGGGGCGGGGGTGGGGTGGGGGATATGGTTACACAATATTTGCATGATGACAGCAAGAACGGCACTATGTTACAAGACACAGCAGCCTCTAACCACAAATAATAACATATACACTGATTAAAAAAGCAGCAACAATGTTAAAACATGTGTGTCACCTCTTTAAAAAAAAAAAAAAAAAAAAAAAAAAAAAAAACAACGTTGCCAACTGTTTGCCACTGAACAAACACTATCCAGCTCTAGAGAATTCAAAATCATAAGAAGATCCAAGACACTCCAAAAATAGGTTTTTCTTCTTTCAAACTCTAGCGTGCAGTGCGCATATTCACAAACTTATATTTTATCATACTGTGTCCTGCACTCGGAAAGTTATAATCCTCGCTCACTTTTCGCTACAGCTATGTGCACTCCCTGAAATTATCCTTCCATCTGTCATCGATCCCTATTCACTTACACTATATCATCCACTCTTTCACCTGTACTTTATCCAAACTAACTGAGACAAAATACCTCTCGGTGAGTGACTCTTGACCAAGCGTCTAAGAAGGACATAGTTATAGTGCAAGGCGACTGGAATGCCAAGGTTGGCCAAGATGCGTACCACCACTGGGGAGACACAGGTGGCACAATCTGATACTGGCAAACACGCTTGGTCTCCAAGCAAATTCCAGACGATGGACCTGGCTCAGTCCCAGCGGGGAGCATCACAACCAGATTGGTCAAGAAACGCTTCAGATCAAGCATCAACATTGGCAGGACACGCACTTTCCCAGTAGCAGACATCAGAAGTGACCACGATCTCGTGATGATGTCTTTCCGGCTCCACTTGAAGAAGGCAAACACATCAAAGTGCACCAAACTGCAAGATCTGGAGGTGGCAGAAATATTCAAAGCCACAATTGAAGGGAAATTTTCACCACTGCTCATTTTGGGAGCTGGTGAAGTAGATGTCAACACCATGATCACCACCTTCAACTCAACTGGGACAATTGCCGCTATTGAGATCCTTGACAAGCACCGCCCAAAGAAGAATCCATGGATCACACCTGAAATTTTGGACCTGTGTGACAAACGAAGAGAGATGAAAAAGAAAAAGAACACCTCACAGGAAGCTGATGCCTACCGAAAAATCAACAATGACATTCCAAAAAGCTTGTGGCACAGCAAAGGAGAACTGGATAGAAGATCAATGCCAGTAAATAGAGAACAGTCTGAACAAGAACAACAGCAAGAAGGCCTACCAGACTGTGAAGCGGCTGACAAGTGTTAAACAGCCCAAGGTCTCGTGGAGTGTTAAACAGCAAGGTCTCCACGATCCAAAGCAAGTTTGGCATATGCCTTACAGAAGAACAAGAACAACCACACACCAAACGGAGATAAATCAGTTCTAGCATGTTCCCAGATCAGAGAAGAAGAAGAAATCCTCCCAATTCTTCGAGAAGAAAGTTGAGGCAGCGGTGCAATCGTTGAAGAAGGGGAAATCAGCGGGAGTGGTCAACATACCCGCAAAATTGCTTCAAGCAGGAGGAGAATCGATTATTAACGACCTCACCATTATCTGTAACAAGATTTGGCAGAGTGGGGAATGGCCTACACCATGCACTCAGTCGCTTGTCATCGCTCTTCCAAAAAAAGGTAACCTTCAGGAGTGTGAAAATTACCGCACCATCAGCCTCATCAACCGTCCCAGCAAGGTCCTCCTGAAAATAATACTCAGCAGATTAAAATACCAAGCCGAACAAATCATAGCTGAAGAACAAGCAGGATTCAGGGTAGGGTGAAGTACTACTGAACAGATTTTCAACCTTAAAATAATCTGCGAAAAATATCTACAGCACCAACAACATTTATATCATGTGTTTGTAGACTTCAAGAAAGCATTTTACCGGGTCTGGCATGCAGCTCTGTGGGCAACCATGAGAGTGTACAACATCAGCCCTAACATTATTGAAGTCATTATGAGCCTGCATGATAAGTCTACCAGTGCAGTCCTCCACAACAGCGCCATGGCGAACTGGTTCAGAACAACAATCGGCGTACGTCAAGGATGCCTACTCTCTCCAACATTCTTCAATATCCTCCCAGAACGCACCATGTGAGATGCCCTTGCAGATCACGAAGTTACAGTCAGCATCGGGGGTTGAGCAATCTTCAACCTCGGTTTTGCGGAAAACATTGATGGATTGGAGAGGAACAACAACTTGAACAGCTGGTACAGAGGCTTGACACCACCTCCAGAGCCTTTGGAATGGAAATAAGTGCAGAGAAGACCAAAATGATGACGAATGGAATCAAAGTCCAAGGCCAATCCATCAACACAGTTCATAGCTTGAAATATTTAGGAGCCATTGTATTAGACAATGGGTCCAGACCGGAAATCCTCTCTATTGTCGCACAAACAACTGCGGCCCTGACAAGGTTGAAGCCCATTTGGAAAGACAGGACTATCAGTCTCCACTCCAAGGTAAGGCTGCTGCGCTCTCTTGTCATCTCCATCTTCCTATACACTTGCAAAACATGGACCCTCACAGCAGATCTACAACGAAGAATACAAAGCATGGAGATGAGGTGCTACAGAAGACTTCTGGGCATTTCGTATACCCAGCACATCACCAACGACGAAGTCCGACAGATCATCATACAAGCCATTGGACAACACGATGACATGCTCACAGTGGTGAAGAAACGGAAACTCCGATGATATTATTAGAACTTCAATTTGTTTTCGCCTTTTGAAGTTTTACAGTCGATAGAGAAAAAAAAAATCCTTTTTTCCTGTTTATAAACAACGTTCAGTGGCATTAATAATAAAAACGTTTACTCCAGTTCTGTCGCTTATGTGCTTTATCAAATAAATGGCTGAGGACAGAGAAAGATGGAGAACGCTGGTTAAACGATCATCTGTGGTGCCCGAACGGCTTTCGAGTTACGGGATAGGATAGGATATGATACAAAATAAATATATAGATCTAGTCATCCTGCAGGAACCATAGCGAAATAACCCCAGTAGTTGATTACGAACAAACGACTAAAGGTTTATGACGGCCTACTACTGCAAAAACCTGTTAATTACAAATATCATGAGATAATTACAGATATCATGGAAAAATTAAAATTATCATTGAAAAGGTATAAGTATCTTCGCGTGATCATGTTTAATTTTCAGTTTTGGCTCTAGCAATCCGCCGGGAAATGAGCCAAAACTGAAAATTGTAATTATCACATAATAATTAGCCTACAATTTTTACTGTATATTACAATTTTTACATGATTGTGCTTAATTCTGACTACAGCGGCTTACTAGCGCCAAAACGTGCATTTACAGGTATCAGTGATGATAGTAGGCCTACTGTTACACTCCGTTTGATGATGGTGTGTTCTTTATCAGTATCTGATTCAGCCCCAATGCTGAATTCCTGATAAGGTGTAACTCAGATTCGTTTATCCACGCAACCCGTCCAAACAGCATACAAGTCACAAAGTCGACGAATGAAGTTTTCCACTTTTATTCAGCACACATCAACAACTGCATACAATTCTCAACTCAACTCAACAATTTTCACAGCAACTCCCTTTACAACACACAAAGCATCGAATATATAATTTTTTTCTATCCTTCGAGATGACGACAGTTTGTTCTAGAAATGACGCATTACAACTAACCAATCAGAATTAAAGATCGTCATCACTGACTTACGTCATTCATCTCTCCACACATACCCCGAACCTTCTCTTACTTCGACAATCATCCCGAAACTTCGATCGATAGTAAACAAGGAGATCCAGAGTATTCTCTAACAATATCGACCAACGAAAATTATCCACGTTATACAAAGCCTCTCCTAACAACAATGCAAACTCAAATCAAAGGTAAATAAACTCCATTATTGAATACTTTGCAAAACGAAACGATTAGATCTATCGTGCGCGCTTCCGACATACTTTCGTTCGCGTTTCAACGTAACACCTACATTACATTACATGATTATTGCTTTAGGTCCAGCGGACTGTTCCGAGCCAAATCAGGACCGGCCAACCCCCAATCTGCATAAAAGATCTGCCGTAACAACCCTAGTGGTAAAACTGAAAGCTCTCCACTAGCCAGTCACTTTACAATAAAGACATCCCCCGCAGAGGACACTGAGACTGAGAGGCTGTACTCTAATTTATCAAACTCCTGTTTACAAAAACAAAATAGAATACAAACATCATTATAAAATATCAACAAAACACATATAAAATGCCTACATTGCTAAATAATAACATCATAGGAAGCCCTAGTGACCACCTGGCAGAAATATATTCACAAGCTGATCCAACAGACCTCATACACAAATAAGGAGTCTTGTCCTGCAAGAGTTTTCAAGAAAAAAGGTAGGTGACTGGTCCAGCGAAGAAGAAGATAGTATAGCAGATTGATAGAACAGAGCAGGAATGAGAAAGAGCAAATGAGAAAGACAGCGACAGTGGGAATTTAAAGCACTAAATTCCCAGAAAGTGGGGATACTATTTATACTGAAACCCCCGGCACCCCAACGGGGGTAGTAATAATAGTAATTAACAGTCTACTTTCGCAATGACCTGATAATTACAAATAATTTCATGTAATAATTACTAATGTGAACGACATATTTACAATTAACACGTAAAAATTGTAATTATCAAGTGAAAATTACAATTTTCGGTTTTGACCCCTTTCCAGGCGGATTTCTATAGGATAGCCAAAACTGAAAAGTAAACATGATAACCTGAAGATAATTGTAATTTTCAATGATAATTGTAATTATCCCTTGATAATTGTAATTTTCCTATGATATTTGTAATTATCTCATGATATTTGTAATTATCAGGTTTTGGTGCTAGGAAGACATGGCAATGCTGATAATTATTAATTAACACTGTGGAATACTGGTATGTCTGTAAATTACACAGAAAGCGTGTTAATTTCAATGATCTCGTGATACTTGTAACTCTCGGTTTTGGCGCTAGTAGGCCATCATAAAAGCTGAGTCTGAATTTGTCTTTGCTGAGTCTTGTCAGGTCACTTCCGTTTCAAGCGCAGGACCCAACAGTGATACTCTGTGTTTTGCGCGCGCGCTTTGCAGAGAGTCTCACTCACTGTTACACGCACTTTCCTTCTTCCCGTGTGCATGGTGATTTTGTTCTTCAGCAGACGACGCATTTGCGGTGCTCGTTTTAGCAAGATGTTACGGGTGATCTCGGACTCATTCGGCGTGACAATTGAAAGAGAACTGATAAAGATGTGAAAGTGGCCTTGCGCTTAACGTACAGACGTTTTGTTAGAGTGCATATTGTACGTATTATCTTGTTTTGGTTTGGTTGACCGGGTTGCTACTTCAGCAGTTGACGCTACCGGCGCCTTTCTTACCCTCTATGGCCTTCCGCGTTGTGGAAAGTAGTACTCATTAGATGTTTGGACCTTGAACGTTTTTAAACAGAAACACTTATTTTTCATTTACAAATTTAGTAACAATTTCCAGCACCAAGAATATTTTTACTTTGGTACTGGTCATTGCTCGAAAATAATACTACGGTTCCGCGCAGTAATTTTAGAAGTTCTATGACGTCAATATTACCTTTACTACATGTCATGAATTTCTACTGTGGACATGTAGAACGTGTGTGAGCTGTCTGTCTGTGATTCTATTTCATAGTAATGTGACTCGGTGTATTTGTGAAGTGTTCGCTGATTCTTTGGCTTTTCGTGGATTGTACAAGCCGCTATTCATGATGAGTTTTGAGATACCTCCTGGTTTGACTGACTTACTACAGGAATTTACTGTTGCTGTTTTGAGAGAAAGACCTCCAGATCTTGTATCATTTGCTGCAAATTATTTCAACAAATTGAACGATAAAAGGAACGACACATTTAATAATGCGACGTTTGATAAGAAAGGTGGAGGTGGAGTACGTTTCATCGAAAGTGCATCTCCTGATCATGATGAACCAATGCACACGGAATCGGAAGATGATGAACCCTATGGTAAGCATCCACACTTTCTGCAATGATATTTTTGGACTCCGATTTAAACTGTGCTCTGATCACTAAATCGAAGCGTTATTTGGGCTTGATCGCCAAAGCTGCATATTCATCAGCAATTATAACTGTTCACCATTGTATAATATTCTAATTTATTATTGTCACTGTCATTTAATTATTGATTTGCAATACTAAAATTTACATTAAATAATTTAATTAATAATAATTGATATATATATAATGATTATATTTTTAATCACATGCATGCAACAAATGTGATCTTGTATTATTAGTAATAATGATGATGGAGGATTTAAAAATCATTATAAATTATTATCTTCATGCTAAAACAGCAAAGTTTTCATAGTAACAATTAGTATTGATAATATTTTATTTTAAAATAGATGTGTTCTGAACATTATACTTGTTGAATTAGTTGTGTGGGAAAACACTTTATAATTATTGACAATTTGATCCAGTTTAATTCTGAAAGCATCAAGCACACAAACTGATGACAGTAATTAGTAGTAATTTGATTCTGTGATTGATTGGCTACTTGCTTTTTATTCAGTTCAGCAGTGGTGGTAATGTGTGTGCTGTTATACCTTTTTTTTTCAGGGGGAGAGGGAGGGGAGGGGGTGAGAAGGGGAGTGGTCTGTTTCTAAAGTTTAAAAATTTTAAAAGATATGGAAATCATGTAACAAAAACTTTAATCTGTGAAACAAATGTTTTTGACTCGCATGCATGTTCATAGCAATGTGAGTCTAATATGTACTTACCAGAAAATAAAATTTTCCAGATTTTTGCAAAACTGGGTGAGATGAGTCATGGTCCAAAACTGATATTTACACACACACAAATGTCTGTATGTCCGTCTATCTTTCTTTTTTTTCTTTTTTTAACTCCTATGCGCATACCAATTTGAGTCTTGTGTACCCCCACCACCCCCCACAACCCCCCCAAAAAATCTACTTTTTTGCAGATCTGTGATGAGTCCTAAATCGTCCAAAAAGGATATTTAAAAATAAATGCCTCTGTCCATCTTCTTCTTCTTCTTCCTGATAAGTAATCACGATCATCGTGTCGATCACTATGTTACTATTAGGGGTCTGCACAAATATGAATTTAGGCACTGCTGATGGGTATGTGGGGGGTGGGGAAGGGGGGTTGGAGGGGAGGGAGATAAGGGGAGGGGGTGGGGCTGTTGTGGATCAGAGGTGGGCAGAGGCCCTTGACACAAATGTATCAAGAGTTGAGGCCTCGCTCTACCACTGACTGTGGTAAGCAGTTCCAGTCCTTAACAGTCCTCGGCAGGAACGAGGCCTGTTGGTACTGGGTGCGGCAGTTTATTTGGGAGTATTGCTGGTTGTGGCCACGGCGCTGTCGTGGTGGTGGGGGCTGTAGCTTTTCATTAAAGTTGACGCAAGAAAGTTCATGACGGATCTTGTATAGCATGGAAAGCCGAGCGAGTTTCCGCCTCTTCTCCAAGGAAGGCCACTGGAGGTGTTGTAGCATGTTCGACACGCTGGAGGTGTTATGATAGCGCCTCAGCACAAAGCGGGCAGCTCGACGTTGCACTTTTTCAATCTGGCTAATATTCTGTTGTTCATGGGGGTCCCATACTGTGGAGCAGTATTCCATCCCTCTGTTAGTCCGCCGTCCACAGTCTGTGCAAAACTTGCAATTGGATTAATATCTCAGTTCTAACCTATTTCAGCTATCATAACCAAACTTGGTAAGATGGTGTATTTTATATTATATGAGACCTTATAAATGATCAGTGAATGAATTACTTTACTTCAAGGTCAAGGTCACATGGTTAAGAAATGTTGGTAGAAACATTTTTAGCTTGCGATTCTTTCATGCATAATGGTGACATATCTTACTTCTATGCAAATTTGGTCAACCTCACTCCAAGGTCAAGGTCACTGGAGCTGTCCAAAGTCAGTTCATATTATAAGTAACCTAACCCCCACCTATCCATATTAGCCATATATATATCAATTATACATCTTAATTACTTGGTGAACACTCTCATGGATTAAGTATAAATTAATTTCTGCAATTTATTGAAAACTGATCAACATCTATCTAATCCAAACAAATCTTCAAAAATATATATATCAATTGCTGAATTGGCCTTTGAAGAGTCTAAGACTCTATGCGCTGCCTCTTTTTACTCCATTGGACCTTTGTACCACTTCAACTATTTAACATTTTAAATCAAGGCTCCAGCAGTCACCCCTGTCTTACCTTGTTCATATAGGCTCTGAAGTGACCTTGACCCTGTTAGTGTTACACTCAAAGTTGGTTTTATCAGTAGTTGATTCAGCCCCAATGCTTGAATCCTGATAAGTGTAACTCAGATTTGTTTATCCACGCAACCCGTTCACTCAGCAACAAGGCAGAAGTCGTCGTATGAAGTTTTCCAACTTTATTCAGCGTACATCAACAACTGCATACCATCGCTCAATCGCTTTTCACTTTCTCCACTTTACAATTCCCTCTACTTTCAACTCTCTCTCTCTCTCTTTTGAAACAGTGCGGCACTTATACTCTATACTCCAGAGAAAGAAAGAACAATCGGGCAAGACACAATTATAACCAATCAGAATAAACTTCATCATCACTGTCTTACGTCATACAACCATAGTTAAACTACAAAAGAATCTCTCAGCTGTTACTACACCCATCGAGAAACTTCGATCGGTAGTAAACAACCAACTCTAGAAAATTCTCAAATAATATCGACCAACTAAAATTACCAATGTTATACAAAGCTTCTTCTAACAACAACGCAAAATCAAATCAAAGGCATGTACACTCTATTATTGCATGCTTTGCAAAATTAAATGATCAGATCTATCGCGCGCGCATCCCACACGCACCATCGCGCGCTTCTCAAAGTAACAGACCCTAACCCTAAGTCCAAACTTGTTGTATTTAGAGATGATACCATTGATAGATCAATCTTTAATGTATTCCATTTTTGTGTTGATCTTGACTTAAGGGTCAAGGTAATTTTAGGCCTTGCAAAAACATTTAAAAAAATAGTTAATTGTACAGTGGAATGGCTGTTTCTAGTATAAGTCCATAGTATGTAACATTGGGTTATTTCATCATATATGAGCATGAGAGGTCACATGAAGGTCAAGGTCATACTAAGATCTAGGTCATCCCGAGGTCACCGTTTTTGGGTATAATACAACTTTTGCTGAGAGTTTATTTGATTGTACATACGAGTATTTGGAACAGTAGGTCAAGGTCAAGAGCATAGAAAGATCAAAGTTGGTATTTGGATTTTAATGCCACTTTTTCATTTTGTTTATTTCTGGACACTCTTTTCAATTTCATGTCAAATTTGGCAAGTTTCATAAGATTCTTTAAGAAGCATGGGCTTTATCCTTCAGTTCTAGTTTGTTATAACTAATGATGGTTGCACCACAATTTTGCTTTAACCATATAGTATTCTGAAGAAGAAGAAGAAAAATGCAGAACCTGTTAGAGTTTAGGCTTGTATTTTACTATCCTATCCCGTAACTCGAAGGTCGTTGGGGCACCACAGATGATCGTTTAGCCAGCGTACTCCATCTCTGTCCTCTGCAACCCTCATCGGCTCATGACTTCGCTCAGTGTCAAGCCAGTCCATTCTCGAATGTTGTCCTCTAATTAAAAAAATAATCCTCATTGCAGAATCTGTTAGTGTTACTAATAAAATGAAAAATTGTATAAAATGCTTCCTGCTGTTTCATTACGTCATGTGTAAAGTGTGTGTGTTTTTTAATGTTTTTTTTTAGGGGTGGAGGGAGGAGGATAAAGAGAGTGGGAATGTTTTTAAAACCATTTCATTGTATAGTACAAGAGGAGTGTGTTCCTAAGGAGGGAAGGACTACCTTAAAAATATTAGCTGAGTACCAGTACTTTTTTTATTTGATTTGTGTGTGACATTGATAGTCAGTACCAGCTGGCAAATTCTCTGGCACAATCATAGTGTATTGATCCTGTGATTGATTTTATTCCTTTTACAGGGTCTTTTAAAACTAAAAGAGCTGCTGGAACTGTGAAAGTAAACATAGAATGATAGATTATATTAATTAATGTGTTTCATTATGCATTCTTCAAAGTACTTTTGATTTATTCATTATAGCGCGCTTTTAAAATGAGACTTCCTGCAGTTGCAGTCCGTCATTCTAAGCGTAACCTCCTAATTATCTAATGTAATTACATGGCTTGCTTTAATAGCTTGTGCCCTTGTTTCAGTGAAAATTGTCAGTGATAGATTACTTTGTATTAATTAACTGACAAGAATAATTTGTTTGAGGAAATATGAAGCCAGTGAAAGCAAAGCCAGTTGAGTTTGACACAAACTTGTATGTTGATTAAAACTTTTATCGTTGATTAATTACTGTAGTAATAAATAAAATGTTTTGATTGAGGATTTTGTACGTGTTGGGATGGTTTTTGTGTTGTGTGTGTGTGTGGTATGCTAAACTTAAAAGAAAGGGGGTGTGTGTGTCTGTGTGTGTGCACTGTGTGTGAGTGTGTGTCACTGTGTTCAAGTGAGGGATGAAAGTCAGTGGGTGAAGGGGCTGTGTTCATTTTTGGAGTGTGCCTTGAGCTTATGTCATGAAGGATAAAAATTGAGAATGGTTCATAAAATGTCAAAACTAGTGCATCAATATGTGCATCAATTTTTACTTTAAATATTTATGTCTGTGGCAGTGAATATCATGTTGTTCACTGCTGTTTTGCATGCTAAACCTTGCAAAGGGCAGCTATCATGCATGATGGGCATTCTACTTATAATGTCAAATATAGTGCAATGCAGTTTCACTTTGATGAAATATCAGTGCATTGTATTTTTAAAGTATGATCAGATTGAAATGTGTTGGTTGTCTCTTTGGCCCGTACAACTCCCCATTGTTTTTTCTATGCAAGGGGCCAGCTGACCCAAACTGCAATAGACTTTCTACCCAAATATTAAAGCTGTAGTGTAGGAGTGAATGTGTGTCACTCTCTGTGTGAAGGTATCAAAGAGGTGTGGGTGGGGGGGGGGGGTGGGGGGAGAGAGAAAGAGATTTATATCTTGTTTATCCTGCAGTGTAAAGATTGATGTTAAATGCTGATCGTGTTTCAGAACCACCTCCTCAGCGAAACTACAGAAGAAAATCAGGTACAATGCAAGATTTTTTTGTTAAAATCCCTGACTCATTACTATTGAATTGTTAAGTCATAATGCGGAATCTGTTTTGAGAAACCCTAATTTAAAGAAAAGAAAAGAAAGGTGATGATGATGAGAGTATAAACTGCTCAAGGTCTAACTTTGTAATGTGTGCTGAATAATGTCCATGGCTGGGCATGCCCTACACGAGTGCCCACTCCAGTACAGCCAGCAAGCACTAGGATCCTCCCACCACCCCCTGTCTCCAGTCACCCGGGATTATGCTCAGTTGTCCCAGGCGTTATGTGATGTGACAAAGGCAGCAAGTTGGTGCCTCAGGCAACTTGAGTTAGATCGTGAATCTGCCAGCAGGTGAGAGTATAAACTGAGGTCTAGTCTGTGCACGCTTGCATTGGATGGACTTCAAAGATCCTGACGCTCGTGTCCTTAGACGGGCGAGTGCCGGCTACACAAATACACCCAGCACACACTAGGTCCCTTCTCCCCATCCCCGGTGGCCCAGGATAGTGCTCAGTCGCCTGAGTGTCAGACTATGCGCCCAAAGGTTGCAAGTGGGCGCCTCGGGCGGCTAGAGTTACCTCCTGTATCGGCCAGCGCCTTGAGCAACTCTTGAGAGCAAAAGCGTTATTATATAAGAACGATTCAATATTGACTAATGAAATAATTACAACTCTTAACGGTTATGAGAACATTAGAAATCTAAATTGTAAGAAAATGACGGTGATGATGAATGATGATGATGAGTTTGAGCAACATGATGTAGTGCCTAGTGGTGGTGTTGGTTGGTAGGTTCACAACAACAACAAAATTGGTGACAAACTTGTTTAAAAAAAAAAGTTGAAGTTAATTTAAAAGAGATAGCTCATAGCCAGCATTTGTGAACCATAAAGTGTTTTGTGTTGCCAGTTACTGTGTTACTCATCCTATCTTGTGTTCATTATTGTGTAGTTAAAAGATAGAGCCACCCCCACCCACCTCCTCCCGTTCCAGTCCATGGTGTGATGAGATTTACCTAGCGACTTGGCTATGTGTAACCACCTTCAGCTGATCTTTTGACATCACAGATGGTGCAGTGTGTGTGTTTTCATCTTTCAGTATCAGCAGAAGCCTACAATCCAGAAGCAGACGATGATGGCGCAGAACCAAAGGTACATGCTGGGATAATCAGTGTTCCCTCTCCGTAAACTTTTTTTTAAAAAAAGCTCTGAGAAACTGTGTTTAAGACTTGCGTTATAACTTATAATTTTAATTTATATGAATGGGACCACTTTCAGAAAGCAAAACTTGGGTTTACTCTCTCAAAATTTATTATTAGATCATTATTCATTTATTTGATTTTTTTAATAGGATTTAATTATATTATTTTATGTAATTTGGTCGCTATGAGTTTATTTTCTCATTTCTGTTTATATTTATTTTCCTTCTTATTTTTCTTCAAATTTTATTATTAGTTTATTTAAATGATTTCGTGTTTTTATGGGGTTGAAAGGTGTTGATACAGGTGGAAGGGGGTATTCAGTGTTCAGCAACTTGTGAAAATATATAGATACTGTACACATAGTTGATCAAGTTGTCTCCCTGACTTATGTACGCAATGTAAAACTAAAAGAACAACATAACGATAGCAAATGTTGTTCATTGTATTAGCTTAAAACTCCCCTCCTACCTTAGGGTTCCACAGTGGAAAAAAGCGGCCTGAACTCTGTGCGGTAATAGTGCAAGAGTTCAGTGGTCTTTTGTCATGATAGAGAAGAATGGGTTGTTTTTTGCATTTATGCCGAAAAGCTGGTAAACAGTTTGTGTGCAAAATAATAAGTAACTTTGTTAAAAAAACAATTTTTTTAAGGTTACGCGCTATTCAAATGTATTTTGAAATACACATGGCTGAAGTATAGTCATTTTCAGAAATGTTTATTTTGGTGCCGGTGTTGTGAATCTAAAGGAAAATGCAGTTGATAGGCTATCAACTAAAACATGTGCATGGAAATTATTATCCAAATCGGTTCACAAAGTTTTTAGGTACAGCACAAAACGTGTTTAGAAAATGGTGACTCTCAATGACCTTGATCTTTGAGAAAGTACAAATACAAATGATATAACATGCTTAGCAAAGTTCATTAAGTATCCCCAAAAATAAAATGGATGAATTTCAGTTCAGTTGTTCTGTTGATAAGGCGGAGGCGGAAAGTGTGTTTTGAACAAAAAAAGTGATATTTGGACTTGGAGCGACGGACTGACTGACAACTGGACTTTTACTGAAGGATAGCCTACTATTTGAATTACCTGTATACCAAAAATATCAACAATATTGTTTCATCCGTTTTTGAGATATCGACCAAAACGTGTTTAGCCACAGACTCCAGTGACCTTGACCTTTGCAGTGGAGCAAATATGATGGCATGGGAGGCAGGTCACTAACCTATAGTAATGAATAATTTTCCATTGAAGTTTGGTCAAACTATTCAGTGAGGTTTTTGACATGTGGCATCCAACTGACCAACCGATCGGCATTTGGCTCTAATTTCCCCTGACTGTATCAAATATTGGGGTGGAGAGGAGGAGGGTAGAGGTAAAGAAACATGGGGGAGGGAGTGGGGGAGGGGTATAGGCAGGAACACAAGATGAGGTGGATTATCCATAGGGGTAAAACTGCGGTCGTTTTTTTAGAAAATTGTATTTTATAAGAAACGACTGCAGTTTTACTCTTATGCCTTGGGGCGGGTGAAGGAGGAGTCGCCCAAGACAATGGGAATAAGACCTCTCAACCCACGTCCCGAACTTGAACCTTAATCTAATGCCATCGCTTATATAGTAAATATAATTGAGTAACATAAATGATTCATAATTGAGAATCCCTCCTGCTTGCTAACCACAACTGCATAATTGAGTGTTATTTCTCTTTCAAGAAGTTTAGAATAAGATAAAAAAAAAAAAAGGTAAAGGTAGTCCCATAGCCTTGTGGCCGTAGGGGAGCGTGATGTTGGAGATCACACTTATCTTGGGCCAGCGTAATGAGGGTGATGCCCAACTCTCTCCCTCGCTGCTTTACCTTCCCCACCCTCAAGAGAGTAGGTACTCAATCACAGTTGAGTCAACTGGGGGCGTTGTTATTTGTCGCTTCAAGCCTTAGCGGTCACCCATCCAAGTGCTAACCGCACCGGACGGTGCTTCACTTTCGACACAGTAGCGAGTGCTCCAACCACTGCACTATCCGACACCCCAGAATAAGATACGACACAAATTTGGCTTTACATATAATGCTCTATAGTGGAAACTAATAAGTTTCACCAACTGATTAACTGTTAAAATGCTGATAATATATATTTTCAGTTTTTGTAACTCGTCCTACTGATGAAAGCTGTAAGATGGCCAATGCATTCAATATTTATTTTTCTGATTTTTAACTTGTAAGTTTCTTTGAAGTTTGTAGTAACTTTGCATTTGGTGAACTAGTAGAATCTGTGTCAAGATGATACATCTGCCTCACACATGCTCTGTGACATTAATTATTTGTCAAACTGATGGCCTGCCTGGACTGTTGTTGCAGGTAGTACATCCCAAAAGCGACAAACAGCGCCAGCGACTGGCTGATGTTGTTAAAGATATTCTGCTCTTCCGCTCCTTAGACCCGGTAAGTAAGGACTAAGGTAGTCGTATGGATCCAATAACAGTTTCCCATCTCTCTTCAGGCTTCTTGTGTGGAAACATTCATGCACAATACATTTTCATTGATTCATTCATTCACTCTTTTGTCAAGTGTCTTGAAATGTATCTTTTGGGTTTTGTCCTATCATGGATATTGTGTGCAACCATTCCAGCATTTAAAAACCTATATAGGCCAATCTTTGTATGCATGCAAGAGCTACATTGGGGTTTTTACTGTTGAATGTCAAAGCACAAGTTCCACTCCCTAGCGTAAGTGGTTAGTTTAAAAAACACTGACCTAAGTTATAGTTATACACCATACAGTGTTAACCTCCTTCTTACCCTAGGTAGTGGGACTTTAAGTAGGTGTTTACAAATAAATATTTACAGGAATTCCTGCAAGCTAGCTAGTAGAAAGGTCACTGGCACCCATTAATTCTACTGCTGGATTGTGCTAAGCTTTGCTGCCAGCTGACATAATGACATTTTCTCTTTGTAGGGCCTTGTCTAGCCTATGATTGATTTTTTTATTGCAAAAAAGGCGAGCTTGTTCTCGTTCCGGCAAAACAGGATGCACTGCAGTGGTAAAGCTGAGGACTTGTACTCTAGTCAAAGACATTGATTTTTATGGACTTTTAGCCTTGTTGTAAATTGACCACACAGTCCTGTGTTATGATGTATGGTACGAGACAACAGGAAGTCGGGGACAAAAACCATACAGAGGCCTCTAAAACCTATCCCATGATATACTGTACTGTGCCGTTGTCTGAGGCAATTGTTTAGGATCATTCCATTTATTAGACCACTGAAAAAACAACTTTATCATAGGAAAACTAAAATACAGCGTGTCCTAGTTCTGATAGAACTATAAGTATAAGCAAAGCACTGCTTGACTCTACAGGTATTATAATTACCTAATACAACCACAGACCTTCACATTAGCGCACTGCTGGGTAGCGTACAATTTTAAATTAATAGTGTTCTTTATATATACTTTACCTTTCTCTCTGTGTGTTTGTGTGCGCGCGCGCATTATATTTCACGATTAATTATTAAAACTTACCTGTGATATAGTCCATTTTTGATACTTGATGTGTCCATTGTGATTGCACCTAACGTTGCAACTGTGTATGCAAGATCTTTTAATTGAAGTCTTAACAGATGTTGTGTGGAGTGTGTATGTGTGTGTGACTGTCTATCATTATCAACATTGGAGCAATTTCCATCTGCAATGTATGTTTTCATTTGGCTGAATAAATTCTGTATTATATATGATGGGTCTAGTCTGGCCTGCTTATAATCGAAGTAGGGTTTGTTAAATAACCTAACCCAGACAAGGCCTCGCCACATTCATTTCATTCCAGGATTCTCAAAAAATGCTTTATTTGTTATCAGGGCAAAATTAATTACAGTAATTGTATAGACTAGCCCCAGTAGAGTAAAATGCTGTTACCATTTCTGGTCGTACATTGATTTCCATGGGGGAATTTCTGTATGGCTTTGCATTTCGCATGGCCCTAGATTTGTATACCTTGGCAAAAGCAATTAGTTTTTCTCATGTCTGCTAAAATTAAAAATAGGCCACTGCAAGCTGACGACTATAATTTTGTTTTACATGCCACATGGATTTCTATGGACTTAAAAACATTCCTCCTCCCCTCCCCCTCCCCCTTTCCAGATATGCTATAGATTGAAAGCAGAATGATTTATGTGGGAAAACAAAATGCAAGCTTGTCTGAATTCTTGTAAAAATGGTCCACTGGAGTGAAAAGTTACCTTTTTTGTTCAGTTGTAGGCATTGATTTCTATGGGCTTTAGATTGGCCAGAGATTAACCGAGGAGATGCATAAGAGTTTATTGATGAAAGATAGAAAATCCCAGGGCTGGTTATTTAAAAAAAAGAAAAAGAAAAAAAAAGAATCTAAAAATAGTGAGGTAAAATATTACTTTTCCAGACCAGAAATAAAGCATACAAAATTCCAAGCATCTGATTTACATTTCTATGGCTGTTATATATATGAAATTAATATATGCGAGTGGTTGTTCTTTGTGCAAAATGTGGGTATACACATCTTTTAGGCGGTGGATGCAGATTTTTGAGACAGTTTTTACTAGTATGCATGTGTGGGATGCCAAACTTTAGTGCAAAGGTGACCACTAATGTATGCTGTTTACTATACAATGCAATACAATACAACGCTTCTTTATTACCTCAAATAAGGAATGTACGCAATTGTACATCCTTATAATACAAATCACAAACCTCATTTAAAGACATATGTGTTCAATTAGCAAAAATTACAATCATTCCTTAGTAATCTAAAATCATAAAAGATACCCAGTTATAAACGCATTTATGCAAGCAGCTATATCACAGTTTATACAAATGAAATCTCATCAATACAACACATTCATTCTACTACTATCACAGCTCCTTGTCACAATCATGTTTCATAATTTTTTTTTTTTTTTGGTCCCTCTCGTCATTAGGCATATCTAATAGAAGATAACACTATGCTAACCTGCATCATCATACTTTATAATCATCATTCTCATTATCATCATCATTATTATTGACATCAGCATCTATGCATTACAGACATGAATTTCATGATTCATTCTTTGTCTTGGTTGTTGGTGATTCATCGCCTAATTCAGATCTTTTTTTGTTGTTGTTTTTTGGGTAATACAGGAGCAGATGCAAGAGGTGCTTGACGCAATGTTTGAGAAGAAGGTAGGAAATTTTTTAAAATTAATTTCGCGTTACAGGCACATTGATTGATTGATTGATTAGTTAATTAAGCAGATTAATGATTTACCAGAATGATGATAGACTATCAAGTACCAATATAACTGGGGCATTGAGTAACCAGCACAGTGTAAAAAATACTTAATAATATTAATTAATATTTGTACAGCGCCGTTTGTCACTAGAGCTCATAGCGCTTTACAGAAGAAAAATAAAAAAATAAATAATCATAATAATAAATAAATACATAAATAATTAAACAAAGCAAAAGCAAAACATGAAATACCAAATCAGAACATACATGTAAACACAAACACACCACGACTATGACTGTGTTTTAAGTATTTGACGAAGAAAAGTTCAGGATCGAGATTAAAGGATTTCAGTCCAGAGCGAAAGCAAAGAAGTGATTCAACAGAACCCAGAAGAGATTTCCAAACTGAAAAGCAGAAGGAGCGTTCACCAAATGTGAAGTATAAGGTTTCGGACATTCCTACAGGCAGGTACATGTCCAGTGTTTGATATCATCTACAGTAGTGCCTGACACACTGATCAGCTGGCTTGTTTGCTTTGCGTGAGGGTACACAAGGTCTGATCAGACGAATGTTACAACTGAGTCACCAGTTATGAGGTGGGATGTCGATGCTTTCACTCTGGCCTCAGCTAGTTGTTCTGTGGTGGGACGCACATGTGTAAGAGATGCATTGTTTTCATTCATTTTAGGTGAGGATCAGGGATTTGCATTTGCTTTTTGTTGGTGGGTAGATGAGTGGAAGTAGGTGAACGAGGAAAGACGGAGCTCTTTTTGTCAAGGGTGCTGTTTCATCGTGCAATAATATACAGGGGTGGGAATTGTCCGCCATTTGGCGGATTTCCGCCATTAAAAAAATCCCATCCGCCAAAAACAATAATGCTTCCGCCAAAAAAAGTTAAAAAAAATTTTTTTTTTACACTATTGCGGTGTTTAGACACAGCGCAACAGAAGTCTCACCGGAAGTGAGAGGTCGTGGTCGTTGTACTTAATCACCGCCATCATGTCTTTAAAGGCTATGATTGTACAGCGTGGTGAAACTTTTCAAGAAGGTTTTGGCGTCAAAAACAAATGGAGGTGGGATTGGTTGGAGTACGAAGTCAATGATGATCGGCTCAGCCTATTTATTCGCAAGCTGAAGAAGCCAGGCACAGCATACTGCAGTTTGTGTCATTGCTTGCCATATTGACGTTGGAGCTATGTTTAGTTTTGACAGCTGATATTCAGATGTTGAATATACAGCTGTGTACATGTTCAGCTACTATGTACAAATTTTGTGTGTGTGTGTGTACAGCTCTCTCTCTCTCTCTCTCTCTCTCTCTCTCTCTCTCTCTCTCATAATCACTGTACATATACAGTTATATACAAAAATCCTTTTTGAATTTATGTTATTTTCTTTATGCAACGTGTCTGTTAGTTGTACATTGTTTATCAGCACTACATCACAGCATTATATTCTTTGGTCATTCAAACAAAAAGCACAAGAAAAAAAGACAAAAAAGAATGTTTTTCATACTTCAAAACTACTTACATTTTGCAATCAGAATACGCCAGATTGCACAGATTTTGTTCTTGATTTTGAAAATTTTCCGGGGGGGCATGCCCCCGGACCCCCCTAGTTTCCTTTATTTTTCACTTCAGCAATTCCCACCCCTGAATATAGAATTTCTGGAGGGTGTTGAACGAAGGCTGATTGGGCTACAACTTCTTCGCGTGACTGCAATACTAACTCAACATTTCTTGGTGTGTTCAGCGTGGAACTGCATGTTCACAGTGGAAGCTGCATCCATTGGGGTTGAGAGCCGATCAGTCTTTGTAGATATCTCAGAGTACGTGGATGTAATGAAGGAGAAACGGTACACTGAAATTTTTTTATGTCAAACTGTTTCTTCAAGTCTCCCAGCTGTCTCTTCAAAATCATGTTCTGGTTTTCGGGTAGCCAGTGATTCTATCTGATCTGACTGGAGCTGTAGCTTTTGAACAACTTGCACCTTTACACTGGTCTTTACAGCGAAATTCATTTTGTTCATGACAACATTGTTAGTGAAACAAGAGAAATCCATAAAGTGAAGGGGAGAAAACAGCATTTTCTCGAAGTTCAGGTATGTAATAACTGGCAGCACTAACCAATCTTCCTATATGCTTGCGAAGCATGGACCCTCACAGCAGATCTACAACGAAGAATACAAAGCATGGAGATGAGGTGCTACAGAAGACTTCTGGGCATTTCCTATACCCAACACATCACAAATGACGAAGTCCGACAGACCATCACACAAGCCATTGGACAACACGATGACCTGCTCACAGTGGTGAAGAAACGGAAACTCCGATGGTATGGCCATGTCACCAGATCATCAGGACTTGCAAAGACCATTCTGCAAGGCACAGTGCAAGGAGGTAGAAGAAGAGGGAGACCGAAAAAGAGGACAACATTCGAGAATGGACTGGTTTGACACTGAGCGAAGCCATCAGGGCTGCTGAGGACAGAGAAAGATGGAGTATGCTGGTTAAACGATCATCTGTGGTGCCCCTACGACCTCCGAGTTACGGGACAGGATAGGATAGGATAGGATAGGCAGCATTTTCACCACACAGATCCTTACCACATTGACATAAAAAACACAAGGCAATGTTGTCTTTGGAAGCATATCAACAATGTTAAAACAAGAGCATGAATCAAATCAAAGCTCACAGATCCAAACGCAGCAACACACAATCGGTCATCATGAAAAGAAGTAACATTTTTTTGAAGTTCTAACTATCACCAAGATTTTTCATCTATAATATTTACACAAATATGGCTACATACACAACATTTATGAAAAAAAGTGAGCTGATCAATTTTTTCCTTTGATTAAAAGGTGAAAGTGACTTCGTACAACTTGTAATAGTTAAACTAAACTGAAATGTACAAGTGTAAACACATAACAGAAAATAAAGCAAGATGAAAACAGCTCAACAATGAAACCATAGTTTCATTGTGGTACTACAAGTTAGTGTCGTACCCCCACGTTATCACAGTGGACGTCGCTCACACACACACTCACACACACACACACACACACACACACACACACACACACACACACACACACACACACACACCGGCATAGAGCTAAAAATAGCTCGAGGCTCACAGCTTTGTCCTCATAAGTTATGCCCCTTGCCATGACTCTCGCATGCGTGTCATTCCGAAACATCCGGCTTGAATTGCTTTACTCCATTTCGCCCAAGCACGCTGTTCAGAACAAAAACAAATACTCGACATTTTTGCCCAAGACACACTACATGATGACACAATCCACTAATTCAATTCCGGATCGGTCGTCGCCCGGCACAAGGACCGCGCCTTCCGTTGGCCACCAGGACGGAGGTGTTAGGTATGCTACTGATGGACAATTAAGACAATTTATCAAGAGCCGCACGAGAAACAACATCGTCATAGGAACCTGGAATGTCAGGACCCTAACTGCGGAAGGAAAATTAGAACTGGCCCACGAGTTGGACCACTATCGATGGAACGTTCTAGGCATCAGCGAACTGCGCTGGAAAGGCCTAGGTGAAACAACGACCGACAAAGGCCACAAGCTCTATTTCAGCGGTAGAGATGACAGGCACGAACACGGCGTTGGATTCTTGGTCCAAAAGAACATTCTAGCCACTGTCATGGGTTGCCGCCCAGCCTCCAGTAGACTCATTACCATCCGCCTGAGAGCAGCCCCTTTCAACATCACCATCATCCAGGCCTATGCCCCAACATCAGACTATGACGACAGCGAAGTGGAGGATTTTTATGAAAATCTACAGGCGGTCCTTGACCAAGTGCCGAAGAAGGACATAGTCATAGTGCAAGGCGACTGGAATGCCAAGGTTGGCCAAGATGCGCACCACAACTGGGGAGACACATGTGGACCCCACTGCAACAACGAGACAAATGACAGGGGTCTGAGACTCTTGGAGTTTGCCAGATACAACAATCTGGTACTGGCAAACACGCTTGGTCTCCACAAAAACTCCAGACGATGGACATGGCACAGTCCTGGCGGGGAGCATCACAACCAAATAGACTACATCATGGTCAAGAAATGCTTCAGGAAAAAGTGAATTATTAAATAAATCAGGTCTGGCTTGCTACATTATGATTGTCGTGCAATTTGTTCAAGTATTGCAATAAATATGTTCATGTTTTTACACCATGGATTAGGGTATGCAGAATGGACCTGAAATAAGGACAAAAGTGAAAGTTCATACAGTTCTTGTGCTGTTTATTGACTGGTCAACTGATATTGCACTATAAGACATTGTATAAGCACTACACTTTATCTTATTGACTTTAGTCACATTTGTATGCACACATGGAAGGGACCCTCAGAATTTTTAAAAGGACCCTCAAAATTTTCAACAGAGGGTCCCTTGGACCCCTTGATTTGAAGCTTGTGGGAAACACTGTGTTGATGGGTTCATTGTTGAGATGGTTTTATCTTGCGGTTTCAACCAATAACTTATAATACGACAATGAAACCATGTTGAGTGGTTTTTATCTTGCTTTATTTTCGGTTAATTATTTTGACTTTTGTCTTTTTTAAAAATTGTATTTTAAGTTTTTAATTTTATTTAAATTTTAGTACATGGTTAATGTGTTGTAACGCAAATTAGCCTCTGAGTTTTTCTTGGCTAGTGATGTTAGGTCACCTCTGTGTATGTCACAGTTTAAATTTGAGATGCTTAGGTGTTTTTTGCGATATCACGTTATGAGAGTTAAAGTCGGGGAGCAGTTGGGGTTTGGGACAGTTGTTTATCATAACAGTGATTGTGCTGTTTCTTTTCTCACTCTCAGTAAGGATTGAGTCTGACATTTGATTTGCCTAGTTTTGTATTTCCAATCTCTGTCTGTCTGTCTCTCTCTGTCTCTCTGTCTCTCTCTGTCTCTCTCTGTCTCTGTCTCTCTCTGTCTCTCTCTGTCTCTGTCTCTCTCTGTCTCTCTCTCTCTCTCTCTCTCTCTCTCTCTCTCTCTCTCTCTCTCTCTCTCTCTCTGTGTGTGTCATATTTCATGCCTTCATCTCTAATAATTTATCTAGTTAGTTTATATATCTAGTGCTTGATACAGAGGTTTCTTTTCACACTGCTAGATAGAGAATATTGATATTGTTATTATTATTATTATTATTATTATTATTATTATTATTATTATTATTATTATTATTATTGTTGTTATTATTATTATTATTATTATTATTATTATTATTATTATTATTATTATTATTATTATTATTATTATTATTATTATGATGTTGGTTGCTGTCAAGAATTATGCTTGGCAAATGAGTTTTCTGTCCATGATAAGAATTAAAATTTATGGGGCCAAATGTATGATTTTTACATTTGTTATCTTCTGACTTTTTAATTTATTTTTAAACTGTAATCCTTCATTCCTTGTTTTATTTATATTTGTGTAGGTGACACCAGGGGAACACATCATTGACCAAGGAGACGATGGTGACAACTTTTATGTTATAGACACGTACGTTTTGTTGTGATCTTACGTAACCTTCATGTGTCAGCACATGTTCAGTGTGTGAGGATAGTGTTACTGGTGAAAAGATTGAATAGAGGAAGAACAGAAGTCAGAAAATACATGGAAGTACAAGGTTAATTTTTGGGTACAAAGTCAGCTGGCCCCCTAAATGGAAGAACGATGGGCCATTTGGGGATTAGTATGGGCCAAAGAGATACCCGACACTTTATGAGGATTTCACAGTGACTTCACATTTGTAAGTGAAACTGCATAGCACTACATTTGCCATTTCTCAAATGTTCATCAAGCGTAATGCATGGGAGCTGCCTTATTTTCAGTCTGGGAGATGAAACAGCAGTGAAGAGAATTCTGTTCTCTTCTACAGATGCAAAATATTTGAAGAGCTGTGCAGATTGGCGCACTGGTTTGATATTTTATGCGCCATTCTCAATTTTTAAGCACCGTTGGCACAAGGCGCACTCCAAAAATAAGCACTGAAATATATATTTATAAAATATTGGTTGATCCCTTTGGTTTGTTTGGTTTGTTTATTTATAATAAATAGAGATTATCAGTACAACTTCTGTTAATCTGATGAATAAAATTTGATACAACAACAACAACAAAAAGTTTGTTTGGGGACTGATAAGGTTGTTGACTGTGGAACCTTTCATCAGTCTTACTGAGATCAGAAGGACTGGCCTGTTGACAGAAAAGAGCTTTGAGAGGTGGAGGGGATGACAAAATTGCTGATTAGTTAATTTTGGTCTAGGCTTCAATCCGAATCCCTCTTAAACCACATTATATGCAAACCAGCATTGGGACAGTGATCCCCCTTTTTTCAAAGAAACCAAGAATTTTGGTGTGAATGTGTAAAGTCAGCAGCAAACTCTGATCAAAGATGCCTACGAGTTGTGAAAAATGAATTGCAAAGCCTACAGGAGAAATTAGCCCATGTTAAAATGATTGTCTCACTCCCCCCTACATAACAATCTTCCAACACAAATCAGCTGCTGTGTGATATTCAGTCATTTACTGTTTTATATTTATAGTTCTACAGCAGCATTGTGTTTGTGTAACAAGTGCACCAGATGTGAACACTGCATGTTTGTGTTTGCAGAGGAACGTATGACATTTATGTGGAGATTGATGGGGCGCCCAAGCTGGTGGGTAACTACGAGAACTCTGGCTTTTTTGGAGAGCTCGCGCTCATGTACAACATGCCCAGGGCAGCCACCATTATCGCTTCCTCACCGGGGACCATTTGGGGTCTGGTCAGTAATATAATTATGGTCTTTTATGTGTGTTGCGAAAAATGAGATGATGGAGCTTTTGTTTGTGACGGTCAACAGGCCAGTTTTTCACCCCTAGCAGGCAACCTTGGCACTAGCTGAGCCTTAATAGATATATCCTCCACAGCTTCTGACACTTGGAGTAATAATGATAATGATAATAATTTATTTTGTAAAGCGCAGATCCAAACTAAAACTCCTCTAAGCCCTTGCTCTCCACACACATGCACTGGCAAAGATAAATAGTTCTGATAAAAACATCCAACGCTAAAACTAAGCAGTAAAACTATACACCAAGTGCTATAAAGGCATGACAATGTATACATTACCAATAATGCTAACAGTCATTGACAAACGTACTAACACCCAAACCAATATATTCATATACTTTTGAACACATTCTATTCAGACGCATGTGCTGACGTATTGATAATAAAAAAACTACAGATTTATGATCCAGATAATAATAATGCTTACACACTTTCTTAATATACAACATGCCAATAATTAAGAAAATACATTGAACATAACGAGTAACAAAACAAAATATATATATTTCTTTTAAAACAGTTTTTAAAAGCTATACAGTGCCATGCAAATTTACAAAATTGCTAAACTGTTGAGCAAAAAAAGTAAACAAAAGACAAACAAAACCAACAAAACAGCAAGAAAACAAACAATATGCAACATAGTGGGGTGTCAATGTTATATTCAGGCCAGCTGTGTGGCGCCTGCCTCTAAAAGCTAGTAGCATTCCGATACGGCAAATAGTCTAATAATTTGTAAGTGCAATAGTGAGAGTTGTTTTAGGGTAATAGTATGTTTTCTCTTCATAGTCTTTGTTAAAGCGAACTACATTAATGACTGATTAAAGTGCAATAATCCATGATGTCATACCCATTGAAGAGTAATGTACGAGTTATTCATATTGACATCTAGAATGGGAGAAGACCTGAAGATTGGGAATTGTTTTGTCTTACCTGTAGTATTGATACTAAAATTTTTCTGACAATTTTAGGGAGGATGGAGGAGGGGGGGGGGGGAGGGGTAGTTAGTCAGTCATTGTTTTTAGGGTGCAGCCGACTGCAAAGAGCTGAATCAGGACCACAACTTGGTTGAAAGAGTACTCACTCCTGAACTTTATAAAAGATGTGCTGAAACAACCCTAATGGTAATACTGAAGGCACTCCACCAGCCAGTCACTTTACAATAAAGGCATCGCAAGCACACACCGACTCAACCAAAGCTTTTAGGTTTTGATGCTAGTTCAGCCAGGCTAGCTATAAATAGCTTCGACGGTGCTCTTCTTTCCTTTCCTTTCACTGAAAGGGAGGGTGTAGGCAAGCTATAAATAGCCCGCAGCCAGCAAAATGTGGGAGAACCTAAGAGTGCTGCTCCCATAGGCATTGAGCTGTTGTGAGCATAGGATGCTGAACCTGTACTCTAATTAATCGAACTCCAGTTTACAAAAACAAAATATAATATAAACATCTTAATGAAATATTAACAAAACACATAAAATACCTACATTGCTAAATAATAATACTCAAAGGGTGAATTGGAATGAGAGCACCCGCTGTGTTCAGGAAGTGACATCTTGTCTGGGATGTGATGTGACGTGGTGTGTGACGTTTGTGTGAGCCTGTTGGAATCAGCGGGAGTGGACAACATACCCGAGGAACTGCCACAAGCAGGAGGAGAAGCGATGATTGATGCCCTCACCATTATCTGTAACAAGATCTGGCAGAGTGTGGAGTGGCCTATACCATGGACCCAGTCGCTTGTCATCACTCTTCCCAAAAAAGGTAACCTTCAGGAGTGTGAAAATTACCGCACCATTAGCCTCATCAGCCATCCCAGCAAGGTCCTCCTGAAAATAATACTCAACAGGTTGAAACCCCAAGCTGAACAAATCATAGCTGAAGAACAAGCAGTATTCAGGGCAGGGCGAAGTACCACTGAACAGATTTTCAACCTCAGAATAATCTGTGAGAAATACCTACAGCACCAACAACATCTATATCATGTGTTCATAGACTTCAAGAAGGCGTTTGACCGATTCTGGCATGCAGCTCTATGGGCAACAGTGAAAGTGTACAACATCAGCCCTAAAATTATTGAAGTCATCAAAAGCCTGTATGACAAGGCTACCAGTGCAGTCCTCCACAACAGCGCCATCGGGAACAGGTTCAGAACAACAATCGGGGGTGTGTCAAGGATGCCTACTCTCTCCAACACTCTTCAACATCTTCCTAGAGCGCATTATGTCAGATGCTCTTGCAGATCACGAAGGCACAGTCAGCATAGGGGGTAGAGCAATCTCCAATCTTCGTTTTGCGGATGATATTGATGGATTGGCTGGAGAGGAACAAGAACTTGAACAGCTGGTACAGAGGCTTGACACCACCTCCAGAGCTTATGGAATGGAAATAAGTGCAGAGAAGACCAAAATGATGACCAACAACACCAATGGCATCAACTCGGACATCAAAGTCCAAGGCCAATCCCTCAACACAGTGCAGTGCATAGCTTCAAATATTTAGGAGCCATTGTATCAGATAATGGGTCCCGACAGGAAGTCCTCTCCAGGATAGCACAAACAACTGCTGCCCTGACAAGGTTGAAGCCCATTTGGAAAGACAGGACCATCAGTCTACATTCCAAAGTAAGACTGCTGCGCTCCCTTGTCATCTCCATCTTCCTTTATGCTTGTGAAGCATGGACCCTCACAGTAGATATCCAACGAAGAATACAAAGCATTGAGATGAGGTGCTACAGAAGACTTCTGGGCATTTCCTATACCCAGCACATCACCAACGACGAAGTCCGACAGACCATCACACATGCCATTGGACAACACGATGACCTGCTCACAGTGGTGAAGAAACGGAAACTCCGATGGTATGGCCATGTCACCAAAGACTATTCTGCAAGGCACAGTGCAAGGAGGTAGAAGAAGAGGGAGACCGAAAAAGAGGTGGGAGGACAACATTCGAGAATGGACTGGTTTGACACTGAGCGAAGCCATCAGGGCTGCTGAGGACAGAGAAAGATGGAGTATGCTGGTTAAACGATCATCTGTGGTGCCCCTACGACCTTCCGGGTTACGGGATATTATAGGATAGTTGGAATCTTTCCCCCTCCCCGCTCTCCCCCCCCCACCTCAGCCCCCTCCCCACTTTCTCCCCCTTCTCCCCCCGAGAGCACGGAGACAGTGACTGGACCATGGACACTGACGGTTGACAAAATAGATAGTTATGTTAGACAGGTATGGAGCTGGGAAGCGTTGTAAGTATGGTGTATTATATCTGCAGGGAATGAGAGTGTGAAGAAGGTGCACAATGCTTGGCAGTTGCAAGATTGGTGATCCCGTGTCGTGTTGTGTGCCTGCATGTGTTTCTTACAATACCATAGGAAGCCCCAGTGATCATTTGGCAGAAAGTGTCTCAATATCCCCAAGCTGACCCAATAGAACCCCATACACAGTTTTGGGAGTTTTCAAGAAAAAAAGGTACGTGCAGAGCTGTTCACTCCTCCGGTTTGACCGGATTTTCCCCGTTTTGACTGTAAAAATCCGCTTATCTGTTTTGAAAACAAAAACTCGGGTTTCAAACGCGAGCGATGAAAAAAAAAAAAATCAGTTGTAAGACGCTATTTCTTCCGTTTCGTAAGTTTTCCGTAATAAGACAAAAACTGGAATTTCCTGTACAAGTTTCGATTTCCGGCTCTCGCACTTTCTTTCGTGTGTGATCGAGCATTTGTGCATGTTTTCGAAGTGACCAGTCTGTTCGCGATGCCGAAAAGAAAAAACGCAGAAGATGGTGGACAAACACCACCCAAAAAGAAGATGCTTCATACGCAGAAGTGGAATGCTTCTTATTCAGAACTGCATAAATGCTTAACGAGCTCCGAAAGGTCTGAAAACTATGCTTACTGCAAAATTTGCAAACTTGACTTCAGCGTTGCGCACAGCGGTAGAAATTACATTGAAAGGCACGTGAACTGTGGTAGACACAAGCAGTTGCAACAAGGGCAGGGTAACCAACGCACAATAAGCTCGTTTATTGCTAAAGCAATAAATAAGTGAATGCTTTTTCAAATTTACTTTTTGGTGTGTTTTGTAGTAAATTTAACTGTCTTTTTGTTTTCTGTTTTCTCAATCTCTCAAAAAATGTATTCCAGTACTGTACTCCTGACAGACAGATGAAACTCCTGACTGGCATTGGTAGGGGTGAACAGGTCTGTACGTGACTGGTCTAGCAAAGAAGATAGTAGATTGATAGAACAGATTAGGAATGAGAAAGAACAAATGAGAATGACAGAAACAGTGGGAATTCAAAGCACTAAGTGGGGATACTATTTATACAGAAAACCATGGCACACAAGCAGAGGTCCGTATAAGGGGGAGGAGGGAGGATCGGGTGTAGATATTTTTATTTATTTGCTGAGAAATGGAATAAATAATTTCTTGCTTGGTTTATTGATTGATAATATTACTACTAATGGGAAACATTACAATGAGACTTACATTGTGATTTATCTGTTGACTGTGTGTGCAGGATCGGACGACATTCCGGCGAATAGTAATGAAGAGTGCATTTGAGAAACGCAAAAAATATGAGAATTTGCTAGAACAAGTTCCGTTGCTCAAATCTTTGGACGTAAGTCTCATTTAAATTGGCACTTTGCTGATTACTACTTCCAGTTAATAATCTAGTAAATTGTCAGTGTAAGCAAGTAAAACATGTTCCCAACTACATGCTGAAGTTGGATTTGTTGTCAAATGTGGGCCTTCTTCCCAATGAAGAATATCAACAAAGTATTTGCTTTTTATGTAATAAACTTTGTACTCGTCAGTCAGCTGCTGTCTATCTTTCTTTAGTCCATTTGTTCGTTCATTCATTATTCTTTTGTTTGTTCATTTGTTCCA
Organism: Oncomelania hupensis; assembly: GCA_036898135.1. Classification (NCBI taxonomy): domain Eukaryota; kingdom Metazoa; phylum Mollusca; class Gastropoda; order Littorinimorpha; family Pomatiopsidae; genus Oncomelania; species Oncomelania hupensis. The sequence goes on along the minus strand of CM072514.1, from coordinate 88,234,071 downwards.
CAGCTAATTCTGAGGGACATTAAAGCACAGTTCAAAGTTTTGTGTATGCAACATACCTTCTATTTCACTGTTGTGTTTCTATCCCACTGTTGTGGTTGCCAAATTCTGTCTTCAAGGGTGGTCCGCTGCTCTACGTTTTTATGCTTAAATTGTTGTAGAGCAAACTAAATCCATTTGGGTATTTCTGAGACTTTCAGTTTCATTTTGTCTTGAATCGCAGTACCAACAAGAGATGTGAGTAATAAATATCAGTATTATTATTAGTAGTAGTAGCAGTAGTATTAACTTTCGTGTTGTTTTTCAGTTGTATGAAAGGATGAATGTAGCAGATGCGCTTCAGCCACGCATTTATGAAGACGGGGCTCAGATTATCAAACAGGTGAGAAAATTAGTTATAGTTGGTAAAGTGACTGAGCAGACGTTGTATTATGCAATGTGCAAACTGGCTGTAACTGTAAGTTTGGATGACAAAGGATCTTTGGATAACGCCTCAATCAATCTTGACTTTAAAAGAACCAATTTTAAACGGCAAAGTCATCCCAAGGTTAAGGTCACTGAAGGTCAAGGTCATCCCAAGGGCACCTTTTTGGGGCATAACAATCTTTTGTACTTTGTTTTATAGTACATGAGTGTATTTGGAGGTGGAGGTCAGTGTCATCTCAAAGTCAAGAGCATAGAAAGAAGAAAGTCCGTATTTGCATTTTAATGCCACCTTTTCAGTTAGCTTTTTTCTGGGGACTCATTTTCCAGTTCCATAATCAGCATGGGAGTAATATAGGCTTTGCCCTTCTAGTTTGTAAATGCAAATTCCAAGAATAATTGGGCCTTGAAAATAAGTTGTGTTGTATATAATTATTAGCAGATTCGATTATTATTCAATCTTCACTTTTCAGATCATTAGGAAGCAATTTATGAAACTGCACGTTTAGCTATAGATTTGTCAGTAATTTTGACTGTTGTGGTTGTGTTTCAGGGCGATGCTGCTGATGTGATGTATTTTGTGGAGGAGGGTCGTGTTCGTATTGCTATTGTCAACAAAGTAAGCGTCTGTTGACTTTTCCTATGTGGCAGCTATTCTTCACTTTATTTGTGGTGTCTGTGTATTGTCCTTTTCTCAGCACGCTCACTGCTATAAGATTTTTTCCCACTTTCCAGTCAGTCCCAATATTGCACTGCCTTCCCCCCAGCCACAGCCGCAGCCGCAGCCTTATTTGTGAATGGGAGTGTGTGTGCTCCGGTTGATTTTTACAAGGATGTAGATGACAGCTTGGAAGTAAACACTGCTAAGCACATGCCCATCGCCCATGCTCTGCACTTCCTAGCCTATCCTGTCCCTTAACTCGAAGATCGTTTAACCAGCATAGATCTTTCTATGTACTCAGCAATCCTCATGCCTTCGCTCAGTGTCAAGTCAGTCCATTCTTGAATTTTGTCCTCCCACCTCTTTTTTCTGTCTCCATCTTCTGCCTCCTTGCACTGTGCCTTGCAGGATGGTCTTTGCAAAGCCCAATGTTCTTGTGATGTGGCCATATCATTGGAGTTTCCGTTTCTTGACTACAGTGAGCATGTCATCGTGTTGTCCGATGGAGGACTGCACTGGTAGCCTTGTCATACAGGATTTTGATGATTTCAATAATGTTAGGGCTGATATTGTATACTCTCATGGTTGCCCACAGAGCTGCATGTCAGGATCGGTCAAAGGCTTTCTTGAAGTCTACAAACACATCATATAGATGTTGGTGCTGTAGATATTTCTCGCAGATTATTCTGAGTTTGAAAATCTGTTCAGTGGTACTTCGTCCTGCCCTGAATCCTGCTTGTTCTTCAGCTATGATTTCTTCAGCTTGGGGTTTCAACCTCCTGAGTATTATTTTCAGGAAGACCTTGCTGGGATGGCTGATGGTGCGGTAATTTTCACACTCCTGAAGGTTACACTTTTTGGGAAGAGTGATGGCAAGCGACTGGCCACTCCCCACTCTGCTTGTTGTTACAGAAAGTGGTGAGGGCATCAATCATCGCTTCTCATCCTGACAATTCTGCAGGTTTGTTGTCCACTCCCGTTGATTTCCCCTTCTTCATCGATTGCACTGCTGTCTCATCTTCTCGGAGAATTGGGAGGATTTCTTCTTCTCTGTTCTGGGGACGTGCTAGAACTGATTGGTATCCATTTGGTGTGTGGTTGTAAAGGTCTTCTGTAATAATGATATTTATATAGCGCTTTTTCCCAATGAAAAATATCAGTTCAAAGCGCAGTACTCATGCATTCATTATAAACATCCGGCTTCATACAAAATAAAATCAGACACTTGCTAACGAATAAGAGACGAGGGAGGGAGGACTCTGTCCATCTATCCAAGACTTCTTGTTCTTCTGTAAGGCATATGCCAGACTTGCTTTGGATCGTGGAGACCTTGGGCTGTTTAACACTTGTCAGCCGCTTCGAAGTCTGGTAGGCCTTCTTGCTGTTGTTCAGACTGTTCTCTATTTCCTAGCATTGATCTTCTTTCCAGTTCTCCTTTGCTGTGCACATGCTTTTTCGGATGTCATTGTTGATTTTTCGGTATGCATCAGCTCCCTGTGAGTTTTTTTTTTTTTAAATCTTTTTGTTTGTCACACAGGTACAAAAGTTCAGGTGTGATCAACGGTTTCTTCTTTGGGCAGTGCTTGTCAAGGATCACATTACATTACATTTACATGATTATTGCTTTAGGTCCAGCGGACTCTTCCGAGCCAAATTAGGACCGGACAACCCCAGATCCGGCTAAAAGATCGGCTGAAACAACCCTAGTGCAGGCATGCCTACCCGTAAGGAATTTCCGTTTTTTTCCTGTAAATTTGAAAAACTCGGCAAGCGCTACGGAAAACATGGATACTTGTTTCACGTTCCGGAAATAAATAAAAACAAGATTGTGATAAAAAATCAAACTCGTTGGCCTGTGGTAGTGCACCGCGTGAAGTTTTTCCGAAGACAGTCCAACCCGGTCTAATGCCGCAATGCGCAGTCGCAGTAGAGGAACGTGGCATCGAAGTTTCCGGTAGAGGCACCGAAGTTTGCCGAACTAGTTTTTGCGCAGTCGCAGTGAAGATCGGTGCTCTTGCGACAGAATTTAAAACATGGCGTCCAAATGAATGGCTAAGCAAAGTGATTGTGAATCTGAATCTTCAAAGAAACGGCACAAGGGGCAGACATATGTTGCCTCGTATTTGGAAAAGTGTCCTTTCGTTATTCTCGGCAGCACTGACTCAAAAGTACGATTTATGCCAACAGTTTGGCATCTCCGCTGGTGGTATGAACGACATCAAGTGGGACGTGGAAGGCCCACAGCATATAAAGAATTACGAGGCTTTGAAGAAGAAAAAGAAGATAGTGGCAGCAAATCAATCTATGATTCTTCACATAATATCAAAAAGGATGAGTGCAAAAACAATAGGTAGAAAAAGTAAATACGGAAATCGTAATAGTAATACTTAAATTTGAAAAAGCTAATACTTAAACTTCAAATTGAGGGTAGGCACGTCTGCTAGTAGTAAAACTGAATGCTGTCCACCACCCGGTAACTTTAAAATAAAGACATCCCCTGCAGGCGACTCTGAGGCTATACTCTAATTTATCGAACCCCTGTTTACAAAAACAAAATAGAATACAAACATCATTATAAATTATCAACAAAACACATACATATAAAATGCCTACATTGCTAAATAATAACATCATAGGAAGCCCTAGTGACCACCTGGCAGAAAGCGTCCAATATTCCCAAGCTGATCCAACAGACCTCACAAACAAATAAGGAGTCTTGTCCCGGAAGAGTTTTCAAGAAAAAAGGAAGGTGACTGGTCTAGCGAAGAAGAAGATAGTATAGCAGATTGATAGAATAGAGCAGGAATGAGAATGAACAAATGAGAAAGACAGCGACAGTGGGAATTTAAAGCACTAAATTTCCAGAAAGTGGGGATACTATTTATACTGAAACCCCCAGCATCCCAACGGGGGTTGTGAAGTATCTTAGTGGCCGCATCTATCCCAGCTGAGTTGAAGGTGGTGGCCATGGTGTTGACATCTACTTCACCAGCTCCCAAAATGAGCAGTGGTGCAAATTTCCCTCCAATTGTGGCTTTGAATATTTTTGTCACCTCCGGATCTTGCAGTTTGTTCAGATCGAACTTGAGTCTGGTGCACTTTGCTACGTTTACTCTCTTCAAGTGAAGCTGGAAAGACATCATCACAAGATCGTGGTTACTTCCGATGTCTGCTCATGGAAAAGTTTGTGTCCTGCCAGTGTTGACGATTGTCCTGAAGCGTTTCTTGACCATGATATAGTCAATCTGGTTGTGATGCACTCCGCTAGGACTGTGCCAGAACCATCGTCTGGATTTTTTGTGGAGACCAAGCGTGTTTCCAAGTCCTCAGACCTCTGTCATTTGTCTCGTTGTTCAGACCTGATAGTTCTCTGCAAAATTGCGGAAATCCGCGAAAACGAAAAAGAAAAAAAAAAGAAAAAAAAAAAAGATAGGAAATGCGAAACAATCTGCGGACACTTAATTTTTTTTTTTTGTTGTTTTTTTGTTTTGTATCGGAAGACGAAAGTTGCTTTACTCGCTTCCGGTTTTGCGGCGCCATACTTTGTTTTGGAATAGTGGTGCAGCGTTGACAGTTTCTGTGTATATATTTTCGCCGTTCAAGTTGTGGATTTGTGGACGTCATCAGACTCATTGGACTTTAAAATGTCTGTCACAAGGCGTGACATAGTCGCACGTTCCGCGGAAACCTCTCTTACTCTTAGATCACTATCAGGCCTGTTGTTGCAGTGGAGTCCACATGTGTCTGCCCAGTTGTGGTACGCATCTTGGCCAACCTTGGCATTCCAGTCACCTTGCACTATGGCTATGTCCTTCTTCGGCACTTGGTCAAGGACAGCCTGTAGATGTTCATAGAAATCCTCGACTTCACTGTCATCATAGTCTTATGTTGGGGCATAGACCTGTATGATGGTGATGTTGAAAGGGGCTGCTATCAGACAGATGGTAATGAGTCTACTGGAGACTGGGTGGCACCCCATGACAGTGGCTAGAATGTCTTTGTGGACCAAGAATCCAATGCGTGTTCGTGCCTGTCATCTCTCCCACTGAAATAAAGCTTGTGGAATTTGTCGGTCATTGTTTCACCTATGCCTTTTTACCCAGTTCACTGTTCTGGATAATTTGTTTATTTTAAAGGCAGGGACAGTGGCACAGAAGCTTGCATAAGAAGCATACTACTGGTACAGTACACTCTGCAGGGTACACCATTGTATAGACCCTGGGAATTTTCCTGTACAAAGATCATCTTTAAAGGCATGAAAACTTCGTTTTACCAATTCATCAGTTTTATTATTTTTTGCCTCCCCCCTCCTACTCCCCCCCCCCCTTATTCGACCCCTACCCCAACCCCCACCTTTAACTAACAGTTTTTTTAACACTTATAAAAAACGACATAAATATAAGAAAACATTGATTTGTTGTTTCACCGGGCACAAGGGAAGCACTGAATACAATGCTTCACAAGACTACCTCACATCAAAGACAATGTCTTCATTTCCAAAACATGCTCCTGGTTGCCCCTAGAGGGCTAGGCGCATTGTGCCGTCAATGCCTTCTGTTCCCAGTCCCTACCAAAGTAAAAATTATCTCTTTTTTTTCATCCCTGCTGTTTTCATGCCTGCTTTTGTTGGTCGCTATTCATTTTATTTGCATTGGCAGATATTGTGATTTTCACTTTATACTTGGCCTGTTCATGTATCTGGCACTTGAATTATGAAAGTTGTTTAATTTGTCCACTTGTTACTCACTTTTTATTTGTCCTTATCTCTGTGAACGTTTTTGACAAACGTCTTTTGACTCCCATGCCTAGCAATGCGAGTCTGTGTACTCACCCCAAAGACAAAAAAATCAAGATTTTTGCAAATCTGTGTAAGATGAGTCCTATTTTGTGTAAAAATGACATTTTCAAAATATGAATTTGTCAGTCCGTCTGTCTGCCATCCACTGACTAGACGTGCAAAACTTGCAAATGGATTAATATCTCAGAACCTATTTCAACTCTCACAACCAGATTTGGTAAGATAGAGTATATTAATGAGACCGCATAAATGATCAGTGAATGAATGACTTCACTTCAAGGTCGCAGGATCAACAAATGTTAGTCACAAAATAACAAATTTCACTTTTTTTCCCCCAAGTTAATAATTTTGAACTTATGATTCTTTGATGTATTATAGATATCAATGAGACACACAATGACACTTCTTATGCACATTTGGCCAACTTCACTCCAAGGTCAAGGTCGCTGTCGCTGCCCAAAGTCACTTAGCCTAGGTGCTTTTAAGTGATATTGACCCTACTCGATGAGAGATATAAAGTTCAAACTTGTTGTATTTAGAGATGATAGATTGAGTTTTCATACGAGTTCTGTTTTTGCTTTGATCTTGAATGTCAAGGTTATTTTAGGCCTTGCAAAAACATACAAAAATGAGGTTGTCGTACTGTGGAATAACTCTATTTAACCCATGGTATGTAACAACATTGGATTATTTGTTCATACATGTTCATGATAGGGTCATGTGATGGTCAAGGTCATCCCAAGGTTTAGGTCACTGAAGGTCAAGGTCATCCTAAGTTCACGAGGGGAAAGGGGGACCATGACACAACTTTTGCTGTAGTTTATTTGATATTACACGAGTGTATTTGGAGCCGGAAGTCAAGGTCATCTCAAGGTCAAGAGCATAGAAAAATCAAAGTTTGTATCACCTGGCATTTTAATGCCACTGTTTTATGTTTTTTTCTTCTGGGCACTCGATTTTCATGTTAAATATTGCAATATTGTAAGGAGCATGTGAGTCATATGAGCTTTACCTTTCTAATTATTTGTCTTTTTTTTTGTTCCACTTTTTATTTGCCCTTTTTTTTTAAATCTCTATGTGCACTGGTATGAAAGTTGTGTATTGTGATACTGTTAGTCGGTGATTTACTTTTAGATGCGCGTTTCTGTGTATTTGACTGTGATATATAATTTGGATTGCGGTAGAGGGTTTTGTGATGCTTGTTGACAGTTTTGCCTAATAAGTTTTTCCTTGTTTGTTTTTTGGGCAGGATGCGGTAAGTGCAATTTTTATGCTGCTTTTAGTTGGCTTTTTTCTGTTTACTCGCTACTGAATCTCTTTTGGAGTATGGAGAGGTTTAACATGGTTTGTTAATATTTGCATGAAGTTGTTTTTGTGCATGAAGTATTTGTATACTTTAAACTTTTGTACCTAGTACCTTTTGAAGGTTTTGTCATTCTCTCTGAAGTAGTGGTTATTTTGTGAGGTGGGAATCACAATCTGTTCAGTCTGAGTTACACAGTGTCGCTATTTTGTCACTCATCTTAAAGTACTCCTTATCAAATAGTGTCCTTGGTTCTTACTGATGAAGGTTTTAGTGTAATAAACCGAAAATTTTAACGCCTACTACCCAGGTGTTGTTGTTGGTTTTATTATCATACCTTATCAAATAGTGGGCAGATTTGTCCATTTATATTTTTCACAAATTTGTCATTATCGAGTTGAAAGAAGCCCAATCTGAAAATCCCATGAATGATTGATTGCATTAGTCCACTGGATAACCAGGATAACCCATGAAATGATAGTTTTCTATTTGGCCGCTGTTTAAAGTGATGAAACACAGTAAAACAGTGTGGTACAGAGGATCACCTCTTTGCCAGATATACACCTGTACAAACTTCGTGTCTTGTGCCTACTGTACGCTGCAGTTAGCCATTGACTAAGGGAGTCCTTTATATAGGATTACTTTGACTACGTTGTTTGGCGTATATATATCAACAGAATGCAGTCCTGTCATGTTGAGTCTCTTACAGTGATTTATACTTGTATAACTTGCTAGCTAGATCAAGCTACTCTTTAGTGCTACAGTTTTGTAACAGAGTTGTGTAAGGTTGTGTGGTAGTTGCGTTTTTCTTTTATTGATTGACTGATTGTTTTGTGTGTGGACAGCCGGATGAAGAGCATACCCATGCACAAAATGCCCACGCGGCTTACATACAATTTGGTGTCAAGGTACCTTTTCCACTTCAGGCACTGTTGCAGTGGGCTTTGTGTGATGATTTTGACTGCAGTATCATCATATTGACGCTTTGTCGTTATATACCTAACCTTTCATCTTTGTTCTGGGGAGCTGTCATTTCATTTTCTCATTCCTAGACGCTTTTCTTTTTTTTTTTCATTTTCGGATGTAGGCAAAAGCAGCCTATTTTCTAGATGTGGGTCATTTTTGTTTTTTGGAAGTATTCATAGCGGTTTTGTAGATAGTTTCAGATTATGTTAGACGTACCATTCATTTTGTATTGGATAAGAGATTAAATAGAGTGGGATGAGGTTTGTAGATTGTTTTTAGAAGACAGTAGTTGGTTGTTTTTTTTTATTTCACCACCCTTACTACCCCACCCGTAGCCACAAACCCCATCCCCAATTTAACACTTACTAGGCAAACTTCCAGTTTTGATTTCTAACAGATCAATTTTCGTTTGCAACATAGTTTTAATATATTATATTTAGAATTAGTACAAAACTCTATTTGATTTATTATAAGTATTACAAACTCTATTTTCACTGAAGTAGTAATCATAATTTTTTTAAAATTATAGACAGTAGTCATAGCATTAGCCATTACTTTGACAGTGTCTACTGGATTAGACAAATCATTTGATGTGTTTCATTGGACATTCTTCTATGCATTTTGTTTGAATGAACTCTGTTGTTATATATCCATACTGTAGCATGTCCAGGGCGCTGCTTTTCTGGGCGTTTCTTTCCCAGCGTATAACAATCTTTGATCTGCTTGGAATGGATTGATCGTAGTCTTTTGAGCTCTTTTCCTACGCTTAGCATTATTGAGGCTGATATCAATGTTCTTGTGGTTGCTACATAATAGTACATTCTCCCTTACTCTATTTAGTTCTCAGCCATTACTACACCATTTCCATTACAATGCGTTCTGTTATCATTACTACAATAGCATTATTATTACAGTTGTCGGTCATTGCTACTGCATTATCATTACAGCTGTCAAAATAATTACTTTTAGTGTTAAATTGCAAAAACGATGGTGTGTTGGTGACAGATTGTGGGAAGCTTAGAACACTTATAACATTTTTTTCTCATGATGAACCATTACTACAAATGACGTACAGAACTGTATTTGGTAAAATGCGCCGCGGGAGCAAGTGTGCATACATACAGAAATGTGTTGAAAGAATGTGTACCCTGAGGCCAGTTATTTCATGTCATGTACGTGCTGCAGCAATTTAGATGTGATGCATTGATACAAAGTTGGACACTAATTGATGCATGGTTAGCAGTCGCAATGCAGGAAGCAGAGTAGTCATAGTTTAGCAATGCCGCCTTGCGCCTTCGCAGCTGTGATTTGAATTCGGCCCTGTCGTGCCAACCAGACCATCATGGGCTGTGCAGTTGTTTTGTGTTTTTATGTGGTGTTGGCGATCATCTGTGTATGAAATGTGATTGTAACCTACACTCGGTGTGATACTATTGTACAGTTGGTCTGGGACCAAGCACTTGACTCATCTAGCCTGTCAGCCTTGTAGTTAGGCTGATGTGTGTGCAAATGAGTAGGGAGCAAACAAAATCGCCTTTTCCTTAAGTTGATGTTTAGCACATTATTTTGAAGACTATACACAAAGAACTAAAAGGAGGATATTTTGATATTGTAAGATATGTAAAGAAATATACATTTTGGAGAGGGAATCTACATGGAAAGATACTCTTTGGAAGGGATCTGTGGGGAGGAGAATGATATGGGGGGGGGGGGAGGGGGAAGAGGGAGACACAATCCCCAAAGGAGGGTGAACAAGACATAAGAAATGTTATTCGTCTAAAAGGTTACATTGAAAAAGTGACTTTCTGCCAAACCAAAAGAATAACAATGGATAGATGTAATACACCACAGTAATTGGAATAATAAGTTACCATAACATTTAGGTAGAAGTGGAAATTAATTTGTCGACTCGCATGCATAGTCTATGTATTCACCCCCCCAAAAATTGTTTCCAGATTTTTGCAATCTGGATGAAATGAGTCCTAAATAATTGAAAATTTATATAGGAAAAAATATACGTCTGTCTGTCCGCCATCTGTCTGTGCAAAAACTTTCAAATGGCTACAAGTTTTGCTGTACTTTATTTGATATTGCATGAGTGTATTTGAAGCCAGAGGTCAATGTCATCTCGAGGTCGATAGCATAGAAAGTGTAAAGTCGGTATTACATTGCACCTTATTGTAATTTAAGTTCAATATTAATAATCTATAATTAAAGTGAAATTTTGTGAAAATTTTTCACCATTTAATTTTGTTTTTCCAGGTCATTCATTTTTGTATTAAATATTGAGATCCGTAAGGAGCATGTGAGTCATATAAGCTTTGCCCTTCTAGTTTTATAAATTATTGACTTGCATGCATAGAAATGTGAGAATGTAATCAACAACAACAAAAAAATTTTCCTGAATTTTGTAAATCTGTGCGAGACAAGTCCTAAATAGTCCAAAAATGATAGCGAAAAAATTGTGGGCCGTGCGTCTATCTGGCCGCTGTCCGTTGACAATCATCAGCTGTCTGTCTGTGCTAAAAACTTTAAAGTGGCTGAATACTCTAAGCCTATTTCACTATCACAACCAGACTTGGTAAGATGGTGTATGCGCATGAGACCTCATAAATGATCAGTCAATAAACGATTTCACTTCAAGGTCAAATTCACAGGATCATCAAATGATAGTCAAATATTGAAATTTTTTCACAGAATTTCACTTTAATTCTAGGTTATTAATATTGAACCTATGATTCTTTGATGCATGAAAGATATCAAGGAGACACACATACTATGAAAATTTGGTCAACCTCACTCCAACGTCAAGGTCACTGGAGCTGTCCTAAGTCTGTGTAATTTGAGTGACCTTGCCCTAAATTATGAGAGAACTAAAGTCCAAACTTGTTATATTTAGAGAGGATAGATTGATCTTTCATAGATGTTCCATTGTTGGATTGATCATGATGGTCAGGGTCATTTCAAGCCTTGGAAAAACATGCAATCTGGTCATCATACAGTGGAATAGCTGTTAACCCATAGTATGCAACAATATTTGGTCATTTGATCTGATATGCATGAGAGAGATCGCGTGAGGGTCAAGGTCACTGAAAATCAAGGTCCACCTAAGGACACCGTTTTATTTTGACATGAAACAACTTTTGCTGTACTTTATTTGATAGTACACAAGTATTTGGAGCAGGAGATAAATATCATCTCAAGGTCAAGAGCATAGAAAGATCAGAGGTGGTATTTGCATTTTAATGCCACTTTTTAATTTTGTTTTTTCTGGACATTCCTCTTCAATTTCATGTCAGATATTGCTGGTTCCGTAAAGAGCGTGTGAGTAATATGGACTTTACCCTTCAGTTCTAGTTTTTTTTATATTGAAGATAGCACCACAATTTTGCTTTAATCATATAGTGTCCTATGGAAGAAGAAGAAGAAAAATGCAGCTGAGCTGAAAAGTCTTCAATAATATGGCTGCTAAACAAATGCTGCATCGACATAGCAAATATGGACGAAATGAGTTCTTAATTGTCCAAAACTTATATCGAAAAAAAATTATCTGTCCGCCGTCTGTCTGTGCAAAAACTTTAAAATGGCTACAACTTTTGCTGTACTTTATTTGATAGAACATGAGGGTATTTGGTGCCAGAGGTCAGTGTCATCTCAAAGTTGAGTGCATAGACAGACCAAAGTCGGCATTACTTTGCATTTTAATGCCACCATTTCATATTTTTATTTATTTTATTTTCTTGTTGTTCTCATTTACATGTTAAATATTGCGAGCTCCTAAGGAGCTTGTGAGTCATATGGGCTTTGCCCTTGTAGTTTATTTGTATGCTGGCCTTAATGGTATTAATGGTACAATTTCTAGCTTGGTTATAACATTATTTAATTTGTTTAAGTCTTGTTCTCTCTCTCCCCACTAGAAATGAAGAGCTTTGTGTGTGATTTGTCTTGATCTTGGTAAGGAGAGTGATATGTAGTGGCAGGGCTAACAGTGATTGTTAGTACACAATAGAATGTGTGTGGTAGTGAACAATGTTCTAACAACTAATGGGGGATAACTGTACAGTAACATTTTTTAAATCGCATGAACTGTGACTTTGCTTCCAAGTCATAAACTTTGGACTTGGCCTTTTTTAAGTCATGATTTTTCAAGTCATGAACTTTGAACTTTTCTTTTTGAATCACATGCTGCAGTAATTACAATGTGAGTCTGTGTATTCACACATACACACCCTGACCCACACCCATTCCCCCAATTTGTGTAAAGTCATCTTTTGATTTTTCTACAGTAATGTTAAAAGCAACATTTTGAAATATCTTCTCAAAAACTGCTGACTTTGTCCAATAATGCTTAGATGATACCAGTCCAGTTGAACTAATAGTGTCTACTTCCTTGTTAATATACCACTATAATAGGTATATCATGCTCTTTGATAAGTCTAGCTATCTTCGCAGCAACGTAAGCCCTGAAAGTGTGTACTTCCCTTTCCCTTTCCGCAATGTAATGTAACATCTTATTCAGCCCTTCTCAGCAAACACGCCAAATGGTTTTGCACTATACAAAATAAGGTAAAATCAACAGTCACACTGTTGTGCTAATAATGAGGCATTGATTTAATGTTTTTATTAGTACAGATATAGAACAAAACCAAACGCTGAAGAATGCAATTCATTTGGTAATCATCAAAATGGTTTTATTTGTAATACTTTCTGCCCTTTTTTTTTTAGTGAATATGAAGAAAATCATTTTCTGCTCCTTTTGTTTGTGTATTTTAGAAATAACAAGGAAAGTTTGAAAATGATACTATCATAATGAAAATTAAATAATAATAATAAAATACGCTACATTCATGCCTTTTCCTCCACACCACCAGTCAGGCTCAGAATGACTATCCTCCTTACGTCATTACACATACAGTGATGTCCCGAGGCCTCGGACATCGGTCATGGTCCGATTCGTTTGGAAAATGACCGAATGCAAACACCTGTGTCCCGTCAAATGTCCGATTCTATTGCGAAATTAGCGGTCATTGTCCGATAGTATTATGACTAGAGCGGTCACTGCAAGAAACATCTGTACAAACTAGGGTGTCAAAGCCGTTAAATCGAGTTTGAATAGTGGACAATGCTAGACTATTATCACTCTTTAGTACATTCCGTCATAGACCAATATAACGTATATTATGGTCTATGATTCCGTCGAACAACAAAAGGGCCGCAACTCTCGACACTTTTGAAAGGGAAATAACCGACACCATACTTCCTCTGCAACGATCTTACTACGCTCAAAATGCCGCCGAAGAAAAAGCTTTGTGTTGCTAAAGGGCAGTCTGTTTTGAGCTCGTTTTTGAAGAAAAAAGAAGCACCATTAATCGGTTCGCTTCACAATCTGAATGTCCTATTGCTTTTATGTAGTCAGGACATGGATGTCCGATTAGTTTTATGATTTAGGACATTTTGTCCTATTGCCCTCTAATCCTAGGAACACCACTGCACATAAGCATTTAGCATAAAATGTACCAATTACTGCTTATGTTGCTATAAATAAGCATTTAGCATAAAATGTAGAAATTACTCCTTAACTATTAATAAGCATTTAGCATATTTGCAGGATTACTCCTTACATAAATAGTAATTAACATTAAGCATAAAATGCAGGAATTGCTCCTTAACATAACGAGAAATAAGCACTTGGCGTAACGTACATGCCCTGCGGGGAAACCTCATGTTTTCATCGCAAAGAATGTGTAAAATCACATTACTAAATCACAGTATCATAAATTGCCATGTTGGTTCTAATATATGATACCTTTAATGTGCCTTCAATGGCTGTAATAGCCACAGATTTGCACATTCAGTATTTCGGTATTCAGTATTTATTATTATTATTATTATTACTATTATTGCTGTGGTATTATGTGGATGTGGTGATGTTCATATGGTGTTGTCAACCTGGTATGATGGCTCAAAGATGGTGGCATACGCTATGCGATTCCAACTCCAAGCAATGCAGTCTTTGTTTTTTCTTCTTCCACATGTGACATACATTGTTTGAATTATTATTATTAAATGTTGCCTCAACATCTGTGAAATATTGATTAAGCTATAATGTATGTGTTGTGAATCATAAAATCGGTTAATCTTTCATTTAACGTCAGTTTACACATTTAGGTGATATTAGACGGAATTATTGATTATTGTTAAAAATGTACAGAGTTATGTGTGTGTATGGTTGTGTGTATAGCAGTGATCTAGGACTATCTGAATAACTATGTGTTTGTACATCAATTTTGGTCCGTGTCTTTTGATCTTGTATCGCTATCAATGGCTTCATGGTTAACTGCTGTTGTCAAGTGCTGACTTTGCTGTCAACTGAAAAGAAGCAAATTGTATGACACATTGATGCTACTAAACTACGACTTCTTGATTCTATCAGCTCTGTACATACAGTCTTTGATATATATAGATCGGATACCAAACTACGACTCTTGATTCTATCACAGTTCTGTACGTCGTCCTTGATATACATATATATATATATATAGATAGATATCTGTATTTTTTTGTTGTTGTTGTGGCAGTCTATTACCAATTATCTGTATTTTTTTCCTTTCAACTAAATATGTATTACCAATAAAACTTTTTCTTTTCATTGGAATATCATTATGATGAAAGGTATGTGATCTTTTTTGTTGGACTATATTGCCAAAGTGATTACAAGAGGGAAGAAATGTGGCAGTTAGTTATTAAACTGCAACAATCTCTGCTATAAGTTTGATGATGCTGAAGAACTGTAGCTCAGGGATGAAGAAAGAAGCTATTGTGGTTTGCTATTATAGTATAACTGTCAGCTCAAAAAGCTTCTGAAGGTGCTGGACGACAGCAAGATGAAGAACCTAGCACTCTGGGCATGCTTGCTACCATCAACGCTCGCTATCGATTGACCACAACACTTCTGACGTTTCTTGACAGACACTTTGACTTGGTGTTCATATTGGATTCAAAACAAATGTACAGGAGAATTTTGTACAGCTCTCTCATACTGGTGTACTCAATAACGGATTAAGAAGGTGGAAGAGAATTTGGGGACAAATCTTTCAGGAGGAAACTGAAGCAATATTTGATACATTAGGTAACTGTTGTTAACTAAGGTCAATGGCTTTGGCTAGAGTGATGTTGCCACAGACACCAGTCACCTAAAAATGTTATAGAGTCACCCATGTCTTGTGAGATGCCTGCTCATTATACTTTCTTGCATTATTATTATTATTATTGTTATTTTTATTATATATTGATACTATTTATATATAGTAATCTATTAATTATCACTGTGCACATTATGGAATAAACCACCTTATATATTGATGAGAGAGGGAAATGTTATTACAGTGTAGTGAAGTGCATAAAGAATGGTTTGCTTCTTTGACTGCAGGTTGACCCAACAGCTGGAGAAAAAGATGTGACCATCGTTGAAAAGGGAGGATACTTTGGAGGTCAGACTCTCTTTCTTTCTCTCTCTTGATTCATTCTTGTAACAGAATAACTGGTATTTCTTCCACACTTAATCCCATACTTATTTATGCCTATGGTGGGATTTTTAAACAGCAGGTAAAAGAAACGGAAGATTTTCTGCTGCAGCATGACAGGAGAATTCAAAAGTACAATTTTCAGAGTGTCGTTCTCTTTCAGATGATACTTTTTTAATTTTAGTAGCCACTGAAAAGCTAAAACATGTGTGCTAAAATTTGGACCCAGGAACTGTTGAGAGATTTTAATATCCCTAGCAAGCACTGATTTAGATATCTCTAGCAAGCACTGATTTAGGTACAGGGTTGCCAACCACTACGGAATTTCCGTAGTTTACTCCGGAAATGAATACGCGGCTACGGAGCTACGCAAATCGAAAATTAATTTTCGACGATAGTATTACAGTTTTAACGAGTTTTATTGAGCGCCTGTGCCTCCGTAGCACCTCAAGGTCACGGTCATTCAGTTTACGTGCACGGTGTAATAGATTACTCTCCCAGTGCTTGTTAGGAAATTCGACTAATCATTGTGAAGTGGTTTTGCAAACGGCCAATCGGTGCACAAAACCTCGACCTTTCTGTGACACTTTCGTTTCCGGGTCACGTTCTACAGCGCGAGAAGAAAAGTTTGTGTGCGGCGTATTTTGAATCCATGATGCCAAAAAGAAAGAAAACTAGCGATGAAAGCCCAGAAAAAAAAGAAGAGGACAGCAAATCAAGAGTACAGGAAAGAGTATTCTGAAAAAATTCCGTGCATCACTGCGTCATCGAGATTAAAACACAGTGTGTATTGTACAGCGTGCTTGGCAGATTTTAGCATTCAACATGGCGGCTTCCACGATGTGACGCGACACGTGAATGGCAACCATCACAAAAGTCGTTGCTCTGATCCAGAAAAGTTAGTCCCTGTTCAGTCGGTAGCCACCTTCTTCAAGCCCGATATGGATCTCTCAATAATTCATGCGGAAACACTCTTCACGACCTTCGTTGCAGACTGTGTATGCATGTCTTCGTTAAAAAAAAAAGCGAGTTGGTAATGGCTACTGAAAATGTCATAAAACTACTGAAATTCAGAATTTTTACTACTGAAAACTTTTTGGGGGGTTGGCAACTCTGTAGGTATCCCCAGCAAGCACTTATTTACGTATCCCTAGCAAGCACTGATTTAGGTATCCCTAGCAAGCACTGATTTAGGTATCCCTAGCAAGCACTGATTTAGGTATCCCCAGCAAGCACTGATTTAGGTATCCCTAGCAAGCACTGATTTAGGTATCCCTAGCAAGCACTGATTTAGGTATCCCTAGCAAGCACTGATTTAGGTATCCCCAGCAAGCACTGATTTAGGTATCCCCAGCAAGCACTTATTTACGTATCCCTAGCAAGCACTGATTTAGGTATCCCCAGCAAGCACTGATTTAGGTATCCCCAGCAAGCACTGATTTAGGTATCCCTAGCAAGCACTGATTTAGGTATCCCTAGCAAGCACTGATTTAGGTATCCCCAGCAAGCACTGATTTAGGTATCCCTAGCAAGCACTTATTTAGGTATCCCTAGCAAGCACTGATTTAGGTATCCCCAGCAAGCACTGATTTAGGTATCCCTAGCAAGCACTGATTTAGGTATCCCTAGCAAGCACTGATTTAGGTATCCCTAGCAAGCACTGATTTAGGTATCCCTAGCAAGCAGACCTGCCAACCAGTACGATTTGACCGTATTATTTTACGATGAAATTGAAAAAATACGAAATTACGACGATTTAGAAAATAATACGATGAGTTAAAAAAAACGATCATAGGTCTTTGTGAACCCTAAATCTGGTTTATCGGTACAACAGTTACAGCACTGTTAACAGCCATCGCACACGACGCAGCCAGCGATATGGTAGGCCAAGTCGCGCGTTTTGACAATAAAAAATAAAAACGAACCCTTCGTATTGGTCGCGCACTGGCTGCATCGTGTGCGATGGCTATAATACTATCAGAAGACCGGAAAAAGAATAAACCTATTTGCATACAGTTTTGTCCAATCAATGGTCGCGTTGATTTCCTGAACCACCAATGGTATAAATTCTTTCTCAAGCAAAGAAAAACATGGCGGGCAGAGGTAGGCCGTGGAAACGCACTAGTAAATCTCCCCCTGCTACTGCTGACATCGCTTCTAAAAAACAGAGGAGGCAACAACACTTTCTTCCTTCTTACTCTAAGGATTATCCTTGCATCGTCGCATCAAAAGTCAACAGCAAATACGCTCGATGAGGTGTCTGTGAGTTCGATTTTTCAGTCGCGCATGGCGGTTTCGATGATGTGAAAAAATATGTCCAGTCAGAGGCATATTGCAAAGGCTTCGGCATTGAAAAATGCTTCATCAATCGCTAGCTGTCTCAACGAAAGATGCAGACTTGAAAACGATTCGAAGTGAGGCATATTTTACTGCATTTCTGGTGGAGCATAATGTGCCTATTTCGGCATCGGACCATGCTGGACAACTTTTCAAAAAAATGTTCCCGGACAGTGAAATTGCAAAGAGCTATGGTTCAGCTAGAACCAAGACGACTGCTATTTTTAACGAATGTGCAGCTGCCAGCAAAAAAATATCTCAGTGAATGCATGCAAGGTCCCTTTGTTTTGGGCACTGATGGCAGTCAGGAAGGAGAAGACAAATATTTTCCAATTGTTGTCAGAGCTCTTGATCGCAATTGGAACATCAAAACAGAGTTACTAAGCACCCCATCCTGTGACAAATCTGCAACAAGTCAGGCGAAACAAAACTGACTTCCGAGGATCCATGAGCAGGCAAACCCTAGATTCTCTCATGGTTCTAAAGTCCAAAAATAAAGGGCCATGCTATGAGAGAGAATTTTCAGAACAGTTTCTGAAAAAATGCAAGTCGGCAACCAAAATGCAGCAGAGTGCAGCTGCTACTTCAGCAACATGCTCCACCCCCACTTGTCCTTCTAGCAGGTGAAAAGCTTTATACATTGATTATTTGTGGAACTAGTGTGAAGAACACTAAATACTGGAAATAGACATGAATTGAGATACTGCAGCATTTAAGAGATACCGTGTGAAGACTTTTAATTATTAAAAATAAAGGTTTAGTTACAATCAACGTGTAAATGACGTAAAACAGACGCCGCTTTGTAATTATGTTTTTCGTCGTTTTCAAAATACTATTGTTTTATTAAAAATACTATCAAAATTTTATTTGAGTACTATCGAGTCCTTACTGGGGTTGGCAGGTCTGAGCAAGCACTGATTTAGGTATCCCCAGCAAGCACTGATTTAGGTATCCCTAGCAAGCACTGATTTAGGTATCCCTAGCAAGCACTGATTTAGGTATCCCCAGCAAGCACTGATTTAGGTATCCCTAGCAAGCACTGATTTAGGTATCCCCAGCAAGCACTGATTTAGGTATCCCTAGCAAGCACTGATTTAGGTATACCCAGCAAGCACTGATTTAGGTATCCCTAGCAAGCACTGATTTAGGTATCCCTAGCAAGCACTGATTTAGGTATACCCAGCAAGCACTGATTTAGGTATCCCTAGCAAGCACTGATTTAGGTATCCCCAGCAAGCACTGATTTAGATATCCCTAGCAAGCACTGATTTAGGTATACCCAGCAAGCACTGATTTAGGTATCCCTAGCAAGCACTGATTTAGGTATCCCTAGCAAGCACTGATTTAGGTATACCCAGCAAGCACTGATTTAGGTATTCCCAGCAAGCACTGATTTAGGTATACCTAGCAAGCACTGATTTAGGTATCCCCAGTAAGCACAGGTTTAGGTATCCCCAGCAAGCACTGATTTAGGTATCCCCAGCAAGCACTGATTTAGGTATCCCCAGCAAGCACTGATTTAGGTATTCCCAGCAAGCACTGATTTAGGTATTCCCAGCAAGCACTGATTTAGGAATTCCCAGCAAGCACTGATTTAGGTATCCCCAGCAAGCACTGATTTAGGTATTCCCAGCAAGCACTGATTTAGGTATTCCCAGCAAGCACTGATTTAGGTATTCCCAGCAAGCACTGATTTAGGTATCCCCAGCAAGCACTGATTTAGGTATCCCTAGCAAGCACTGATTTAGGTATTCCCAGCAAGCACTGATTTAGGTATTCCCAGCAAGTACTGATTTAGGTATTCCCAGCAAGCACTGATTTAGGTATCCCTAGCAAGCACTGATTTAGGTATCCCTAGCAAGCACTGATTTAGGTATGCCTAGCAAGCACTGATTTAGGTATCCCTAGCAAGCACTGATTTAGGTATTCCTAGCAAGCACTGATTTAGGTATGCCTAGCAAGCACTGATTTAGGTATGCCTAGCAAGCACTGATTTAGGTATGCCTAGCAAGCACTGATTTAGGTATTCCTAGCAAGCACTGATTTAGGTATGCCTAGCAAGCACTGATTTAGGTATCCCTAGCAAGCACTGATTTAGGTATGCCTAGCAAGCACTGATTTAGGTATCCCTAGCAAGCACTGATTTAGGTATTCCCAGCAAGCACTGATTTAGGTATCCCCAGCAAGCACTGATTTAGGTATTCCCAGCAAGCACTGATTTAGGTATCCCTAGCAAGCACTGATTTAGGTATTCCCAGCAAGCACTGATTTAGGTATTCCCAGCAAGCACTTATTTAGGTATTCCCAGCAAGCACTGATTTAGGTATCCCTAGCAAGCACTGATTTAGGTATGCCTAGCAAGCACTGATTTAGGTATCCCCAGCAAGCACAGATTTAGGTATCCCCAGCAAGCACTGATTTAGGTATCCCCAGCAAGCACTGATTTAGGTATCCCTAGCAAGCACTAAGTCCCTTCTCCCCTATCTCTGGTCACCACAATTTGGGCTCACTTGCTTTGGCGTTAGACAATGCGGTCAAAGGCTGAACGCGTGCGTTTCGAGTGAGATCCTGTGTCGGCCAGCGCCTTGAGCAGCTCTTGAGCTGGCAAAGCACTATATAACAATGAAAATATAAATAAAATATACCCATGACTGTGTAAGTAGGAAGAGTTTGAATGTTGAGCATCAAGACCTGTTTGTTTTGTATGTTATCATTGACTTGAAGCGAATCAGAGGTCTTTTTTTCTTCTCCCGATTTGTACACTAGACGCTATGCTTCTTCCTCTGACACCCGTCCTTTTGCAGTTCCATCTGTGCGTACGAAATCACTTGGTGAACATGCTTTCTCTTATCAGGGCCTAGTATTTGGAACAAACTGCCTGTTTCTCTTAGGAATTCATCTTTAATTCTGTCATTTAAATCCTCTCTTAAAACTCTTTTATTTTCCTTCTACCGATTGAAATCGATGAAACAGATCTACAAACTTATAGTTCACATGTCACGGCTGAAACTTCCTTCACTGAAAGTAAATGTTCAGCCACCAGCTGTAAGCTATTTTTAGCCACGCCAGCATGCACAGCCAGCATCTTGGATCTGACTACAAGCAGTTCAGCCAGCGATAAGGGATAGCACAAGGGTTATTTTTAGCCATAGCCTGAAAGTACCGCGTATGAACAGCCGTGATATGTGAGTGTGTGTTAGTCAATAGTTTTTATATATTAGGTAAGGTTACTGTTAATATTTAATGAGTTTTCCTCATTTTGTTTTATAAAGTTATTCTGTACTAAAGTAAGCACCTAGAGCTAAGTCTAGATTAGGCACATAAATAATGATAATAATAATAATGATAATATTAATAATAATAATAATAATACTATGGTCATAAAACAGTTTATTATCTACATTATTGAAGTGAAAGCTCTCAAAGTAACGTATAAATTGTTTAAGAAGACGTTCAGCCACTCCAAAATGTCACCTCTCAAGTCTAGCAAGTCTCTTATATTTACTCATTATGCATCATTGAATACAACTGCTCAAAATCAATTGTATAGAAACAGCGACGGCACATGCTGAGAGCATTGGGTCCTGCACCTCTAACTGCATGTGTGAGCACCTGTACAGACTATTGTAAGGGAGACAAGTCACCCACGGCCTACAACAGATGACCTTTTGAATGGTCGGCCACCCAGTTTACAGTCCAGCTTTACCAATATTAAGACACAAAAGAGTGTATGAACATATAAACAAATAATAATAATCATAATCATAATAATAATAAATGTAGATTTATATAGCGCCACATCACAGCCACAAGTGGCTGTGCTCTCCGCGCTTGACCCATTCATACACCATTTATACTACACAACAACAGTAGGTATATAAAATCTGAATAAATTCACTAAAAATGTACAACATAATGTTAAAAACATTCAATAAAGATATTACATTGAAAAACATAAAAAGGCAACTAAAACTATTATTAAAAAAAATTTTTTGAAGGCAACCAACACTTATAAGAATTATTAAAAGCGAACACCATTAAAAGTGAACACCATTGCCCGTGGAGCGCCACGATATGTGTGCATACTAGACTGATGATGAGATTAAATCATGACTGTGTGTTTATTGAGAAGGCGCTATAGACGGTGTTTCTGGAAAAATAGTTCTCTCTCAGCGTGAATTACACATTGTATTCGTTTTTGTGCCATTTTGATGAGTCCTTGTGACACATTTGAAGATGTTCATGTTTACCATTGTGCAGAGCTGGCGCTGGTGACGCATCAACCTCGTGCTGCCTCAGCCTACGCCATAGGCCATGTCAAGTGTGCAGGTAATACAATCATGTTCACAATACTACACAACATGCTCTTAGGGGTGCATGTGGCGAGGCCAGAAGCCACAGTTCCCACATTTTGATATGTTTTCCAGCTGACGCAGTGCCTGAACAACGTATCGGTGTGATGCAGAGTGTAGAATTAGAAACGGGTGATTGACAGTAGTATTAAATACACTAAGGAAAAACTGCAGGCAGACCCTGGAGACCCCAAATGCATACACGTGCACTTGTACGTCAAGTGCCCTCCTGCCCTCTGTTTCACCCTCCATCTCCCCTGCCTGGAGACCCCAAAACCCTTCCACCATTTTGTTTTTTTTGTGTGAGTACAACAAAGTGTGCGTGTGGTGATAAGAGATTGAATGACTTGGCTGTAATTTCCAAAGAAGTTTTGGCTGATTTTAGTTGTCTGTACCGAGGCATGATTCTGGCCAATGAAGGTGTAGGTAATTAATAGTTGTTACCTCGTTTAATCCTAGACCATACAAAAATAATATTGTTCAAATAGGCCAGGTTTCCACTGAACGGGCAACCTTGATGGCATCTGAGTGTCAGAGGTCTATCCAGCACAGGCACTGTGTAGGCACGTCTATCCAGCACAGGCACTGTGTAGGCATGTGTATCCAACATAGGCACTGTTTAGCCATGTGTATCCAGCACAGGCACTGTGTAGGCATGTCTATCCAACATAGGCACTGTTTAGCCATGTGTATCCAGCACAGGCACTGTGTAGGCATGTCTATCCAACATAGGCACTGTTTAGACATGTGTATCCAGCACAGGCACTGTTTAGGCATGTCTATCCAGCAGGGGCACCTTTAGGCATGTTTATCCAGCACAGGCACTGTTTAGGCATGTCTATCCAGCAGGGGCACCTTTAGGCATGTTTATCCAGCATAGTTACTGTTTAGGCATGTCTATCCAGCAGGGGCACCTTTAGGCATGTTTATCCAGCATAGTTACTGTTTAGGCATGTCTGTTCAGCAGGGGCAATGTTAGACATCAGCATGGGCAATGTTAGGCATGTCTATCCAGCACAGGCGCTGTTAGACATGGGCACTGTGTAGGCATGTCTATCCAGCATAGGCACTTTTAGGCATGGGCCCTCCACAGCCTCTTGACTGTCACATGAGGGTCAGGGTGGCTTTCAGTCTGATTGCCTTTATAAGCTTGGTAGCAGCCCAAGAGCAGAAAAACTCTATTGAAGTGCAGTATAATGATGTGAATAGCTTTTGAACTTTCAACGCATTGATGTTAATGGCTATTGCGAGTGAGATATAATGATGTAAATGGCTATTGAGAGTGCGGTATAATGATGTAAATGGTTATTGAGAGTGCAGTATAATGATGTAAATGGCTATTGAGAGTGCAGTATAATGATGTAAATGGTTATTGAGAATGCGGTATAATGATGTAAATGGCTATTGAGAATGCGGTATAATGATGTAAATGGTTATTGAGAGTGTGGTATAATGATGTAAATGGCTATTGAGAATGCGGTATAATGATGTAAATGGTTATTGAGAGTGCGGTATAATGATGTAAATGGCTATTGAGAGTGCGGTATAATGATGTAAATGGTTATTGAGAATGCGGTATAATGATGTAAATGGCTATTGAGAATGCGGTATAATGATGTAAATGGTTATTGAGAATGCGGTATAATGATGTAAATGGCTATTGAGAGTGCGGTATAATGATGTAAATGGCTATTGAGAGTGCGGTATAATGATGTAAATGGTTATTGAGAGTGCGGTATAATGATGTAAATGGTTATTGAGAGTGCGGTATAATGATGTAAATGGCTATTGAGAGTGCGGACTAATGATGTAAATGGTTATTGAGAGTGCGGTATAATGATGTAAATGGCTATTGAGAGTGCGGTATAATGATGTAAATGGTTATTGAGAGTGCGGTATAATGATGTAAATGGTTATTGAGAATGCGGTATAATGATGTAAATGGCTATTGAGAGTGCGGTATAATGATGTAAATGGTTATTGAGAATGCGGTATAATGATGTAAATGGCTATTGAGAATGCGGTATAATGATGTAAATGACTATTGAGAGTGCGGTATAATGATGTAAATGACTATTGAGAGTGCGGTATAATGATGTAAATGGCTATTGAGAGTGCGGTATAATGATGTAAATGACTATTGAGAGTGCGGTATAATGATGTAAATGACTATTGAGAGTGCGGTATAATGATGTAAATGGTTATTGAGAGTGCGGTATAATGATGTAAATGACTATTGAGAGTGCGGTATAATGATGTAAATGACTATTGAGAGTGCGGTATAATGATGTAAATGACTATTGAGAGTGCGGTATAATGATGTAAATGACTATTGAGAGTGCGGTATAATGATGTAAATGGCTATTGAGAGTGCGGTATAATGATGTAAATGACTATTGAGAATGCGGTATAATGATGTAAATGGCTATTGAGAGTGCGGTATAATGATGTAAATGACTATTGAGAGTGCGGTATAATGATGTAAATGGTTATTGAGAGTGCGGTATAATGATGTAAATGGCTATTGAGAATGCGGTATAATGATGCGAGTGTTCTGTTTATGATGGCAGTGCTGGACGTGCAAGCATTTGAGCGTCTGATGGGACCCTGCATGGATGTGCTGAAGCGCAACGTTGGAGACTACGAGGAGCAGCTGCACAAGATCTTTGGCAAGTCGTAAGGCGCCATCGCAGCCACCGGCTTTCCCCAATTCCCCCAGGACAGCCCCTCCCTCCTTTTTGTTGTTGTTCATCTATGGCTCATCTTGCTGGACTTACCCCACCTCCCACTGTGTGTGCCCTCCATCCTTCACTCCTTGCTCAGGGGGAAACCAGGACCCGTTGTATGTTGTACTTTTTTTTCTTTCTTTCTCTCTCTCTCTCTCTCTTCTCTGCCTATTCCACTGTTGACTTATCTATGGAACAGTCCCGCAGTTATCTAACCCAGGGTTAAAGAAAGCAAAATGGGAGTCCGTCTCGCTGTGAGCTCGGCTTTCAACAAGTGACTGTGACAAGAGCTCCTCAAGGCAAATAGATGAGGGCATTGCTGACCAATAAATCTGATACATGTCTTTATAGACTTTGTTGGTAGAAACTGCTTTGGGAGAGAATGTCTGAAAGTTGCCTTTCATAAATTGATATTTGTTCATTGTTATTTCCATTTGTTTTTGGACATTATATGTGTACTGAGCCCACAATTTTGGGGGAAAATGTATGCTACAAAAACTTGTTGTAATTAGAATGAAACTATTTAAAATCAAAGGCTAAGGTCTGCATTAAATATATGGCGTACAATTTTATGACAGATTTTAGTAATAAAATCAAAGCAATAAATCCATGAATTTGTTATCGCTTTGTTAGTTTTCTTTTGCTGTTTGATGGCCACGTTCTGTGATGCTACCGTTGTGTATGGTGGTATAGAATGTTAGTTACATTTTGAACCTGACCCAGCTACAAACTTCTCACCTGCTGTATGGCCAGGCAAAACGGGAATAAGCGCAGACGTTTGTGAGAGTAGCATTGACCTCGTTTTGCTGTATGTTTATTATTTTTACATAGTCTGTGCTCAACTTGTGGATATTATTTTATGTACAAGTCCCTGCAAAAATATTTAGAATTGGACCCGAAATGTTTTATCACAAAGTGAGGACTAAGAAGACGTTTTGTCACCTCCGACAGCTATGTATATTGTTTACATTAATTTATCAAGTATAGACGCAGCGTTTGTGTTGACAGCTTCACAGCTCCATACAGTTTCTCCCATCTCCAAAATGTGCAAACCCTCAATTGACGACCGTCTCCCAAATTGTATTTATATATATATATATATATATATATATATATATATATATATATATATATATATATATATATATATATATATATATATATATATATATATATATTTATAAAGACAATTTGAGAGACGATCGTCAATATAAAATACGCCAAGGGCACTTGTTGGTATTGTAAATTACTCCAACATACCATAGCCAATCATTATATTTCATAACCAAACAAAGCTATTGTTTTGACGCACAAGCTAAGATTGTTAACACCATCAGAGCTAAACCGCATTTGTAGCTTGCTGAAATAGACCAGTGCTGATAGACCTGTGTTGCGCTTCATCATAATGTATTATTTTCTTTTAAAGGCATTTGAGGTATATTATTACTCGAGTGTAAATAATCTGAATTTATTATTTGCAGCAATATTGAACAATTTGTTATTGTTTTTTCTCCTGTTCAAACAAAGAAATGGATGATGTTTAAGAAACATTTCAATAAAATCAAAACTATTGTACATGGCCCCTCATAAGATATACTGAGTGATATTGATACATAGATCTCTGCAGGCATTTACAATTGCAATGTTTTTGTTCCAGTTCAACTACTATATTTATCATTATGGCGAGTGATGAGCAGTATTTATTGTGATTTGAATTGAGAGCTAGTCTTTAGGCCTTTTTTTAGTGCTAGCACATTGCACCGTTTCAGTTCTATCAAGTTAGGACTGCCACCATTGTTAAATGCCATGAGCATGTTGGCAGCGAAGATAAGTGCGCTATTTGTTACTCAAAAACTTGTATTGTTTAGTAGCGTTACTATTATTTTGAAGTACAAGCACCATTTCAGTGGACAGTATTTTTGGATGATGCGTGCGTGCAGTATTGAGGCCCAAACTAGCAAAACGGCCTGGGTTGAATCAATTGATCATTACCTTCTTGATGGACTGTTGAGGATCTTACCAATAACGGCTATCTTTGAAGCAGTATTTTAAAAGCGATCTTGATTTTTCAAGGTCAGATTGTAGTGTTTATTGAGACCTAACTATTCCTTGTGTGAAGAGATGAGAGATGTGTTTGTGTGACTTTGTATTTTTTCATGTTATTTGTTGGTTAAATAGGGTAGCACGAGAATAGGGTATTGTAAGCGCCTCTGTTTTTGGTCTTCTACCAGGCAAGGTAAGATAGGGTAAGGTCGGATAGAAACCGTTATTCTTTGTCTTTGAATGACAGGGCAGTAGCAGCTTTGGGGCCTTTTCAGAAGTTCAATGAACAAAAGCCTCGGATTTACATTGGTGGATTGTGGGTCCAGTTGGCTGAAACCCAGTTGCTGGGATAACTTCCATAAAGTGGCTAAATGAGCAACACTTGGTCGGGAGCTAATCCTGTCAAAATGTCACACTAATGAAGCCAGCGCCACCGTGTGGGAGAGAAAGGAGGTGAAAGAGCACAGCAGCAGCTATGTGAACAAATACTGAGCGACATAGGGACCAGAGATGCCCCTGTGAAAGTTTGACACTGATGTAGCGCAAGCATCGCGGTGTGGGAAAGAAAACTGTGGGCCAGGATCCGTATTCAGAAAGACCGCTTGTAAACCCTTCAATAGGTTGATTATCTCAAGGTATAGACCTTGCGGTAATTTTTTCTTATCTTAGGGTTGGAGAAAACTGCCGGTAAACTTATCTTGGTATTCAAAAAGGCCTACCTGACGCATTGTCTCTGCCTCAAGTTAAATTTGAATCCTCCTCTATTACGCATGCGCTCTTCGATGACAACGCCACCAAAGCTTTCTTAGCAGACGACGGAGCACACGAAGGAAAAAGCAATTTTTTCCATTAAAAAAATTTCGTATAATTAGAATTAAAAGAGGAAACCAAAAACATTTTACTTTCGTACTTCGCTTTGGTCATTATTCTACCATCAAAAAGAAAATATTTTACGGCAATTTTACAGGCACAAGCAACAGTTGCAGTGAAGAAAGAAATTGTGTGGCCGGTACGCATGTTCCAACGCCTCTCCTACGTCATCCACACTTCGCACGATGTAGATTCTTCGAAACTTAAATTTCATGTAACGTTCTACATCATCAAGTATATTTAGAGGATTTCATCTGTCCCGAATGATACTGTTCCTTCATCTCCGATGCAAAATCGTTGAGAAAACAATTGCATTCGCCATTTTTACCTTGGCAAGGGTACGAGTTACGGAGTGGGGTAGCATAGGTAAAATTATTGGCCGTTTGGCCGAGTAGCATTGTCAGTTTCAACTTCTCTGAATATCAGGCAAGTCCAAACCAGCGGAAGGTAAAAATTTTACCAGCGGGTATTGCCTTTTCTGAATACAGACCGTGGTGGACCCATGACCGATTAGCTGCAAGAGTGCTCATAAAACCCGGGGCATATTTGTCAAATGTGGATGAGATGTGACATAGCTGAAAGTCTCGGACACAACAAGAGTGTATTATTGAGATCTCTTGTGATGGGAGTCCAGATCTGATCTGTTGAGAAATGTCTCATTGCTAAACATTATTTGCTGTTTTCACCAACAGTATCCACCTTTTTAATCTATTGCACAAACATTTTGAAAACATTTTTGTAATAAATTGTTTTTTACATCCTTTCGATGAAACGTTCATTATTTTCTTCTTGAGTTTTTATTCTTAAAAGAAATAACACTTTTGTCATTATTGTTGAAAAACATAAATAATAAAAGTGTATTTTTAAATGATGAATTATTGTGACTTCTACTTGTTCATCCATCTTTTTGTGTTATGTTCCCTTCATGAGGAGAAGATAAAATAACCATTTTGACCGTCTGCCCAAGTCATCTTAGGATTGGGTTCTATTTTACTGTTTGATATTACTTCTCCTCTCAAGCAATGGCGGCACACATGGTTTGGTGATAGTTTACAAAGCCAACTTGCCATTTTGATGTAGATCTGATTTTTCCCTCAGTTGTTATTTGCGAGTGGTTGAGCGTGTGAATGAGTTTTGCCAAATAAACTGGAGACCTTAATGATGTGTTTCCATAATTTTGTACTGGACTTTTAATTTTATTTTTAAGTTGTGTTCTGCACCAAATTGTTGCATGTATTACAGATCTGTTAAGGAAGAACCGTTGATTCCAGTGCTATTGTCTGTTGGTTGACCATTGTTGTTAGTCATGCACAGAATTAGTCAATACAAACCCATGTGTACAATATCTTTGGTCAGTTTTGCTTGTGTTGGTCCAGTCAGACACACTGTGCTCTCCAATCTTTCTTGATACTTTGCTCTTTTATCTTGCTTTTCTGTTTGTTCTTTGATGCTGCATTTTATTTTTCTCTCAATCTTTTCTTTCCGCACCTACCCCAGTACTTCCCTCTCCACATATGTATGTATGAATGTCGTGTGTAATGGATAAAAAAAAAAAAGTTAATCTTATGGAGCACTTTGACAGCTTAAAAGCAGTGGCTGATACAAGATCGTGCTGAAGCTGCCCACCTGCTGCCTTGGGCAGATTGTCTGGCTCTCTAGACAACTGAGCACAGTCCTGGGCGACATGGGATGGGAGAGAAGAGATCTATCACCTAGTGCTTGCTGGGTGTAGTCGTGTAGCCAGCGCTCGCCCCTGTAGGACATGAGTGTCAAGATCTTTAAAGACCGTGCAATGGAATGCGTTACCGCAAAGATTCCGTTTATACTCTCGCTCAAAGAATTTAATTTCAAGATCACAGGGTCAACAAATGTTAATCCAAAAATGAAATACGACAGACCATCACACAAGCCATTGGACAACACGACATGCTCACAGTGGTGAAGAAACGGAAACTCTGATGGTATGGCCACGCCACCAGAACATCAGGCCTTGCAAAGACCATCCAGCAAGGAGGCAGAAGAAGAGGGAGACAGAAAAAGAGGTTGGGAGGACCACATTCAAGAATGGACTGGCTTGAGACTGAGCGAAGCCATGAGGGTTGCTGAGGACAGAGAAAGATGGAGTACGCTGGTTAAAGGATCATCTGTGATGCCCTAACGACTTTTGAGTTACGGGATAGGATAGGACAAAGAATTTATTATATAAAAACAAGGGAGCATACCATATTTGATATCCTTGCTCCTACAAAGAATATAGCCAAATACAAAAATACACTGTTAACCATCTACATTACTTAAGCGGTTTTTTTTGTTTTTTTACTCTTATGCATAGCAAGGTGAGTCTATGTACACCCCCGTTGGGGTGCCGGGGGTTTCAGTATAAATAGTATCCCCACTTTATGGAAATTTAGTGCTTTAAATTCCTACTGTCGCTGTCTTTCTCATTTGCTCTTTCTCATTCCTGCTCTTAATCTGCTATACTATCGTCTTCTTCGCTAGACCAGTCTCCTACCTTTTTTCTTGAAAACTCTTCCGGGACAAGACTCCTAGTTTGTGTATGAGGTCTGTTGGATCAGCTTGGGAATGTTGGACGCTTTCTGCCAGGTGGTCACTAGGGCTACCTATGATGTTATTATTTAGCAATGTAGGCATTTTATATTTATGTGTTTTGTTGATAATTTATAATGATGTTTGTATTCTATTTTGTTTTTGTAAACGGTGGTTCGATAAGTTGGGGTGAAGCCTCAGCCGTCCCCTGCATGGGATATCTTTATTGTAAAGTGACTGGCTGGTGGAGGGCATTCAGTTTTCCCACTAGAGTTGTTTCAGCAGATCTTTTATGCGGATTGGGGGTTGTCCGGTCCTGAATTGGCTCGGAAGAGTCCGCTGGACCTAAAGCAACAATTATGTAATGTAATGTAATGTTATGAGTCTATGTACTCGCCACACACTAACCCATCCCCCTACCATTTCCCCCAAAATTTTTTTCAAGATTTTTTCAAATCTGTGCAAAAGATTCCTAAATAGTCCAAAAATGACATAAAAAAAAAAAAAAGTTTCCGTCGGTCCGCCTTGTCTGTCCGCTGTCTGGAGGTGCAAAAACTTGCATGTACATTAATATCTCGGAACCTATTTCAACTAACACAACCAAACTTGGTAAGATGATGTATATCCTAAGACCTCATAAATGATAAGTGAACGAATGACTTCACTTCAAGGTCAAGGTCACAGGGTCAACAAATGTTAGTCAAAAAATGAAAGTTTTCACAAAATTTATCTCTTTTTTTCCCCAAGTTATTAATATTGAACTTTATTCTTTGATGCATGATAGATATCAATGAGACACACATCCTATGCACATTTGCTCAACATCACTTCAAGATAAAGATCACTGGAGCTGTCCAAAGCCAGTTAGTATAGGTACTTTAAACTATGAGAGATGTAAAGTTCACACTTGTTGTATTTAGAGATGATAGGTTGATCTTTCATGTGTTGTTTTTGTGTTGATCTTTAAGGTCAAAATTATTTTAGGACTTGCAAAAACATACCAAAAATAGGTCATCGAATAGTGTAATGGCTCTATTTAACCCTTAATATGCAACAACATTGGGTTATTTGATCATACATGAGCATAAGAGGTCATGTCAAGGTCATCCCAAAGTCTGTTTTTTTGGCATAAAACAACTTTTGCTGTAGTTTTGTTGAAATTACTTGAGTGTATTTAAAGCCCGAGTTCAAGGTCATCTCAAGGTCAAAAGCATAGAAAGATCAAAGTCGGTATTACTTTGCATTTTAATGCCATCGTTTCATTTTTTTTCTGGATAGTCACTTTCATATTAAATATTGCAAGTTCCACAAGGAGCGTTTGTGCCCTTATATTAATAAGCTGGTAAATCCATTGACGTCCAGGAGAAAAAGGGCAAGGGAGGCAATGATGACCAAGGTCCAAGGCTGACCGTTCCAATGACCACTGCTTCCGCTTCCCAGAAACTCTGAAAACCAAGGCAGGAAGCAGCCAACAATGAGCAACATGAGGAAGGGAGATAATCCCGTTTGTTTGTTTTATAAATTTAAAGTCCCCGACACATAAGCATATAGGAGACTGTGATAATTCCGTTGTTTGTAGATTATAGTCACACGACACTTTAGCATATTGGTGACTACTGGACCGATTTATACTGACACCAGCGGGCCAGTTGTTGGTAAAGGGGAAAATAATATGATCACACGTTGACCAATCCGGGATTCGAACCAGCGACCTTTCGGTTACTAGCAAGACGCTCTTACCAACTGAGCTACCCGGCCCGGGCCCCTCTTGATAATCCCGTCAAAAGTTCCACCCTTATGTACTGGAGGAATTAAAGGGACTCATTTTGACTATTTATCCTTTTAACAGTCACAGCCAGTGTTGCCCCACTGAAGAAAGAAAGCTTACAATACAAAAATAACTTTGTGGAAAGTATGGTTATTTCGTTAAATGAACAAATTCCGTAGTGGGTGTGCCTAATAGTAGCAACAGCCGATGTCTACCCAGCCGACATTCTAGAACTAAAAATAGCAGCTATCAAAATCAGTAGGAGAGGGAAACGTTTTTTTTATTTATTTTTTTTTTATTTTAAAGTTTCTCGTAGGATTTTTTATTTTTGGTTCATAAAATAGACCGTACCCTATCCCAAACACCAAAGACAAATTCTTCAAGCCGCATGGTTTATTGAAAAATAGGGTCAAAGTCACACGGCTATGGTATTGATGTACCGTTATTTAACAGGGGAAATCATTCCCGGTGAGAATCAGGCTGGGAGGAACTCTCCTCGGATCCGCGATTTTTCGAGAAAAGGTACCGTCACTCCCAAGAAAATTAAAAAGAGGTCCGAGAGAAAAAATCGCTCCGAGAAAAAAAAAATCAATCACAAAACGCAATCAATCCAAGTCCTAATCTCGATCCATGACTGTGTCCAGCTTTTTTTTTCTCGTCACTAAAAGTGCCGCCCGCGCCCGCTATTGTTACATCGAATTCACTGCCCAATAAGGCTTACTAGCATCACTTGACTACAGTGGACAAAGGCGATGTTGAACGTTTGGCGGTTCACGTGAAGTTCAGTCCTTTGTCACTGTCCGCCATTGTTAGTTTATAATCACTATACTATCATGGTCAAGTCGTGTGTTTCACGTATTATTAACCGCGGAGACCCTTTTGAAGAAGGGGAAATCAACAACAAGTGGAAATGGGAATGGCTTGAAAAGATGGCGAAAGTGTAACTGCACTCCATGTCATGGGTAACTACTACTACTACTTATACTACTACTAATGATAATGTCCTTATGAACACGTGATGAATATTATGAAAAATATCCACGTTTATCTCTTACTAAAATCATTCTTTTTGGGTGTACATGCTATGAAACGTTCAGCTTCTGGGGGGCGAAGCCCCCCAAATCCCCCCACCGGGGCTTCGCCCCTGGACCTGACCAGGGGCCTTACGGTGGCCCCTGGACCCCGGCCGGATTTAAGAGATTTTTGCTTTCGACTGTTCCCCAGCCTGAGAATGGAAATGGAAAATGCAAACTTTGGCAGTTGGTTTGAGCTACGAAAGCCCACTTTATCATTGTGTAATGTGATAACAAAGCCCACTTTATCATTGTGTAATGTGATAACAAAGCCCACTTTATCATTGTGTAATGTGATAACAAAGCCCACTTTATCATTGTGTAATGTGATTACAAAGCCCACTTTATCATTGTGTAATGTGATAACAAAGACCACTTTATCATTGTGTAATGTGATAACAAAGCCCACTTTATCATTGTGTAATGTGATAACAAAGCCCACTTTATCATTGTGTAATGTGATAACAAAGCCCACTTTATCATTGTGTAATGTGATAACAAAGCCCACTTTATCATTGTGTAATGTGATAACAAAGCCCACTTTATCATTGTGTAATGTGATAACAAAGCCCACTTTATCATTGTGTAATGTGATTACAAAGCCCACTTTATCATTGTGTAATGTGATAACAAAGCCCACTTTATCATTGTGTAATGTGATAACAAAGCCCACTTTATCATTGTGTAATGTGATAACAAAGCCCACTTTATCATTGTGTAATGTGATAACAAAGCCCACTTTATCATTGTGTAATGTGATAACAAAGCCCACTTTATCATTGTGTAATGTGATAACAAAGCCCACTTTATCATTGTGTAATGTGATAACAAAGCCCACTTTATCATTGTGTAATGTGATAACAAAGCCCACTTTATCATTGTGTAATGTGATAACAAAGCCCACTTTATCATTGTGTAATGTGATAACAAAGCCCACTTTATCATTGTGTAATGTGATAACAAAGCCCACTTTATCATTGTGTAATGTGATTACAAAGCCCACTTTATCATTGTGTAATGTGATTACAAAGCCCACTTTATCATTGTGTAATGTGATTACAAAGCCCACTTTATCATTGTGTAATGTGATAACAAAGCCCACTGTGTCATTGTGTAATGTGATAACAAAGCCCACTGTGTCATTGTGTAATGTGATAACAAAGCCCACTTTGTCATTGTGTAATGTGATAACAAAGCCCACTTTTTCATTGTGTAATGTGATAACAAAGCCCACTTTATCATTGTGTAATGTCATATTTTATAATGTTAGGGAACCCCGTTTTACCCAAACTGAGTGAACCAAACCTTTGAATTGTCGCCTTTTAAAACAAGCGGAAAAGAACATAATTATATAGGCCTACATGTTGACGCCAAGACTGTGAAGATTCCAAAACAAGCGTGAAAGGAGAACATGTGGAGTTTACATGTCACCCGACAGACCCCCACCTTTAGGACAGAGCAACTGTGGTGTACGGCTGAAGACGTTGTGTAGCAGCACACAGCCAGCCAAAACGTAACGTTCACAGTGCTTCCAACGTTGACAACATCAATCACCCATCCTTAGCTGCCAGGGCCGGATCACTTACTCTTGGAGGGGGGGGGGGGGGGGTCCAAAAATATTTTAAGGGGTTAGGGGTGACAAAAACGTGTCCGCTCGAGGAACTTGAGTAAAATGAGGAACGTTGACCAGTGTCAACTAAATTAAGAGCTTAAAAAAAAACTCCATATATATTTTTTTTCTGACTGAGTGAGGTACATCGAATGGCCAGGGGGGGGGGGGGGTTCCGGAACCCAGGAACCCCCCCCCCCCCCCCCAGATCCGGCCCTGAGCTCTCCCCTCCCTCCCTCCCTCGTCTCTTGTTCGTCAGCAAGTGTCTGACTTTTATTGTGTATGAAGCCGGGTGTTTAGGATGAATGCGTGAGTACTGCGCTTTGAACTGATATTGTTCATTGGGAAAAAGCGCTATATAAATATCATTAATTATTATTATTATTATTATTATTATTATTATTATTATTATTATTATTATTATTATTATTATTATTATTATTATTATTATTATTAACATGAATTTTGAAGGAAGTCCTTGAGCTCTGTAGCTTTAGAAGCTGATTTCTTGCTCACTCCCTCTCTCTCTTTCTCTCTCTCTCTCTCCCTCCCCCCTCTCTCTTTCTCTCTCTCTCTGTGCATGTGATAGGTACCCTTACGCCCACTCATCGTGATATATAGGCCCACACACACATTCTTGAAACAACCGATGCCT
Organism: Oncomelania hupensis; assembly: GCA_036898135.1. Lineage (NCBI taxonomy): Eukaryota > Metazoa > Mollusca > Gastropoda > Littorinimorpha > Pomatiopsidae > Oncomelania > Oncomelania hupensis. The sequence goes on along the minus strand of CM072514.1, from coordinate 88,198,420 downwards.
TCCTCAAGCTTCCCATGGGGGTAGATAACGAGGGAGTGTGTGTGTGTGTGTGTGTACCTGTAAAACGGCTCGAATGAGGAACGGAATTTGCCTTTTTTAGTACAAAATGAGGTAATTTTGTCGTTCCCCGTTTGTCTGCCGTTCCTCATTTGTTCTAAGTACATGGCAGTGTAGTTGTAGTGCATCTGCACTACAACTACACTTCACGAAGTGTACTTTAAGTGCATGTGCACTACAACTACACTTGGCCAAGTGTAGTTGTAGTGCATCTTCCAGACGGGTAGGATAAGGAACTTTCCTCGACGATTAGGGTAAGGCACCCGCCTCGACGATTAGGGTAAGGCACCTGTTTAAGAAAAGGGTTAGGGTCAGGGCTAGTTGCAGCGCTGCAACTAGCCCTGACCCTAACCCTTCTCTTGAAGGGGTGCCTTACCCTAATCGTCGAGGCGGGTGCCTTACCCTAATCTTCGAGTAAAATTCCTTATCCTAGCCGTGTTTTTGAACAAACTTGACCTAATTCGCCTCCTAAGGAGCGCGAAGTAGGTCAAATTACCCCATTTTTACCTCGTACACGCCTCTGTGTGTGTGTGTGTGTGTGTTACTCATTTATTGTCTATTATTCACCTAAGTGATTTAGATATTCAAAATAAGAAATTGAGCACATTAATCAACAAATTTAAATAATTAACTATATCAAATAATGAACTCATTAACTAGAACAACTGAGAAAAATATATATAATAAAATAACTCTCCCCTTTCCCCCCCCCCCCTCTCTCTCTCTCCCACACTCCTTTGATAATACACATGGACTTTTCATTCAACAGTCACTTAAAACCTACATAAATCTTCCAACAGATAAATTACACACTTTGCAAGCTTTAAACAACCTGAAAAAATTAAATCACTTAGTATCTTAATGTTTTTCATTTCCACTCATAGTAAAAAGTCAAATTCATTGCATTTAAACAGTATATGAACCAGTGAAAAAGCGCAATTTCATGAGCAATAAATAAATTTACAAAATTTAGTTCGTAATTGTTACGATTGAGACGCGCACGATAGATCCGATCATTTTGTTTTGCGCATGCAATAACAAAGTGTATTTACCTTGATTTGATTTTGCGTTGTTGCTAGAAGAAATATCAATCAGTATTTCATTTATTGTCTTTTGACACATTCAGGTGATATTAGACATTAATTAATAACAATAACAATATAAATAAAATCACAATTAAAAAAACCTTATAACAAAATGGGATGAAAGGGGAAGAGGGATTTAACACCAAAACTATAAAACTAAAGTCTACCAATAGGAGTCATTGCACTAATTTTTACAACTGCTGTTATCTGTGAATGATGTAATACATCACCTAAAGAATGTCCAGATTCAGTCAAATGATGTCCTTGGTTTTCATACATTGCATTTAAAACTGGACATTCAAATAAAATGTGGTAAACTGATATATTTTTGCCACACATACACTGAATATCTGCTGAATATTTAGTATTCCATGAGTTCATTCTTAACTTGCTAGAAGAAGCTTTTTTATAATGTTGATAATTTTCGTCGGTCGATATTGTTGATAATTTTATGGGCAAAAGCTGGTCGAATCATGTGGATTCGTAAACAGTATGTGACGTAAGATAGTGCATTGTTCCGGTGATGAGTTTTATTTTGACTGGGTGTTATTGCGTCATGCTGGAACGTTCGAACTTTTTCTCGATTGCAGAGAGGCTATATAAGTAATGCACTGTCTGTTTGAAGGAGCGATTTATGTTGATTTTTTAATAAAGATCTTTGTAGTGATTTTCGGGAAGCGATCTAGTATGCAGTTGTTGATGTTTGCTGAATAAAGATGGACAACTTTATTCGACGACTCTTGCCTTGTTGCTGGGTGAACAGGCTGCGTGGATAAACGAATTCGAGTTACACATATCAAGATTCAAGCATCGGGGCTGAATCCGCTACTGATAAATAACCATGTAACAGTAATGAATTTATGAAAATTCTATATGCTAACGTTACAACAGGTCTGGAAAAATCAACATGTAATGAATACTAGGATGAATATTAATTGTGTTTTCTTAAAAGAAATTTTCTATTATGTTGATTGCTTCTTTAGTAGATAAAGATATGCGATCAGTAACTGAATTCAAGTTCAAAGCACCGTTCTTTGCCTCTCGGTCTGCCCAATCATTAAAGATAAAACTTAATGTGATGGTAACGTTTTAACAGTTAACAATTAATGAGTGTGCTTTCTGAAATGCACATCACTTAAAGAGCAAACGGCTGCCTGTGTTCATTGCAAGTTTTGGGGAGGTTCTCAGATTAAAAAAAGATTCGTGAACCGAGGTTCTGGATCTGAGAACCTCGAAAAAAAGTTGTTGAACCTCCCTGAACATTCCAATTAAGACACCAAATAAGGTGCCGTCTCTATTATGCTATGCTAACTGTACTGGACTGTACTATTACTATACACCCCCGTTGGGGTGCCGGGGGTTTCAGTATAAATAGTATCCCCACTTTCTGGAAATTTAGTGCTTTAAATTCCCACTGTCGCTGTCTTTCTCATTTGCTCTTTCTCATTCCTGCTCTGTTCTATCAATCTGCTATACTATCTTCTTCTTCGCTAGACCAGTCACCTACCTTTTTTTCTTGAAAACTCTTCCGGGACAAGCTCCTTATTTGTGTATGAGGTCTGTTGGATCAGCTTGGGAATATTGGACGCTTTCTGCCAGGTGGTCACTAGGGCTTCCTATGATGTTATTATTTAGCAATGTAGGCATTTTATATGTATGTGTTTTGTTGATAATTTATAATGATGTTTGTATTCTATTTTGTTTTTGTAAACGGGGGTTCGATAAATTAGAGTACAGACTCAGCGCCCTCCCTGCGTGGGATGTCTTTATTGTAAAGTGACTGACTAGTGGAGAGCTTTCAGTTTTACCACTAGGATTGTTTCAGCAGATCTTTTATGCGTATCAGGGGTTGTCTGGTCCTGATTTGGCTCGGAAGAGTCCGCTGGACCTAAAGCAATAATCATGTAATGTAATGTAATGTACTGTATACTATAGTATACTATACTATACTATGCTATGCTATGCTATGCTATGCTATACTATACTATACTATACTATACTATACTATACTATACTATACTATACTATACTATACTATACTATACTATACTATACTATACCATACTATACTATGGGTAAAGAGACAGACTAAAAGAGAAACGTCTTACGGTCGACGGCAGCCTCATAACTGGCCCAGCTGTCGTCATCGTCCAGCACGGGTTGCTCGCTGCCCCTCAGACAGCCCTGCGTACAGCGATTGGCGGGGTCGCTGACGTTGCACACAATGACGTCACAGTGCACCAGCAGGGAGGAGCTGTTGTCGGACAAGAACTGGAAAGCCTGCAGCTGCAGTGTCTCCTGCGTGATGGTGCGGTTGTCGTGCAGAGACGGGTCCTGGCCACATCTGTACATGACATTGAAAAAGAACGTGAAGCAGTTGATATCATATAGACCTAGATCTACAAAGACCCGTGGAAGGCAGTCTTAGACAAATACGCCAGAGGAACAGTTCATTGTAGCTGGTCCGATAACCTCAAGGAATGGATAAACATCACCACGCCAGTCCTGCTGTCAACGACAACCAACACAATGCTATGGAGGAGGAGAAAGTCAGCTTTTTCTGCCATCGTGTCCCCCCGACGACCAGGTAAGTCAAAGGATTGTTACGAGATGAGATGAGGAGATCTAATATTAAAGATGATTTCGCACATAGACAGAGAGAGAGAGAGAGAGAGAGAGAGAGAGAGAGAGAGAGAGAGAGAGAGAGAGAGAGAGAGAGAGAGAGAGAGAGAGAGAGGGTGGGGGGTTGCTAAATTCAATTTATGTGTGTAGGATCTAGAAGGATAAGCCCAACTCGCCCATTATTCAGGAACAGGAACTGTGTCCCGGTGGTGCCTTCAGCGGTGGGCGTGGCTTTGCAGTTTCGGGCAAACACCTGCAGACTGCTGTCATTGGAGAAGAGAGAGAACTTGATTGACAGGTCCTCACCAGGCTCCAGCTGATGAGAGGTACCTCCCACATACTGCTGGCCATTGTGGTACAAGTTCATTCTGCAATCAAATATCTTAAATAAATCACTCAATTAAATGTATTTACAACTTAAACAGCAGCAACATTAACAGCACACAAATGGTTGGCTCGTCATACAGCAGACCTCATAAGGTCAGATAATCCTTGACCTTGTGACTCGCCATCCTCCAAAGACCAAGAGCACGAAAAAAAAATCAATCTGTCGTTAATAATTGGCTTTAAATCTACTTTAAATTGAGAACAGTACAAATACTGACTGCTTTTAGTTAAAATTAATTGTAAATTTCCGTCCTAAAATTATAATTCACGATTCTGTTCTTGAACTACTGAATTTGATATCTTTACATCACATTGGCCAATTACAAACTCGATGTGCGTTGTTTGTTTTAACGGCCAATCAAAATTGAGTTTCCCCGAGCGCTGATTATGATTAACTGACTGTATTGATAACCAAACACGTCATCAACAAGGACGTCATGATTACGTGAGCTGGTAGTGTCCCTGTGCTACGTCAGAGAAGCGAATCTCGCCGTTGTTGACGATGTACCAGTTGCTAAGCATCAGCTGGTTGCTATAGTGACAACGCACTGTCATGTTGACATCGCGAACACGGGACACCAGACCGAAAATGGGTGAGTCACGTGTCACAACATTGTTTTCAAACAGGAAGCCATCTTGGACAGGCTGAAAAATAGACGTAATAAAAATATTATTACTAAATCATTAATTAAGTAAAATAATTCATAATGTTGGCAAAGCGTTCCCACTATCCTATCATTAACATGGAATGCGTTTTATTGTTTTAAACATTTGAATTATATATTGGTTGTTGTTGTTGTTGTTGTTGTTGTTGTTGTTGTTGTTGTTGTTTTTGTTTGTTGTTGTTATGTGTCAATACTCACTAATCCAAACTGCCTATGAAATAAACATGTTGAAAATGTTTAAATGAAAGAACTTAGGAAGTGCATGAAAACACACGTGTAAGGGAATAACCAACTAACTATAGTTAACTGGATTGGCTATCATTTTACTATAAAAATCTATCAGCTAAACTTGATTGATTAGATCTAAGCTAAGCAGCGAAATGTCTGAATAATTAACTACAACTGACGCACTAGGTGACTAAACTGTCTAACTATTCAAACTAATAATTGAAATTATCATTAACTAACCCACCAATCAACAAACTAACCCACTCACCAACTAACCGATCACTCACTATCAAAAACTAACACACAGGAGCAGTGTTTCCCGCAACGTACCTCTACACTGCACTGCACGAATGAGTAGAAAATAAATATACCTATATAGATCAAGCAGTCAATCAATACAATGTATTATAAATAGGTTTTAATGAACATTAAAGTTTAACGTCTGCTGCCACCATTGGCCCAATGGCAGAGGGGAATCAGCATTCAATGGTAGAGGGGGTAGCTACTTTCAATAATGGTATTGGAAATAGTCAATCTAACATTTCCAAAATAAAAATTGAATTTCTATTCCGACTTCTGTAATAGCGATCTCTTCAGATCGCCGCGCTTTGAGCTCGACCGGAAAAAAGCGCGTGATAGCATCTTGTATTGTATTATTAATTAAAACAACTCTAATTATCTCTTACTTGTCAACATGTTAGCTCACCGACGGAGTTTATTTTCCCTGAGGGTCAGGTTTTATCACCTGTCATCAAACCGCTTAACCACACCGCAACCTTACTAAGGTACAAGTGTCATTTTAATTGTAAAGATCAGCATTTGTCCATGGTGACATTTACCACTGATCGGGTGCCGCAGCGGCCAAGCGGCACGGAGAGGGTGATGTGCGTAGCGTTGCCTGCAGCACGACAAGTGCTGTTGGCCAGAGTGACGTACTGCTCATGCAGGCCTGGCCACTGGCGACGTAGAAACGTCACCTCCATCGTTTTCCCGCAACGTACCTCTACGCTAGGGGCTGCAAGAGGGAATAGAAAATAAATAGACCTACATCGATTGGTCAGAACACGGCCGCCAGGATTGTCACCCGCAGCAAGAAGACCGACCATATCACTCCGGTTCTCCGACAACTTCACTGGCTGCCAGTCAAGAAGAGGGTCGACCACAAAGTCCTCTCTCTTTGTGCTACAAGTGTGTCCATGACCCCACCTCTCCCCGGTACTTGAGAGACATTGTCCCTACCCTCAAACCCTCAAGGCGCCTTCGCTCCTATTCCCAGTTTATATTGTCCGTTCCAAGTGTTTATGGTCACACAAAGAGGGGCGCTTGGGTCACCGCTCCTTCTCCCACTGTGGCCCAGCGTTGTGGAACGCTCTCCCCCAGGACCTAAGAGTGGTAGAGACACTTGACTCTTTCAAAAGGCGTCTGAAGACGTATCTTTTTTTTTTTTTAACCCTTTTGAGTGGGTACATGGAGCAGTTAGATCAGTGTTAGAGCAGTTAGAGCGGTTAGAGTAGTTAGATTAGTTTTGTTTCTTCCCTTTTCCACCCCCCACCCCCACCATCCTCCTGCGTCCTTAGCATGCTGCCATTATGGACATGTGCGTCACACAAGTGGACATCATCATCATCATCATCATCATCATCATCATCATCATCATCATCATCATCATCATCATCATCATCATCAAGCAGTCAATCAATACAATCTGTAACTAGGTTTGAATGAACATCAAAGTGAGTTAGTCTGTTCCCACCATCGGCCAAATGGCAGAGGGGAATCACCATCCAAGGGAAGAGGAAGCAGAGACCTAAATCAACACTGAACCACCAGAGCAATCAGTCTGCTAAGAAGGACAGAGAAAATATACCTCTTTTATCTTACCTACCACGGGATTCCAACCTGCCAGCCGGAGGTTCTACCCCTGAGATGCCGCAGTAAGTGTTAATATGTTTATGCCTATATTTATACGAAGTTCACCCAATGATATTGACTATAGCAAATAGGCATTGTCCACGACCTAGTGCTAAAATCGTTTGTTCACTTTGATTGGAAGTTGAAATTAGGAAAATTCCACTGTTAAAAAATAAATAAATAAATAAATAAAAGCTACGATTTTGTCACCAGAACAGCCATTGACAATAATTCTTCCTCTGCTTCTTAGTCATCTTATGTTCAGTTTCTCTTTATCAACTTACTGGAGGTTTTTGTTAAAGAGTGTTCATATCACAATGGTAATAATATCCACCCTGCCGTGACACATCTTACCGTAACAATTATGGCCATCGGAAGACAGTTGCAGCCCTTCGTCTTGGCATGCGCACACGTAACTTCCGTTCCTGTTGTCGATACATTGATGACTGCAGCCGCCATTTTGAATGTGGCAGAAATTGATGACTGAAATTAAGAATGTTTATATTTAGAACTACAGTCAAGTTGGCCTGGAAATGAAGAATGTTTATATTAAGAACTACAGTCAAGTTGGCCTGTAACAACGGGTTTTAATATGTTGGAAGGAGAGGAAGAAAAGCTCAACATTACTTGGACGAGAGAACGGGGAATCCATTTAAGAACGGATTTAGGCTTGACTTTGGGTTGATAGAACTATATGAATATGATTTATATTCCAAGCATTTTAAATGGGGCATACGTACATGTTTGACATCGATCTCCCGTGGTGATAGGCGAGCAAGAGCACGTGATGTTAACATCATCTAGCGCTGTGCAAGTGGCGCCATGTTGGCACGGCTGGCTGCGACATGGGTCCGCTGAGCACAACAAACAAACGTCTTCACTCAACCATGGTGTAAAGGCAGGAAGAGCGCTATTAGAAGATGGAAATTAAATCGATTTAAAAAAACAAAGGAAATGTTTCATTGGCTGCGTCCATATTATTATTGAAGGAAAGGAGGAAACCGGGGTACCCTCAGAAACCCTAAGTGACCTGAAATATCACGTGCCTAAGTCACATTAGTTTGTCCCCTGCGAGGTTCGAACCCACGGACTTCGGTATAGAAAACCAGCACCTAACCAAGTGCGCAACAACGAGGTCAACCTTTTCAAATATGGAAGTGAGATTTGGAAAGTAGGGTTGACATTGGGCATGGGTGTTACACTCGGTTTGATGGTGGTGTTTTTCTATCAGTATCTGATTCAGCCCCGATGCTTGAAATCCTGATAGGTGTAACTGATTCGTTTATCCACGCAGCCTGCTCACTCAGCAGCAACAAGGCAAAGTCTTCGTATGAAGTTTTCCACTTTTATTCAGCACACATCAACAACTGCATACAATCGCTTTTCCACTCTCAACTTTTTACTTTCCAACTCACTATCAACAGCACTCTCTCCTTTTTAAAACAGTGCGGCGATTGTATAGTCTCTACATACTCGGGAACAAACGAGAATATCCTACATGAAACACCACAACCAATCAAAATTAATTTCATCATCACGTGACACAACCCTGTTTGGAATGGAAGCTTCCATGGTAACCAACAGAACAATCCACACGCTTCGAACGATAGTAAACCACCAATTCCCGAAAATTCTCAAACAATATCGACCAACCAAAAATACCGACGTTACACAAAGCTTCTTCTAATAACAACGCAAACTCAAATCAAAGGTAAATACACTCTATTACTGCATGCGTTGCAAAATAAAACGAACAGATCTATCGCGCGCGCTTCATACTATCCTTCGCGTTTCAACGTAACAATGGGGTTTTACGAGTGAACTGGATAAAACAAGGAACTTATTACTCAGGGCCCCAGTGAAGTTCCTTTTATAGATTAACAATTCTTGTTATGCAGAATCGGTACCAAAACTTTTCGTGAAGACGACTGTCATAAAAAAGGTTCACTCTAAACATGATTGTATAGCCTACTTGGCGAATACATGACGTCACATCTACTCACGCTGACAAACTATAGCCACGTGCTCTTCGTCTTTGCAGTCGTTGTGTCCCCACTGACGATGGTCACACTGGTCAAGCCTGGTCTCATGGCCGTTGCAGCTAGTGTCGTCCAGCAAGATCGGGGGGTTGGTCGCGTCTACCCCGATCGTGCTGAAGTTGCTGCCTTGGCGACCGAAGCCCAGCTGCCAACACGCCACCGACGACGCCGCGAAGTCGAACCCGTCATCACACACCGCGCCCCACCTGGATGGTGAAGCTGATGCTGTTGTAGTTGGTGGTAGTGATGATGGTGATGATGATGATGGTGATGATGATGATGATGATGATGATGATGATGATGATGATGATGAGGAGGAGGAGGAGGAGGAGGACGATAATGATAGTGGTAGGGGTGACGGTGATGGCGATGGTAGTAGCTGTGACAATGAAGATAGCTACGACTATGATGATGAAGATGATGTTAAATGAGGTGATGTTAATAACGATGGCGTCGATAATGTCGACAAAGATGGCGACGACGACGATGGTTGTGTTGTCAATGTCGACGCTACTGATGCTGTCGTTGTCTGCTAATGATAAAGAAAACGAAACAGTAAAACACACACACACACACACAAAACAAGAGTAGAAGAGGCAGAAGAAGAAGACGAAAGGTGATGATGGTGATGGTGATGATGATGATAATGATGATGATGATGCAGTACACTCACGTGCCTTGGTAGAAGACCTCTACACGTCCAGCACTGGATACCTGACCACCGGTCAACCGTAAGTCGCCATCACTCTGCAAGCACAACATCATCGTCGTCATTGTGGACGTCGCCAACATATTTAGGTTAAGTAAGTAGTAGCTTCGTCATGGTCGTCATTAACTTAATCACTGTCGTCGTCGACATCGTCATCATCGTCGTTGGTATCATCATCATCACCGTTGTCGTCAATTTTATTATGACCAGGGCCGTCGAGTTTGGCATCATGGCAAATAATTCCGAAGAAGAAGAAGAAAAAGAATAATAATAATAATAATAATAATAATAATAATAATAATAATAATAATAATAATAATAATAATAATAATAATAATAATAATAATAAGATGATGATGATGATGATGATGATGATGATGATGATGATGATGATGATGATGATGATGATGATCATCATCATCATCATCATCATCATCATCATGTTCATCATCATAAACATCATCATCATCATCCACAACAATCACAACCACAGCAAAATCAACAACAACAACGACAATAGAAGAAGAATTAACACAAACCTGAGCTTGCACGCTGTGTATGAAGAAAAACGAACACAGCCACATCAACAACATTTTCACTGACTCGGATTGTTTTGAGAAAGGGGTCACAGAGCACGCCAAAATGATACCGCTAAAAAAACAACTCCAAACCTGATCATAAACTATTTGTATTAGTATGACTGTGACACTGGAGTCAAATAGTCGACACGGAGAAAATAAATGCGAAAGTAACTACTGCAACTTGCCAGGTATCGGAGAAAATATGTTCCGGTAGCACAATGGCAAGTCTTTGGACAATTTGGTTAACGGAAACGGTCGACCGGGGATTTGGTAATCGTTATAGGGATGACCCGATTAGAAACGCGGACAGAGAGAGAGAGGAGAGAGAGAGAGAGAGAGAGAGAGAGAGAGAGAGAGAGAGAGAGAGAGAGAGAGAGAGAGAGAGAGAGAGAGAGAGATAAGGCAACCTGACCTGGTTCTTAAAGCTTTTATCAATTCTCCAGTCGCTCCTTTTATTTAACTGACATTGTTACTTATGTTTTCATGTGTTTATAAATTATCTTTGTTTATGCGCATAAGAGAGAGAGAGAGAGAGAGAGAGAGAGAGAGAGAGAGAGAGAGAGAGAGAGAGAGAGAGAGAGAGAGAGAGAGAGAGAGAGAAGACGAAGGGTCTACAATGGGTCCCGACAGGAGGTCCTCTCCAGGATCGTACAAACAACTGCTGCCCTGACAAGGTTGAAGCCCATTTGGAAAGACAGGACCATCAGTCTACATTCCAAAGTAAGACTGCTGCGCTCCCTTGTCATCTCCATCTTCCTATATGCTTGCGAAACATGGACCCTCACAGCAGATCTCCAACGAAGAATACAAAGCATGGAGATGAGGTGCTACAGAAGACTTCTGGGCATTTCCTATACCCAACACATCACCAACGACGAAGTCCGACAGACCATCACACAAGCCATTGGACAACACGATGACCTGCTCACAGTGGTGAAGAAACGGAAACTCCGATGGTATGGTCACGTCACCAGATCATCAGGCCTTGCAAAGACCATTCTGCAAGGCACAGTGCAAGGAGGTAGAAGAAGAGGGAGACCGAAAAAGAGGTGGGAGGACAACATTCGAGAATGGACTGGTTTGACACTGAGCGAAGCCATCAAAGCTGCTTAGGACAGAGAAAGATGGAGTATGCTGGTTAAACGATCATCTGTGGTGCCCCTACGACCTCCTGGTTACGGGACAGGATAGGATAGGATAGGATAGGAGAGAAAGAGAGAGAGAGAGAGAGAGAGAGAGAGAGAGAGAGAGAGAGAGTGCGTGTTTATGTGTGTGTACTTATGTGCCTGTGTAAATGCGTGAATGTGAATGTGTGTGTATGGTCTTTATCATCTTGGTGACAAAAGACTAATAAACCAACCAAGCAACCAATCATATGTACAGAGATATAAATCATAAATCATTACACGTTACATGTTTAATTTCTGTAGTATTTTTATCGTGTTCTTTTATATCTATTGTGTATGCACTTGGATGCAAAAGGTGTACGCGAAGCGTGGCCTACCTAACATGTTTTCAAGGTGTCCTGACACTGACAGCGTACCATTCCAATCGTTTGTATTGATTGCTCTACTTCTGGGTGCAATAAAATCAATACAGGCAAAACAAAAAAATAAATAAAACCTTTCATGGATGCGTTTCCCGCTTTATGAAGTTCATGAGTGAAAACATTATTGAAAGTAGGAAAAAATGTGTGCTCTAATTTTCCATTCCGGACAGTGTGATAACTTTAGATTACTTAGCTCTGCAATGCTTGGAGGTCTTAGATATAAAAATCGCGTTGAGGGAGCAGGAGAGACAACATCGTCATTGGAACCTGGAATGTCAGGACCCTAAATGCGGAGGGAAAATTAGAAGAACTGGCCCACGAGCTGGACCACTACCGATGGATCATTTTAAATAGCGAACTGCGCTGGAAAAGCCTAGATGAAACAACGACCGACAAAGGCCACAAGCTCTATTTCAGCGGGAGAGATGTTAGGCACGAACACGGCGTTGGATTCTTGGTCCACAAAGACATTCTAGCCACTGTCATGGGTTGCCGACCAGTCTCCAGTAGACTAATTACCATTCGTCTGAGAGCAGCCCCTTTCAACATCACCATCACCCAGGCCTATGCCCCAACATCAGACTATGATGACAGCGAAGTCGAAAATTCTTATGAACATCTACAGGCTGTTCTTGACCAAGTGCCGAAGAAGGACATAATCATAGTGCAAGGCGACAGGAATGCCAAGGTTGGCCAAAATGTTCACCACAACTGGGGAGACACATGTGAACCCCACTGCAACAAAGAGAAAAATGACAGGGATCTTAAACTCTTGGAGTTTGCCAGATACAACAATCTGATACTGGCAAACACGCTTGGTCTCCACAAAAAGTCCAGACGATGGACATGGCACAGCCTCAGCGGAACCAGATTGACTACAACATGGTCATGACACGTTTTAGATCAACATTGGCAGGACACGCACTTTTCCCGGAGCAGACGTCGGAAGTGATGATGATCTTTCCGGCTCCACTTGAAGAGAGTACACACAGCAAAGTGCTCCAGACTGAAGTTCGACCTGGACAAACTGCAAGACCCGGAGGTGGCAGAAATATTCCAAACCACAATTGGAGGGAAATTTGCACCACTGCTCATTTTTGGAGCTGGTGAAGTAGATGTCAACACCATGACCACCACCTTCAACTCAGCTGGGACAGATGCCGCCACTGAGATCCTTGGCAAGCACCGCCCAATGAAGAAACCGTGGATCACACCTGGATTTTGGACCTGTGTAATAAACGAAGAGAGGTGAAAAAGAAAATGAACACCTCACAGGAAGCCGATGCCCACCGAAAAATCAACAATGACATCCGAAAGAGCATACGCACAGCAAATGAGAACTGGATAGAAGAGCAATGCCAGGAAATAGATAACAATCTGAACAAGAACTGAAGCGGCTGACAAGTGTTCAACAGCCCAAGGTCTTCCAGATCCAAATCAAGCCTGGCATATGCCTTACAGATGAAGAAGTCTTGGATAGATGGACAGAATACTGCTCTGACCTTTACAACCACACACCAAACGGAGACCAATCAGTTCTAGCATGTCTCCAGAACAGAGAAGAAGAAGAAGAAATCCTCCCTATTCTCCTAGAAGAAGTTGAGGCAGCAATGCAATCAATGAAGAAAGGGATGTCAGCGGGAGTGGACAATATACACGCGGAATCTATTATTATTATTATTATTATTATTATTATTATTATTATTATTATTATTATTATTATTATTATTATTATTATTATTATTATTATTATTATTATTCCTCTTTTTTTCTTTAAAAAAAAAGAATAGTGTGCTGCTGTGCGTGCTCAATGGTGTAAATATGGTCAGTGACGTTTTGTTTGTTTTTGCTGAAGTTGGGTGTAACCCGAAATATTCAGATGGTGTTACTGGTTATTTTTTTCTTATCGATTTACCAAAGTTTTCAGATGATTTATGGAAATTTCCGCCTGCCACGCAACATTTTTTAAATACGCATTTCTCATTAAAATACAAATCGTTAAAATACAAATAACAAATTTACTGTATCAGTTAAAAAGAATAATATTGCTATAATATAGTTAAATAAATAATTGCTTTTGGTGCTTGCAATAAAAATGTCACTGTTTTCTTAGACCACTATAAACTTGCTTTGCCTTGTGCTGAAGGGACATCAACGTATCCATAGCGCTTAGAAATTTTGTCATGGTTTTATTGTTGATATAGATGTGAAATATCGTTGTATGTGTGCAATATGTGTCATGTATTATTTTTACTGTTTATTACTAAGTGTGTCAGTATATTAATAATCATAAAATAATAATAATACTAACTGCTTCAAAATGCGAATCTCGACTTGACTTACAGCTTGAAGCTGTGTCGGGCCTACTTTCTCCCTTTGGTGTTCAAGTAGTTGATTATTCCTTCATGCAAGGAGTGATAGGGTAGATAGGGGTGGATGATGCGTGTGCGAGCGTCCTTTCTCCCACTAAACTAAACTAAGAACTCAACTAGCGAAATAAGGTGTAAAAATACAAATATACATTTATTGAATAAAACATGTAATTAAAAACCCAATTAAGAAACAAAAGAATGAAACCAAAGAAAAGTATAAAGCAAAATTTAAAACATAAAACAGGTTAAAACATTATACACTCAACACATTTGTATAATCATGAATATAAAAAAAAATCACTCTCTCACCTTGTACTGCTTCTAAATTAACACACACATATAAAATATATATACACAATGATAATTTAAATAAACAGTATTAAAACCCCCCTGATGCCCCAGTTCAGTCTTATATATACAAGCTATGTGCACAGTCGTAGATGATGAGGTCCGACTGTGTACTTCTCCTTAAATTTCCCTAACTAAAGTTTTCACACACACAGTTCGAAAATCCGATGTAGATGTATATTATATCTCCATGTAGAATTTCACACAATATTATCTAGAGTCACTGAACAATATAAGTCTTCATCTGTCCATGTGTCCCAAAAATGTAAATTTATTTAAAACCAATGTGATACTGTTCTTTCTTTGCTATAACTATCGAAGGACACAGTGGCTCTTTCTATACTAACAATTCACTTGCCAGACGGCCCCTTAGTTCCGTTGATTTCTCCCCTCCTTCTTCCTGCCTCTCTCCGCCACCTCGGATGACCTCAAGTGCCACCCTCAACTTCTGCTACAGGCACTGCCCTCTCACGACAGCAACCCCCAACTTCCACGGATGAACCGAGGAACACCCACTACAGCAACAACAGCTGCAGCGACGACTACAATGAGTCCGACAACATCAACAAGTCCGATGACGACAAGTCCAACAATAAGTCCAACCTGAAAACAATAATAGTACAGGCTACTATTCTGGCGTAACTTTTACTTCTATATCTATTTCTCTTAAACTACACTGGTCTGCTCGCCTCCTGAAGAAAATTACACGGTTATAATTTCTCTAATACATATATTCACAATTTAACTCCATTTCGTTACACTCACATGATTTATACAAAATACAACCATCATAAAAATTCCACATATTTAACATACATTTGTTTCGTTTATATCATGTATATACAATTTGCTCTTCACCTCTCTCTGTTGACTCTGGCTGACAGCCTCCATTCATCATCATATTATTTACAACAAAAATGCATTTCACATAAAAACATCTCTAAACACAATATCATAATAATAACATAATTTTATAAAAGTTTAATGACATACAATTTCACGTTATACATTCTCATTCACACTTTTTTGCTACTAGCCCTCCCTAAATAGTTTTCTCCCCATTCTCTCCTTGACGATCGCTAGAGACAGGGTCCCAGAGGTCGAATCTCACTTACCGACTTATGATAAGAGATTTCTCTTTGACATTACATGGATAACGCCCGATG
Organism: Oncomelania hupensis; assembly: GCA_036898135.1. Taxonomy (NCBI): domain Eukaryota; kingdom Metazoa; phylum Mollusca; class Gastropoda; order Littorinimorpha; family Pomatiopsidae; genus Oncomelania; species Oncomelania hupensis. Next base: position 88,182,701 of record CM072514.1, on the reverse strand, counting down.
ACGCTCCATAAATGGGTGACAGCTACCTAGCTCTCGATAACCCATTAGCCTCCGGGTGTCTCAACTCAACTACAATCCGGTTCCCAGCTTAATGTCTCACCACTTGGCTTTTCTCCCTGCACCTCTAACGACCCGCTTGCTGCCCAAGTCCAACAACGAATGATCTAGTTCCAGCCAACTTACTGCATTGAGCCTCCAAACTGAGCTCAACGGTTGGCTCCCGGATTTTTAGAAATAGGTCTTCGCTGTCTGCAGTGCTACCTTGTATAACCTATTATTCAATTCCTTGACCCACACTCGACAATAACATCATGTTATTGTCCGTTTAGTGAAAACAACACTGCCTTTTCTGCACTCTCACAGTTTTGCCTTGACAATTGTACTGTTTGTTGAAAGCAACGCCACCCTTTACACCTCTTCCACAGTTTAGCCATGACAAACCTTCCCCCATAGGTAAAAAAAAAACATTTTTTTTTCAATTTACACCTATGACTCATGAGAAACTGTGGACTCCGGCATTCTATGGATCCCTGCTAAGAACATATGCGTCCCCATTCAACTTCACTGGGATGATTTCTGTTCTGCAGTCGTAAGGTTGTCACTGAATTTCCATTGAGCTGCCCCCCTTTCGATAAGTCTGTTAGCGGCAACCCTCTTTCGGCTAAGTGTGGCACAAAACGCCGGTAATCCATGACCATGCCCCGAAATGACCTCACTTGCGTCATCGTCCGTGGCCTTGCGGTCACCTTGATCTTGATGACCTTGTCTGGCATCGCCGCAATCTGACCGTTACCGCCGGTGTGGCCCTGATACTTAAGTTGTCGGTGAACTAACATGCACCTACCTGGCCTCGCGGACAGTTGCGCCTCTCTCAGCTGTGAGCATGGCGCTGGCAAACACTGAATGTGCCGTTCTTTTATCTTTGCCGGCGAGTCGGTCACAACGTTTGAAAAATTTCTTGTTGCGTTCTGATCGTTAGCATAGATTTCGGGTGTGTTTTCGTCCCGTTGAATGTCGGCTCGCGTTTCTTGTGCTATTGCCGTTCGTGCTACGACCGCTGTGGAAATGGAAGTTGTCACTTTTTCCCGATCATCAGGATCTCGCACTACGGCCACTGTGGCGACGTTTATGGTTCCCGTCTCGTATCGCTTCGGTAATTTAGCGCGACGCGTCTTCTGTTTCTTGCCTTCATTCCCTATCTGTTGCTTCGCTAAATGCAAGCTTCTGCAATTTTGCTCTTCAGAACTGCAACATATTCTGACGCTGTTTTCATCAACTCTTTAAGCTCAGCGGCAACCCTTTGGAATGGTGCATTCCCGAGTTGCGCGTCTACCATCGGCACTCGCGGAATTTGATCTTTTGATTTGGCCTTCTTACATTCGTCGCATGACTGAACGTAGCGACGTACGTCTGCCTCTGTTCCTGGCCAGTAGAATTTTGACCATACGCGATCAAGTGTCTTCTTGGCATTCACGTGTCCGGCCATATGTGCATCGTGCGCCAGGCGCATAACATCTTGCCTCAGTGGTTCTGGTACACAGATCTGTTTGTACGTCCTATGGTGACCTTGAAATACCCGATACAATAAACCTTGATGTACTTCGTACTGTACCTTGCCGTTTTTCCATCTGTTGGCTATGGGATTTCCCACACTAGACAGCGCGCGTGCTAATGTTTTGTCTGCTTTCTGCATGGCAATTAGCTCAGTTGGACTGATAGCTAAACCTGGAACTGGTTCGACAGGTGCATTTGCCCTTGCTGCGCTTTCCCTCTTGGCTTGCGCGCGTGTTTGCACTGCCTCTGCTTTTCTTGTCGGAAAGATGGGAATGGTTTGGATGTCTCCGTTCGCGAACTGTACTGTGTTACCTATCAGTACGTCATGCACCAGTTTCTCGAAAACTATGACCTTGATCTTTCCTGATACGTACGGCGATTTCATGTTGACAATTGCTTGTCTGGCCTTCCTCACGGTTCCATCAGCTAACGACACGCTAATCTCTTCCGGCATTACGTCATCGGAATTTACTAGCCTTTCCGCAACGAAAACCTCGTCCGCCCCCGTATCGCATAACGCTGTTACGAATTCCCCATTCACCCCTACTCTTTCTTTTCCATTCATGCTAGCGCGGTCGGCCTTGACCCCTGTTGTTGTTACGTGCACTTGACCTGACAGCACTCGTACACAGCTAGCTTTTCTGCCAGCCTTTCGTTTGATTCACGTCCATGTGCACCCCTATTTCTCTCTTCTGGTCGTTCGTTTGATTCATTTCTATTTTCATCCATATTCCTCTCTTCCTGCTTATATGACCTGAACCTTGACCTTTTCATCTCCCACTTCGCGACTGAGTGTTTCTCAGCTAATTCTGCCACTTCGTTCGCCGTTTTCGGAGCATGGTCTCGGACAAATAATTCTAAGTCTGGATTTAAATTTTCCACCAGTTGTTCTTTCAAGAATAAGTCTATCACTGCATTTGGATCTTCTGGATTGACTTTGGCCATACAGAACCACCTACTCAACAAGTGTCTGAGTTTCTTGAGATATTCTGTAAATGACTTCACTGTTCTGAATTGCTTCCTGTAATATTCCTCATTTCGCCTGAACCTATCCAGTAAAGCCTGTTTCAGTGTTTGATAGTCTTGGGTTTCCTCGGGTGTCATTCGAACGCACACGTCTCTAGCTGGACTTAACAGTAATGGTGCCAATTTCTTGCTCCATATTTCATTTCTCCATTCGTTTAGAGTAGCTATGCGTTCAAAGTGTGTGAGATATGTATCTATGTTTTCTTTGCCTTCGAAAGGTGCCATTCTAATGTTAGAAGAACTATTTTCTTTCAGCATTCTAACTTCTCTTCTCAAATCTCTCTCTTCCCTGTCTCTAGTTTCTCTAGCCTCCCTATCTCTGGCTTCCTGAGCGTATCTTTCGCGCTTTTCTTGAGCTTCGGTCTCTTCTCTCTGAGCCCGCTCTTCTTTTTCTTGTGCCCTACGTTCTCTCTCTGCGTCTACTTGAAGTTTTAGTTGTTGAAGCTCTACTTCATCTTTTCTAAGTCTCTCCTTCCTTTCTTCTTCTTTTTCTTTCCGTTCTGCCTCCATTTCTTTCCTTTCTGCTTCCTCTTTCCTAATTTTTTCCTGCCTGTCTAGTTCCTTATCTTTTAGTTCCATTTCTTCCTTCCTAATTCGATCTTTCCTCTCTAATTCTTCCTTTCGCTCTTTTGCTTCTTTGTCTTCATCAGCCTGTACACCTTGTGCTACGAAAATAGCGGCTGCAGATCCCGTTAATCCGTAGTCTAACGCTAATCTTTGCCACTTAGCTGTTATTGGATCTGGATTACCAGGAACAACTTTTGACTCTTTTTTACTCACGCCCCTTCCTGCTCCTCTAGTTGGTGTTGGTGCTGTTAGCGACCCTGACGTTATTCCTGATGGAGTTATCGTCATCCTACTACCTCCTATGCTAGTGACTGACCCTCCTCCTACTGCGCCTGTACTCGGACTGAGCACACTTGTCACAACTGGTGATGACATCGTCACGCTTGTAGGACCAGTGGTTACTTTTCCCGTACCTGATCGTAAATTATGCGGTTGAGCCATCTTAGCTCTCTACCTCTCGCACTTTATTTACTCAAGTATTTCTTTCACCGTACTTGGACTTATTCCTCCCTCCTATCCACTGGAGCTGTTTTTGTACGTTCGGAGCTGTCGATGCTAATGGTTGGCTATCGCGACTAGCCGTGAACCGAAATTCGACCACCGCACCCTGTCCCCTGCGATCCTACAATGAGAACCCCCACAAAGGATTGACACACCCGTCCCGCACTACAAACCCCTTCACAGACACGCCCCCGCTACAAACATGATAACAACGTATAAAATATATACCTAACACACACAAAAAAATAACGTTCTATGTCCCTACACTACTACCCTCTTTTCCCTGAACGCTCACGCCACACGCTGGTGTTTCCCTGTATGTACCCGGTGTTTTTGTTTATCCCCCGGATCCTTTTACGTACCCCTGTGTACACCGCAGGTCCACCACTTTTGTCGGGCCTACTTTCTCCCTTTGGTGTTCAAGTAGTTGACTATTCCTTCATGCAAGGAGTGATAGGGTAGATAGGGGTGGGTGATGCGTGTGCGAGCGTCCTTTCTCCCACTAAACTAAACTAAGAACTCAACTAGCGAAATAAGGTGTCCTAACCTATCCTGTCCCATAACCCGAAGGTCGTAGGGGCACCACAGATGATCGCTTAACCAGCATACTCCATCTTTCTCTGTCCTCAGCAGCCCTCATGGCTTCGCTCAGTGTCAAACCAGTCCATTCTTGAATGTTGTTCTCCCACCTCTTTTTCGGTCTCCCCCTTCTTCTACCTCCTTGCACTGTGCCTTGCAGAATGTCTTTGCAAGGCCTGATGATCTGGTGACGTGGCCATACCATCGGAGTTTCCGTTTCTTCACCACTGTGAGCAGGTCATCGTGTTGTCCAATGGCTTGTGTGATGGTCTGTCGGACTTCAATGTTGGTGATGTGTTGGGTATAGGAAATGCACAGAAGTCTTCTGTAGCACCTCATCTCCATGCTTTGTATTCTTCGTTGGAGATCTGCTGTGAGGGTCCATGCTTCGCAAGCATATAGGAAGATGGAGATGACCAGAGAGCGCAGCAGTCTTACTTTGGAATGTAGACTGATGGTTCTGTCTTTCCAAATGGGCTTCAACCTTGTCAGGGCAGCAGTTGTTTGTGCGATCCTGGAGAGGACTTCCTGTCGAGACCCATTGTCTGACACAATGGCTCCTAAATATTTGAAGCTGTGCACTGTGTTGAGGGATTGGCCCTGTACTTTGATGTCCGTGTTGATGCCATTGGTGTTGTTGGTCATCATTTTGGTCTTCTCCGCACTTATTTCCATTCCATAAGCTCTGGAGGTGGTGTCAAGCCTCTGTACAAGCTGTTCAAGTTCTTGTTCCTCTCCAGCCAATCCATCAATATCATCCGCAAAACGAAGATTGGAGATTGCTCTGCCCCCTATACTGACTGTGCCTTCGTGATCTGCAAGAGCATCTGACATGATGCGCTCTAGGAAGATGTTGAAGAGTGTTGGAGAGAGTAGGCATCCTTGACGCACACCGATTGTTGTTCTGAACCAGTTCCCGATGACGCTGTTATGGAGGACTGCACTGGTAGCCTTGTCATACAGGCTTTTGATGACTTCTATAATTTTAGGGCTGATGTTGTACACTTTCATGGTTGCCCATAGAGCTGCATGCCAGACTCGGTCAAATGCCTTCTTGAAGTCTATGAACACATGATATAGATGTTGTTGGTGCTGTAGGTATTTCTCACAGATTATTCTGAGGTTGAAAATCTGTTCAGTGGTACTTCGCCCTGCCATGAATCCTGCTTGTTCTTCAGCTATGATTTGTTCAGCTTGTGGTTTCAACCTGTTGAGTATTATTTTCAATAGGACCTTGCTGGGATGGCTGATGAGGCTGATGGTGCGGTAATTTTCACACTCCTGAAAGTTACCTTTTTTGGGAAGAGTGATGACAAGCGACTGGGTCCATGGTGTAGGCCATTCCCCACTCTGCCAGATCTTGTTGCAGATAATGGTGAGAGCATCAGTCATCGCTTCTCCTCCTGCTTGTAGCAGTTCCGCTGGTATGTTGTCCACTCCCGCTGACTTCCCTTTCTTCAGCGATTGCACTGCTGCCTCAACTTCTTCCCGGAGAATTGGGAGGATTTCTTCTTCTTCTCTGCTCTCGGGACATGCTAGAACTGATGGGTCTCCATTTGGTGTATGGTTGTAAAGGTCAGAGCAGTACTCTGTCCATCTGTCCAAGACTTCTTGTTCTTCTGTAAGGCAAATGCCAGACTTGCTTTGGATAGTGGAGACTTTGGGCTGTTTAACACTTGTCAGCCGCTTCACAGTCTGGTAGGCCTTCTTGCTGTTGTTCTTGTTCAGATTGTTCTCTATTTCCTGGCATTGATCTTCTATCCAGTTCTCCTTTGCTGTGCGCATGCCTTTTCGGATGTCATTGTTGATTTTTCGGTAGACATCAGCTCCCTGTGAGGTGTTCTTTTTCTTTTTTAACTCTCTTCGTTTATCACACAGATCCAAAAGTTCAGGTGTGATCCACGGCTTCTTCTTTGGTCGGTGCTTGCCAAGGATCTCAGTGGCGGCATCTGTTACAGCTGAGTTGAAGGTATTGGTCATGGTGTTGACATCTACTTCGCCTGCCCCCAAAATAAGCAGTGGTGCAAATTTCCCTCCAATTGTGGCCTGAAATATTTTTGCCACCTCCGGGTCTTGCAGTTTGTCCAGGTCGAACTTCAGCCTAGTGCACTTTGCTGTATTTACTCTCTTCAAATGGAGCCGGAAAGACATCATCACGAGATCGTGGTCACTTCCAATGTCTGCTCCTGGAAAAGTGCGTGTCCTGCCAATGTTGATGCTTGATCTGAAGCGTTTCTTGACCATGATGTAGTCGATCTGGTTGTGATGTTCCCCGCCGGGACTGTGCCATGTCCATCGTCTGGATTTTTTGTGGAGACCAAGCGTGTTTGCCAGTACCAGATTGTTGTATCCGGCAAACTCCAATAGCCTCAGACCCCTGTCATTTGTCTCGTTGTTGCAGTGGGGTCCGCATGTGTCTCCCCAGTTGTGGTGCGCATCTTGGCCAACCTTAGCATTCCAGTCGCCTTGCACTATGACTATGTCCTTCTTCGGCACTTGGTCAAGGACCGCCTGTATATTTTCATAAAAATCCTCCACTTCGCTGTCTTCATAGTCTGATGTTGGGGCATAGGCCTGGATGATGGTAATGTTGAAAGGGGTTGCTCTCAGACGGATGGTAATGAGTCTACTGGAGACTGGGCGGCAACCCATGACAGTGGCTAGAATGTTCTTGTGGACCAAGAATCCAACGCCGTGTTCGTGCCTGTCATCTCTACCGCTGAAATAGAGCTTGTGGCCTTTGTCAGTCGTTGTTTCACCTAGGCCTTTCCAGCGCAGTTCGCTGATACCTAGAACGTTCCATCGATAGTGGTCCAGCTCGTGGGCCAGTTCTTCTAATTTTCCTTCCGCAGTTAGGGTCCTGACATTCCAGGTTCCTATGACGATGTTGTTTCTCGTGCGGATCTTGCTAGTTTGTCCATCAGTAGCATACTTTTCACCTCCGTCCTGGGGGCCAACGGAAGGCGCGGTCCTTGTGTAGCCGGGCGACGACCGATCCGGCATGGAATTAGTGGATAGCCTCATCATGTGTTGTGTCTTGGGCAAAAAAGACCTGGCAGGGCCCAATCCTCTCCAGGCTGTTGGCCACAGCCGAAATCCACGAATACAGTGTGGCTCGCCTTGGCCCTGAGCACGTGGTCGTTGAACCTGTAGTAACGTGAGGTTCCTCCGCCCTGGCCGGTGACTTCTGTGTAGAAGACTTTCGCCCAGTGATGCCGTGCTAACATCACCCCTGTTAGTCGCCTCTTACGACACGCCGGGAAACGTTGGGTCTATTCTATTTGCCCGAACCCACAGAGCTAAGGTGTAAAAATACAAATATACATTTATTCAATAAAACATGTAATTAAAAACCCAATTAAGAAACAAAAGAATGAAACCAAAGAAAAGTATAAAGCAAAATTTAAAACATAAAACAGGTTAAAACATTATACACTCAACACATTTGTATAATCATGAATAAAAAAAAATCACTCTCTCACCTTGTACTGCTTCTAAATTAACGCACACATATAAAATATATATACACAATGATAATTTAAATAAACAGTATTAAAACCCCCCTGATGCCCCAGTTCAGTCTTATATATACAAGCTATGTGCACAGTCGTAGATGATGAGGTCCGACTGTGTACTTCTTAAATTTAGCCATAACAGCTGTGTAGATCGAAACAGAATTAGATTTAGAATAAAAGTGTAAATGTAGATTATAGTCACACGACACCGAAGCGTATAGGCGACTACTGGTCACATTATTCTGACACCAGCGAACCAGTGGATGGTAAGGGGAAAATAATATGGTCACACATTGGCCAATCCGGGATTCGAACCAGGTACTTTTCGGTTACTAGTAAGACGCTCTACCAGCTGAGCTACCCGACCCCTCATTAGATTTAGAAGTTCAGTTCAGTGGAGCTACAGCGGCTATTTTTATGCACGGATGTTTTACCACAGGCTCTGAAGTCTTTTCTTTCGTCTTTGTAAACTCGTGGGCCTCCTACATAAGTACGTAGTATAGCAAGTATGTAATCGAGGCCTACGAAAGACGAGACTTCCCAGCCTGTGGTTTCACGTAGTCCTGCAAGCATTCGTTCGTAAAACATCGGATAGCTTCGCTCGACTCGGAGAGCTTCGTTCGACTTCGGGAATTGCCTTTTTCGGCGAATGACTGGAACTAGGTTGGAAAAAACAAGTTCGCCTCCCGCACCTTTTATCTCGAGATTCGCCGAATCATTTCCATCCGCCATCTTATCACTGAAAACGCTTCTTGACTGTCCTCTGTTGACGTGAACCCTCTCCACTCCCCTCCTGCAATTCCTTTCTTTCCGGTTGCCCGCAACATCTGTCAAGACGTCCATCCGTACTCAACTAAATACTTTCATGTTCATATGTGCGAATAAATAGAAGACCACAGCAAATATAGTATTTGTTTATGAAGAACATTTATTACATCAGCGTGCGCTCCTATGACATACACTCAGAAAAACCAACACTCAAAACGATTGACCACATGTGTCTGGACCGATGGGTCACTAATTGCCACACACACACCCATCATCACCAACACCAACCACAACACCAACCACACCAACAACCACAACAACCACCTACAGTACCTACTCTTTTCGTTTGCCTCAATGGTTGTTCATTAAGAATTTGTTAAAATATTACTCCATGACTTCTCTCTCTCTGTTTTTTTCTTTTACAATTTTATTAAGGACTAGCTGTAAGACATGTCCATAGGACCTAATGCTATTATCCTATTAAAGGTTTCGACTTCGACTTCTATCTCTCTCTCTCTCTCTCTCTCTCTCTCTCTCTCTCTCTCTCTCTCTCTCTCTCTCTCTCTCTCTCTCTCTCTCTCTCTCTCTCTCGTTCACTATCTGTCTGTCTCTGTGTACCAAAACATAAACCAAACTTGCTAGAATAGCATATATTGTAAAATTATAGTAATTATGTACACACTGGAAGTTTTCTTTATTTTTGATTTCATGACTAATCTGTACTGTTGAAATAATGCAAAATTTTCCGGCTTACTTTCAGTATTTTGTGCATAATAGTTATAATTGTATTTATTCATGTTCTTTATTAATAATGTTTTGTATTCATGCTTGTTTTGAAATTGAAAAAGCTGATTATAAAAAAAACCGAAAACCACAACAACAACAACAACAACAACAACAGCGCACCAGCCCCTTCTTCATCCCTTGACCCACCACCTCCCTCTTCCCCCAAACCTTAAACACTAAAATAATTAATAAATAATTGTTTGTAACATTTTAAATAAATAAACTTGGAAACAAAACACAAACACATTTAATTTCAAACTAACAAAACATTATAAAATAAAATAATGGAAACAAGGTGGCAAACCATTCAAATGAATTTCCACACACACACACACACTCACACACACACACTCACAAACTCACACCCACACGCACCCACACTCACACACACACATACACACGCAAACATAACCGAAAAAAAGCAATTTCAAATGCGTTAATTTTTTTGTGAGTAGTTGTGACATGAGTTTTATTGTAGCGAAGCAAAAAGAAAACGTGGCATGACTGGCAACTATCTGCCAGCAAAACCTTTTCAAAATCCGTTCAGAAATAAGAAATGTATTCGTTCAAGAGTTTGCACTGAACAAATTGTTCTTGGCCATGCAATACCAAAATAATATGAATAAACGATGACGAGAATGATGATGACGACGACGACGACGACGACGATGATGATGATGATGATGATGATGATGATGATGATGATGATGATGATGATGTAAAATATATACGTTGAATTCGAGATTTATGTTTGAAAAAATATTACAATAAGTAAATTTATAGGAACAATCACTCTGCTATAGGTATTTAGCAATGAATTGCCACCATTGACCTTGACCTTTGTCGTAGAGCAAACACGATGGCATGGGAGGCTGGCAAGCAATTCGAATAATGCTCCTATGAAGTTTGATTAAATCCTGTTCCGTGAATCTTGAGACACGTCGTACATTTGGCCCGGTCTGACTCCCGATTATTTCAAAGTATTTCCAGGTAACATATGAACAAAAAGAAAGTCACACATGCATGTGAAGCCAGAGTCTGAAACATTTTGTGTAAAGTTGCAGTTTGTGAGACTATCGCAATCTCTGCCCTCCAGAGCAGTCAGTGAAGAACAGCGTGCGCCATGCGGTCCCATACAACCTGGTTGGACACAGGGTCGGGCAGGTGGAACACCTGACGCTCGGGAACAGTCTCTAGCAACGCCTTCAGTGACGTCAGTTTCGGCATGTGACGTAGTCCCAAGTTCAGCAGCAGTACGCGCTCCGGCATGACGTCACGAATGCTTTGCAGCACGGCACGGGTCATAAAACCAGCTAGGGGATCACGGGCCAAGGCCGGAGTCAAAACGAGGATGACCTTCCAGCTGCGGTCGATGTGTTCCAGCATGTTCAGGGCGACGTTGTCGCCGGGCAATTGGTAGAAGCGAGTGCAGGATTCGTCAGCGGGAAGGTCTTTGATCAGCAGCGTCACGCCTCTACGTTGTTCTAGCTGACGCTTCAGCGGTCCACAAACAAAGTCGGTGTCGGCATCGCAGTAGGCCACGTAGGCGTTCCGCTCAAAGTCCTTAATATCGGGCGTCTTGACCCTCCTCAGCACGGTGTACAAAAAACGCAGTCGGCTGAAATTCTTGGCCACACCCCAAGCAGCCCCAGTCAGCATCAGGAGCACCAGCATTGCGGCCACCGAGAACCACAGCACCGTGACACCCACACAGCGCCGCCAGTTATATAGCCATTGCTGGCCCACCTGTCCCGTGCTGCTCAGAGTACCGTCCTCCGTCACGCACGGGTAGTCTCCGTGATGATCCAGCACGACTCGCGTCTGACCCAACCAGCGAACAAACTCCAGCGAGGAGCACGTGCAAGCCAGAGGGTTACCTTGGAGATGAAGGTTAAGCGGCGATTGTTGCTTGGCAACCAGGCTGTCCAGCGACTTCCGCTCTGTAGTTGTCAGGGTAGACAGTCTGTTGTGAGACAGGTCTAGAAAGGTCAGGTTGCCATTGTACTTGAGGTCAAGGTTAAGGCTCTCAAGGCTGTTACCAAACAAGATCAGTTCTCGGAGTGAGGGCAGATTTGATACCAGGTCCGACTGCAAGTAAGGAAGGTCGTTGAAGGACAAGTCCAGCGTTTCTAGCTTAGCCAAGCGACCCAGCAGCCTAGTGCCGTTGTAAGTGATGAATTGCGTGGCGAAGGACATTTTCTGTAAGGTCAAGGTCTTCAGCATTGGGAAGTTGTCCAAAAAGTCAGGGGAAGCAACGTGGCAGTCACTGCCGCTCATGTTTAGGTGTTGGAGGTTTTCAAGACCTTGAATGACGAACGTGCAGTCGATGAGCCCGTTGTAGGAAATGTCGAGGGTTTTCATACTGCTGCCTCCTTCAATGATAAGTTTACGCGGGAGTTTTCCAATCACGCGAACTATCCCTGATACGTTGAAGAAAGTTAAGTTTGATGGCAGAGCAAAGGATAAACTTTCAAGTTTGAGCGCACCTGTGCAGCACTGCTCATCGTTCTCCGTGTCCGCCGTCTTACTCAACGCTTGCATTGCTCGTTCCAAGCTGAAGGTATTCTGGCTTTGAAGTTCAATGGTCTGTAGTGCGGTGCTGTGTTTTATCAAGCTTAAAAGTGCAAAGTCGCCATGGTGGATGATATTGTTAGACAGGTCAAGGTGGCGGATGCAGGCGTTAAAGCGTGATCCAGGCTGGATCAAGGCCGTGCGTTCTACGGTGAGGATGTAGTTCCTGGAGAGGATCAAGCGGCGCACGCATGTGTCCATCACCCATCGCATCTCAAGGCCGGTGAGATGAAGCCCAGTTCCTCCGCTGCCCGACGTAATTAATTCGTGAGCGTTGAAAGTTTCTACCTCTTGCCCGCTCTGGCTAAAAGCGTAGAAAGTGGCCAGCACATCCTTTAATATGTCAAACCTCGTGCGATAGTTGTTCATTGCCACACTTGTCAGGTTGTTCAGAGGGCAGAATGTGCAGGCCTCTAGGTGATGTATCAGAGAGCAGCCGCTCACATCCACGGTGCGCAAAGATGAGCTGGCGAAGGCCGCGAATGTAGTGTTGGTCAGCTGACGCAGTGAACACTGGTCAGACAGATCCAGCGTCTTCAGTTTCCGCATGGCGCTGAATCCTGTCAACAAACATAGTAACACTGGTCAGACAGATCCAGCGTCTTCAGTTTCCGCATGGCGCTGAATCCTGTCAACAAACATAGTAACACTGGTCAGACAGATCCAGCGTCTTCAGTTTCCGCATGGCGCTGAATCCTGTCAACAAACATAGTAACACTGGTCAGACAGATCCAGCGTCTTTAGTTTCCGCATGGCGCTGAATCCTGTCAACAAACATAGTAACACTGGTCAGACAGATCCAGCGTCTTTAGTTTCCGCATGGCGCTGAATCCTGTCAACAAACATAGTAACACTGGTCAGACAGATCCAGCGTCTTTAGTTTCCGCAACAAACATAGTATCAAACAACGAACGGACGAGGTCCTGAGATACAACAGATGTACATATGTGTATCAATCAGTCAGTCTTTAATGTAATGTCTGTTCACACATTTAGGTGATACTAGAAAATGAAAATGGAACTTTTAAAACACTTTAACTATTTAAAAACATAATATCAAAGAGTCTATAAAAGTGTAACCTTTGGCTGTTGGTCACAAAAGTGCATGTTAAGATCAAAGGTCAAGTGACCATTCCTTTTGTAATTGCGGATTTGGAATTGGTCCAAACTTTTGCAGTAATGGAAAATATTAATATTTAGCTCATATTAGGGTTAGATTTTATGATTCAGCATCAAGTGGTAGTGGATTTAGTGAAAGCACAGGTCATTCTTTATCAACGATGATGTGTCAAATAGGGTGATGTGCAAATACAGTAAATACCTCCGTATGCATTAGTAGATACAGGAGCCTCTCTCTCTCTCTCTTGTATGAGCAGGGGTGGGAATTGTCCGCCATTTGGCGGATTTTCGCCATAAAAAAATCCCATCCGCCAAAAACAATAATGCTTCCGCCAAAAAATTTAAAAAATAAAAAATTTACCCTAGTGCGGTGTTTAGACACAGCGCAACAGAAGTCTCACCGGAAGTGAGAGGTCGAGGTCGTTGTACTTAATCACCGCCATCATGTCTTTAAAGGCTATGATTGTACAGCGTGGTGAAACTTTTCAAGAAGGTTTTGGCGTCAAAAACTAATGGAGGTGGGATTGGTTGGAGCAGTACGAAGTCAATGATGATCGGCTCAGCCTATTTATTCGCAAGCTGAAGAAGCCAGGCACAGCATACTGCAGTTTGTGCGAGTGTGATATCAACTAGAATTCAGAAGAGTTAGAACTAGTATTGAATGGTGCTCATTCAGTCCTTGTGCCTTGGGAATGCTGTTCAGGTAATTTTTTAAAAATATTTATCCTTCTAGGCAAATCTGGAAATATGTTTTTCTTTTTCTTTGGTTGTTTTAGCTGAAGAGCAAGTTGGAATGTCATTGCTTGCCATATTGATGTTGGAGCTATGTTTAGTTTTGACAGCTGATATTCAGATGTTGAATATACAGCTGTGTACATGTTCAGCTACTATGTACAAATTTTGTGTGTGTGTACAGCTCTCTCTCTCTCTCTCTCTCTCTCTCTCTCTCTCTCTCTCTCTCTCTCTCACATAATCACTGTACATGTATACAGTTATATACACAAATCCTTTCTGAATTTATGTTATTTTCTTTATGCTACGTGTCTGTTAGTTGTACATTGTTTATCAGCACTACATCACAGCATTATATTCTTTGGTCATTCAAACAAAAAGCACAAGAAAAAAAGACAAAAATGAATGTTTTTCATACTTCAAAACTACTTACATTTTGCAATCAGAATACGCCAGATTGCACAGATGTTGTTCTTGATTTTGAAAATTTTCTGGGGGGGCATGCCCCCGGACTCCCTAGTTTCCTTTATTTTTCACTTCAGCAATTCCCACCCCTGATGAGTTTAGAACTTTATGATAAGTTGTGCCTAGCAGAGAATTTTCCGATGCAACTTCCTTCTATCACAGATGTGCAAGGTTTAGCCAATGCGCATGTTAAGATCAAAGGTCAAGTGGCCATTTCTTTTGTAATTGCGGATTTGGAATTGGTCCAAACTTTTGCAGTAATAGAAAATATTAATATTTCGCTCATATTAGGGTTAGTTTTATGATTCAGCATCAAGTGGTAGTGGATTTAGTGAAAGCACAAGTCATTCTGTATGATGGTCTTACTGCTACTCCCCTGTTCAGGATGAGGCGATTATAGACACTTCGATGGAGATACCTCCTCAGTCAGAGATGGTAGTATCTCTCAAGGTCAACAAGATGCAGTCTTTCAAAACATTTATTTTAGAGCCCCGACAATCATTTACTAAAGCATGTGGACTACTGCCGGCAAGAACAGTTACTACAGTTCAGAAGGGAAGGGTTACAGGAAAAATGTTAAATCCTACCTACGAAACTATGACGGTAGTACCAGGTACAGTAATTGTGTATCTCGAGGAAGTGAATGAAGTTATTACCCAATTTCAAACACCTTTAGTAGCTCATATAGCTCTAGTACACGCAGATGTACTCTGTGTGCAGTCAAAATTGCAAGATTTAGGTATTGATCTTTCTAATTCCGATCTCTCAAAAGAACAGCAACAGCAAATGGCTGAATTTTTTTAATGTCAAACAGAGATGTGTTTACTATTAATATATCAGAGTTAGGACTCACCCAGCTGCAAGAAATGCATATTGACACTGCGGATAATCCGTCTGTAAAACAACGCCCAAATCGAGTGTCTCCTTATATTAAGGATGAGATTGATAAGCAAGTAAGTGACATGCTCAAGCATCAAATCATTAGGCCAAGCACAAGTGCTTATTCTTCTCCAGTGGTCATGGTCAAAAAGAAAAACGGTGATTATCGATTTGCGGTCTATTATAGCAAATTGAATGTCACTACTACTACAATTAATTATTTTCTTCAGCAGTTTGAGGATTGTATTGACAGTGGTTCCACAATATTTTCAGTTATGGACCTTATGTCTGGATTTTGGCAAATTCTGGTAGCAGAGGATTCAAAAGTAAAATCAGCGTTCATTTGTCATTCTGGACTATATGAATTTGAACGTGTTCCTTTTGGATTAAAGAACTCCCCTGTGATTTTCCAAAGTGTCATGGAAACTGTTTTACACAGATTGAACTATAAAACAGCACAGGTTTATGTTGATGACATCATTGTGTTTTCAAAAGACTTTTAAACACATTTAGACAATTTGAGTGATGTTTTCAACCATCCTAGAGCAGCTAATCTCAAAATAAAACCTGCTAAGTGTCAGTTTGTGGTCAAAGAAGTGGTGTATCTTGGACATGTTATCTCTAAGCATGGTATTTCCGCAGACCCAGATAAAGTTGCACTAGTGAAACATTTTCCTGTGCCTCGCTCACAGCGAGATCTATGTTCATTCTTAGGACTGGCTAATTACTACAGAAAAGTTTTGCAAGGATTTTCTTCAATAGCGGCTTCTCTTAATACGCTGCTTGCTAAGAATGTTCCAGATTTTATTTGACAACCTCAAAGAAGTGTAACCCACTAGGGTTGTTTCGGCAGATCTTTTATGCAAATCAGGGGTGTCCTCTTTCAGCGAAGTTGTGGTCTCGAATTTATGGTCCTGATGCGGCTCTATGCAGTCCGCTGGACCCTGTATGCAATGAGTAACTAACTAACTTGCTAACTTAGCAGTCTACAGAGGAAAAACCAAAGAGTTTAACAAACAGGCAAAACTAGCTAGACAGAAATATAAAGATAAAGTAGAAGAGCAAATTACAACAGGGAATGTAAAAGAAGCATGGGAGGGTTTGAAAACAATGATGAGAATATTATTTGGGCAGTCCAACCGGCGTCGCTTGCACTCAGCAGAAGAAATCAATGACTTGAATCGCTTCTACGCACGCTTTGATGTTAGGGATACTAGGTAAAAAGCTGATGATCTGGTGACGTAGCCATACCATCGGAGTTTCCGTTTCTTCACCACTGTGAGCAGATCATCGTGTTGTCCAATGGCTTGTGTGATGGTCTGTCGGACTTCGTCGTTGGTGATGTGTTGGGTATAGGAAATGCCCAGAAGTCTTCTGTAGCACCTCATCTCCATGCTTTGTATTCTTCGTTGTAGATCTGCTGTGATGGTCCATGCTTCACAAGCATATAGGAAGATGGAGATGACAAGGGAGCGCAACAGTCTTACTTTGGAATGTAGACTGATGGTCCTGTCTTTCCAAATGGGCTTCAACCTTGTCAGGGCAGCAGTTGTTTGTGCGATCCTGGAGAGGACTTCCTGTCGGGACCCATTGTCTGACACAATGGCTCCCAAATATTTGAAGCTATGCACTGTGTTGAGGGATTGGCTTGGGACTTTGATGACCGTGTTGATGCCATTGGTGTTGTTGGTCATCATTTTGGTCTTCTCTGCACTTATTTCCATTCCATAAGCTCTGGAGGTGTTGTCAAGCTTCTGTACCAGCTGTTCAAGTTCTTGTTCCTCTCCAGCCAATCCATGAATGTCATCCGCAAAACGAAGATTGTAGATTGCTCTACCCGCAAGAGCATCTGACGTGATGCGCTCCAGGAAGATGTTGTAGAGTGTTGGAGAGAGTAGGCATCCTTGACGCACACCGATTGTTGTTCTGAACCAGTTCCCGATGACGCTGTTATGGAGGACTGCACTGGTAGCCTTGTCATACAGGCTTTTGATGACTTCGATAATTTTAGGGCTGATGTTGTACACTTTCATTGTTGCCCATAGAGCTGCATGCCAGACTCGGTCAAACGCCTTCTTGAAGTCTATGAACACATGATATAGATGTTGTTGGTGCTGTAGGTATTTCTCACAGATTATTCTGAGGTTGAAAATCTGTTCAGTGGTACTTTGCCCTGACCTCGATGCCTGCTTGTTCTTCAGCTATGATTTGTTCATCTTGGGGTTTCAACCTGTTGAGTATTATTTTTAATTATTATTTTATTTGATCGTTCTTATATAGCGCTTTTTTTAGCTCAAGAGCTGCTCAAGGCGCTGGCCGATAAAGGATCTAACTCAAGCCGCCCGAGACGCCCACCCGCAGCCTTTGGGCGCATGGTCTGACGCCCGGACAACTGAGCACAATCCTGGGCAGCCAGGGATGGGGGAGAAGGACCTAGGTGCATGCTGGGTGTGTTCTTTCACCGGCACTCATCCGTCTAGGACATGAGCGTCAGGATCTTTAAAGTCCGTTATGATGGAATGTATGCGGCACAGACTAGACCTCGGTTTATACTCTCATCCGAAGGAGTAGGAAACGGGAGTAAAGTGTCTTTCCCAAGGCCCCGGCCTGGGCTGGAACCCGGGACCCTCAGATCCGCAAGCCAAAGCTCTACCATTAGGCCACCGTGCCTCCCTTTCAGGAGGACCTTGCTGGGATGGCTGATGAGGCTGATGGTGCGGTAATTTTCACACTCCTGAAGGTTACCTTTTTTGGGAAGAGTGATGACAAGCGACTGGGTTCATGGTGTAGGCCACTCCCCACTCTTCCAGATCTTATTACAGATAATAGTGTGTGCATCAATCATCGCTTCTCCTCCTGCTTGTAGCAGTTCCGCAGGTATGTTGTCCACTCCCGCTGACTTCCCTTTCTTCAGCGATTGCACTGCTGCCTCAACTTCTTCCCGGAGAATTGGGAGGATTTCTTCTTCTTCTCTGTTCTCGGGACATGCTAGAACTGATGGGTCTCCATTTGGTGTATGGTTGAAAAGGTCAGAGCAGTACCCTGTCCATCTGTCCAAGACTTCCTGTTTTTCTGTAAGGCATATGCCAAACTTGCTTTGGATCGTGGAGATTTTGGGCTGTTTAACACTTGTCAGCCGCTTCACAGTCTGGTAGGCCTTCTTGCTGTTTTTTCTTGTTCAGACTGTTCTCTATTTCCTGGCATTGATCTGCTATCCAGTTCTCATTTGCTGTGCGCATGCCTTTTTGGATGTAATTGTTGATTTTTCGGTAGACATCAGCTCCCTTTTTCTTTTTTTTTCTTTTTTATCTCTCTTCGTTTATCACACAGATCCAAAAGTTCAGGTGTGATCCACCGCTCCTTCTTTGGTCTGTGATTGCCAAGGATCTCAGTGGCTGCATCTGTCCCAGCTGAGTTGAAAGTGGTGGTCATGGTGTTGACATCTACCTCACCAGCCCCCAAAATGAGCAGTGGTGCAAATTTCCTTCCAATTGTGGCCTGAAATAGTTCTGCCACCTTAGGGTCTTGCAGTTTGTCCAGGTCGAACTTCAGTCTAGTGCACTTTGCTGTATTTACGCTCTTTAAGTGGAGCCGGAAAGACATCATCACGAGATCGTGGTCACTTCCTATATCTGCTCCTGGAAATGTGCGTGTCCTGCCAATGTTGATGCTTGATCTGAAGCGTTTCTTGACCATGATGTAGTCGATCTGGTTGTGATGCTCCCCGCCCGGGACTGTGCCATGTCCATCGTCTGGAGTTTTTATGGAGACCTAGCGTGTTTGTCAGTACCAGATTGTGGTATCTGGCAAACTCCAAGAGTCTCAGACCCTTGTCATTTGTCTCGTTGTTGCAGTGGGGTCCACATGTGTCTCTCCAGTTGTGGTGCGCATCTTGGCCAACCTTGGCATTCCAGTCGCCTTGCACTATGACTATGTCCTTCTTCGGCACTTGGTCAAGGACCACCTGTAGATTTTGAGATTTCCATTATTATTCTGAACTTGAAATTTGTTTACAGAGAATGGGATGTGAGAATATTATAATGTGTGGAGATTGGAATTTAGTTATGAATTTCTGTTTGGATTACTGCAATTATAAACATAACAATAATATAAAAGCACAAGAACAGGTGGAATCTATGATGTCAAATCTCGATCTAGTTGATATATGGCGTGAAATTAATCCTGAATTACGTAGATTTACCTGGCGTAGAAATAGACCCTTCCAACAAAGTAGATTAGACTTCTTTCTAATTTCGGACACTTTTTCTAGTCTTGTAATAGATGCAGATATTCTCCCAGGCTACCGTACGGATCACTCTTTGGTCACTTTATCGTTAACGACTGGGCAGGAAGAAAAACACTTTAAGTTTTGGAAATTTAATAATAATAATAATAATAATAATACAGTACATTTGTATCGCGCGGTACCTCGCAAACGGTAAGGAATGCGAGCTCGCCGCGCTTGACAACACACGTGCAATCACACACACACACACACACCGAACAGGTATACACTTATCAAATGGTTAAATAATTACAGTAAAAACATGGCCATGCAAAGCAAAAAAAAAAAAAAAATATGAATGCCGCCACCATCCATGAAACTGATGATGAAATTTAATTCTTCGTTATTAAAAGATAAGACTTTCTTAGACGAGGTAAATGAATTAATTAAAGAAGTTACAGGAGACTATGCAGCTTTGCCGTACGATAGGACTAACATTATAAACATACCATCTAGTGAACTACAGTTTACTATCTCTGACCAACTCTTTTTAGACACTCTTTTAATGAAAATTAGAGCCAAGACTATTAATTTTGCAAGCAGAAAAACGAAAGTAAGTCAGAAAAAAGAGAGGCATTTAGAAAATATGATATTAACTTTTGAAAAAAGAGACAATCTAACCGATAATGAAAGGGTTGAATTAGTAAACCTCAAAAAGGAATTAGTGTCAATAAGAGAAAAAAGAATGGAAGGGGTTTTGTTGAGATTTAGAGCTAGATGGATTGCAGATGGTGAAAAAGTAACGAACTATTTCTGTGCTCTTGAAAAACGAAATTATGTAAGCAAACAAATAAGAAAAATTACAAAACACAATGGTGATATTTTAAATGATACGAATGATATTTCTAACGAAGTGAATTCTTTCTACTCCAAACTTTATTCTAAAAAAGCAGTTGATTTATTCGACATACATATTTTAGGTAGTGACATTCCATCTTTAACTATAACCGAGAAGGAATCTTTGGAGGGAGAAATTACTTTTGAGGAAGCAAGTAGAGCTTTAAAGAATATGGCAAACAACAAAAGCCCTGAAAGTGACGGATTTACAGTAGAATTTTTTTAAGTATTCTGGAAATCGTTAGGTATGTATATAGTTAGGTCTTTAAATGGGGGATTTATAAAGGGAGAATCATCAATAACACAGAAGGAAGGAGTAATCATATGCATCCCAAAGGGTGACAAACCAAGAGATCTGATCAAAAACTGGTGTCCAATATCCTTATTAAATATAACTTATAAAATAGGATCCGCTTGCATAGCTAATAGATTAAAACTTGTGCTGCCTTCATTAATTAACGAAGATCAAACAGGTTTTATGAAAAATAGATATCTTGGTGACAATGTTCGATTCATTTATGATTTGATTGAATATTTAAATAAAAATCAAAAACCTGGTCTGTTGCTTTGCCTTGACTTCGAGAAGGCCTTTGACTCATTAAGCTGGGATTTTATGTTCAAATTTCTTGATATGTATAATTTTGGGAATGATTTCTGCAATTGGGTCAAAACTTTTTATAGTAATATTAAATCAACTGTTATTGTAAATGGTAGATCAACCCCATGGTTTTCTGTTGAACGTGGCTGTAGGCAGGGAGATCCGCTGTCGCCTTATTTGTTCATTCTAAGCGTCGAAATTTTGGGTATAATGATTAGACGAAACAAAAACATCAGAGGTATCTTAATAAATGAAGAGGAAAACAAAATGTCGCAGTATGCAGATGACACTGAATTAACACTTGAGGGTGACAGTGAATCTTTCTGTGAAGCTATTTCTACCATTAATATGTTTAGCAAATTTTCTGGACTTATTTTAAATGCTGATAAATCTAGCGCAATATGGCTTGGTAGCCAAAAACATTCTGCAGTAGTATATATGCCTCATTTGCAAATGAAGTGGAATCCTGAACATTTTAAAATTCTTGGAATCTGGTTTTCTAATGATTTAAAAAGTTGTGTACAATTAAATTTTGAGGAAAAGTTTATGGAAATAAAGTCTTTATACAAAATCTGGCTCAAGAGACAAATTACACCTATTGGTAGAGTCGATGTTCTAAAATCTTTAATATTATCTAAGCTTGTGCATTTGTGGTTACTGTTGCCCAATCCACCGGATAATATTGTTGATGCAATTCAGAAAACTGTTTTTCAATATGTTTGGAACATGAAACCTGATAAAATTTGCAGGAAAGTCTCAACTAAAAGCATTAGTGAAGGTGGTATTGGAATTCCAGACATTAGAAAGTTTATGAACGCATTAAAATTAACCTGGATACGTAAACTCTTAACTGGCAATAAAAAATGGAAGCATATTTTAACTTCTGGTGATACTTTTATTTCATTGCTGGATAAAGTGGGCCCTGCAGTCTGTAATTTTGTTAATGCTAATGATTTCTGGTGTGATGTATTTAATGCATATTTTGATTTTGGTAAACAAATTCTCTCTTCTCTGAAATAAGTGCAGAGAAGACCAAAATGATGACCAACAACACCAATGGCATCAATACGGACATCAAAGTCCAAGGCCAATCCCTCGACACAGTGCATAGCTTCAAATATTTAGGAGCCATTGTATCAGAGAATGGGTCCCGACAGGAAGTCTTCTCCAGGATCGCACAAACAACTGCTGCCCTGACAAGGTTGAAGCCCATTTGGAAAGACAGAACCATCAGTCTACATTCCAAAGTAAGACTGCTGCGCTCTCTGGTCATCTCCATCTTCCTATATGCTTGCGAAGCATGGACCCTCACAGCAGATCTCCAACGAAGAATACAAAGCATGGAGATGAGGTGCTACAGAAGACTTCTGGGCATTTCCTATACCCAACACATCACCAACGACGAAGTCCGACAGACCATCACACAAGCTATTGGACAACATGATGACCTGCTAACAGTGGTGAAGAAACGGAAACTTCGGTGGTATGGCCACGTCACCAGATCATCAGGCCTTGCAAAGACTATTCTGCAAGGCACAGTGCAAGGAGGTAGAAGAAAAGGGAGACCGAAAAAGAGGTGGGAGGACAACATTCGAGAATGGACTGGTTTGACACTGAGCGAAGCCATCAGGGCTGCTGAGGACAGAGAAAGATGGAGTATGCTGGTTAAACGATCATCTGTGGTGCCCCTACGACCTTCGGGTTACGGGACAGGATAGGATAGGATAGGAAACAAATTCAGGTGGAAAATGAGGAAGAGTTGGTTTCCGAACCACTTATGTGCAATGGCAAGATTTTGATTGGTAATACACCTTTTTGCTGTAGAAAGTGGATTTAAAAAGGAGTATATCAGATAGCACACCTACTTCAAGAAGATGGACATTTTTTAACAGTTGAAGCTTTTAAGACTAAATATAATATTGACACTGATTTTGTAACATACAGGCCATCAAAAAGTACTTAAATGAATCTGATGTTAAGATTAATAATAATAATATTTTGGTTAAATTTGAGTGCTGCAAAGCCCAGCGAACACTGTGTTCCGTATTTAAAGGAGCAAAATTGCTGTATGACATTCTTACAAAACCTAATATTTTATCAAATTGTTGTACAAAATGGGATGTTAGGGTTACACGAAATGCGGACTAGAAATTCATTTTTCAAAGAATTGCACAAATAAAGGATGTTAAGTTAAAATGGCTACAGATACGAATTGTACACAGGATTCTTGGCACGAATATTGTATGTCAGAGCATGGGCCTTGAAAATGACAATCTCTGCTCATTTTGTAAGAGAAAAGGAAAATATGCAACATATCTTTTGGAGTTGCGAATGCATCTCAAGTGTCTGGTTAGGTTTACAAAGACTCTTAAACATGTGTGAACATGTCAGTAACTTGTCATTTAATGAACACTTGGTTTTGCTTGGATGTGAAAAAAATTGCAACACAGACGCAATATTTGATTTAATTTTGTTACTTGCAAAATCATATATATATATATACATGTAAAATGAAAAAAGAAATACCATCCCTGGATGCTTTTATCAACATACTTAAGAACAGGTATGAAATAGAAAAAATTAATGCTAATATCAAAATGAAATACAATAGATTTAATGATCAGTGGCTAATGTATAAAAAAAGTGATTTTATAAGTGTACACCTTTATTTATTTATTTTATTAATATTATTAATATTATTATTTTTTGTTGTTGTGGTTTTGTTTTGCTTTTTTATTATTATTGTTGTTATCACAGTTTGAAAAATGCTTGGTGTGTTTCTGTGTGTGCTGTCAGTATGTAAATTTATTGAAATAAACAAAAAACATTTTTAAAAAAATAAAATAAAAATCCTCCACTTCGCTGTTGTCATAGTCTGATGTTGGGGCACAGGCCTGGATGACGGTGATGTTGAAATGGGCTGCTGTAACAGCAGAAATAGTGACGACAAAATGTAGGAAATTAGTTTAGCGCAAAATAGATATCATCGAATGAAACTTGACGTTAAGTCACCAGTTACCTAAAGGAAAGCCCACACATGTTAAATTAACCTCCTCCAGACAATCAAGCAGACAGACTTGGCTAAACCAAGAATTTTAAATAGCTTACTTGTCGAACTGACCAGAACGTTGTCTCCGTTAACTAGCTTACTCCACGATGCATGACCAGTCACTGAAACACTAAGTAGCCATGCGCCTCTTATCGCGATTGGATCTATCCTACATTCTACCTCTGACACTCCTATTCAAGGATAATTATACGTGTCTGGTAAATAGGGCAGGTGTGGAAAATATTCAAATAAAAACGAATAATCCCGTATATGCGAGATTAACTAAAACGAGAGTTACACGATTGGTCAGAAGACTACTAGGAACCCGTGCATATCCTTGGGGGCCCAATCTTAGCTCGTCAGTCGATTTTTACCTACGAAGCTGCGAGGGTCAAACCAAGGAACAAGCTGCAGTGAACGCTTATCCTCAGCCTTATCATCAAGATAGACTAGAGACGGTTTCACGGATCCCAGAATCTAGAAGTCAGCTCTGGGACGGTTTGTGGGGACAAACGCATGACGCTTCTCCTGTGGTACAGAAGGAGAACAACCAAGATTCTACCTCTCCACGACCTAACCTCGTAGCTACAATACTCACCCGACTCACCCGCTCAACCTGAGAGGCAAGACTTCTCAGAAGGACCCAAGCACTCTCAATGACAAAGCAGCTAAGTCACCCACAAATGCAAACTGAGTTCTACCCTCGAGAAACCATAATCGACCACTAGATCATTTAGTGAACTATGAATATATTCGCGTAGCATATAATGAAGAAGACCTGCTGACAAACTTTCCCAGCACATCGAACTCTTAGAATTATTAACTTACCTGTTTAACGGAGTACATGTAAAAGTTGTGTTGAATATATAAAAAGGGAAATTACATACATACGACTGGTGTCATTCTATTTGTATTGTTGTGTAGCTATTAGTTTTCTTCTCTCGAGACATAATAATCTAGTCTTTTGATTAGTTGTCAGCGTTTCTCAAGTTGAGCCAAATGATACTAAAAAGCCCGAGAACAAATATAAATTTTATGTGACCAAAGTGCCGTGATCAGTCTCTCACACAGCTTCGGAATTCTGGTAAAAGAACGATCGATAGTGGTAGCACATCGCCCATCTATCAAAAAGTCTTACCCCCTAGTAAGATAAACATATCTTCCCCAGAATATCATCACAGCTGCTCTCAGACGGATACTGGATAGTAATGAGTCTACTGGAGACTGGGCGGCAACCCATGACAGTGGCTAGAATGTTCTTGTGGACCAAGAATCCAACGCCGTGTTCGTGCCTGTCATCTCTACCGCTGAAATAGAGCTTGTGGCCTTTGTCGGTCGTTGTTTCACCTAAGCCTTTCCAGCGCAGTTTGCTGATACCTAGAACATTCCATTGATAGTGGTCCAGCTCATGGACCAGTTCTTCTAATTTTCCTTCCGCAGTTAGGGTCCTGACATTCCAGGTTCCTATGACGATGTTGTTTCTCGTGCGGATCTTGCTAATATATATTCATTTTACTTAACATCATAATTGCCACGAATACTTGGATGTAATCTGCTGAGCTATGACATTCTTAATTAGTAGATTGAATGAATTTGTTCTAGTCACATAACATGTAACTTATTATTTTAATGATCCTAACCATTGTTATGGTACTCTTAAATGTAATCTAGTTATGAGATAGGCAACCTGCTCAGTTGTGTCTTTGTTGTGCATTTTATTACTAATGTGTTCTAGAATGTTTCTACTGCACTATATTATGTAATTGGTTGTTGACTGGCAACTATGTATAGGTGAATGTAGAATGTTCTAGTCATGCCTCTATCTTTTAAGCACTGCCATTATAATCATGTATAGGCCGTGATATGTATAGTTTAAGACAACTCATTAGATTATTTTTTTGTGTGGGTGTGTGTGTGCGTGTGTGTGGGCTTTCTCTGCGTGAATGTAAAATTATTAGTTATTATTGATGTGGGGTTTAGATTGTGAATGTCTGTATTTGATTGGAATTTAAGGTTGGTGCTGTACCATTAGAAATGAATGTGTCTCTGCTGTTTGTGTATAAAAATGGATATATTGCATGCTTCTTGAGGACGACGAGCCAAAGACAAATTTCTGTATGTGATGAACATCAGACAATAAAATTATATTGTATTTCATAGTATTGTATTGTATTTTTTGTTCTTTTAAAATAATCTTGTTGAGCCTCAATATGTATGTGGCGGTATGGGAGGCGACTGATCACGCTTGGGAGAGATTGTCTCACTTGAGGCTGCCCTTTGATGGGTTAGTCTGGCCTTGTGTGGGGCTCCTGCTGTGCAGAATCTTTTGGTGTGGCCATTGGGTTACGCAGGACAAGCGACACGACATATGTTCTCCCCACCTGACCATTCGACTTCTGCTTTTAGTGGTGAGCAGTGCTACATTGTCGGCGTGCATTTTATGCAGGTTGGTTGCAGTGACCTGCAGAGAGTGTTGTGGCACTAGTAGCCTGCAAACCAGTTTACCACCAACACGCTTCCCCGCTTTGCAATGAGATACTCGTTGCTTGTTTTTTTTTGCATTTTGGAATACTTTTTTCTGCTGCCTTCAATACAGAATCTCTAAATTTTGAATAGAAATTGCCTATATCTTCATCGTGAACTCTATTAATATCATTCTTTTCTAGACATGTTTTAAATACATCCCAAATTTGCATATTTTATTTGAATTTAGGTATCTGGTCTTCTTTTTCTCCAAGTTCTGTTTCTTGTTCATTCAAAGAGCTGATTAATAATAATAATAATAATAATAATAATAATAATAATAATAATAATAATAATAATAATAATAATAATAATAATAATAATAATAACGGATTTTTATATAGCGGGTACTCCAGCCTATGACCAGACTCACCACGCTTTACATAGTCATTACATATAATCATAATCATATACACCAAGCCACTGCTTCTCCTGCTTAGAAAGCATGCTGTTGAGAGTCAGTCATTTGCAGACGACACACAACTTTATAAATCCACAGCCCCCTCTCTCATTAATTCCACTGTTCAGACTTTGGAGAACTGCATCACAGACATTAAGTCATGGATGATACGCAACAAGCTTAAGCTTAATGACGACAAAACCGAAGCCCTCCTCATTCACAAGCACAACACCTCCTTCTCACTCCCGCCTCTCCCAACATCGCTTACGGTAGGGACAACAAACATTCAGTTCTCATCCTCAGCAAGAAATCTCGGCTACATTCTCTCCGATGACCTGTCCCTCAACAACCACATCTCCAACATCTGTCGCTCTGCATACACGGCCATACGCCAAATCAGCTCCTTTCGCCACTATCTTACGCTCACTGCCACCAAAACCCTAGTCTGCGCTCTCGTCCTTTCTCGTCTTGACTATTGCAACTCTCTCCTCGCTGGCTCCCCAAAACACATCATTGACAAGCTACAAAAGGTTCAGAACTCAGCAGCTAGACTAGTATTCCGAGCTAAGAAACGCGATCACATCACACCTCTACTACATTCCCTTCACTGGCTTCCTGTGCAAGCACGCATAGAGTACAAACTCTCTGTTCTCTGTCACAACTTCTTCACAGATTCTTGTCCCTCCTACCTTGCTGATCTACTGTCTGTCTACTCCCCTTCACGCACTTTAAGATCTTCTGCCGACACTCGCACACTCAAGGTTCCCGTCACCCGCACTAAGACATACGGCCAACGTGCATTCGCTTACTCCGCACCTAAGCAGTGGAACTCCCTTCCCTCCCATATCCGCAACATACAATCAACACAAGCATTCAAAAAGGCCCTCAAAACCCACCTCTTCAAACTTCACTATTCAGAATGATCTGTATCCCGCTGCCATTCTCTCCTCTTTGTCTCTGTCTGATCCGTAAGTGTATACACGGCTGTACATATTTATACTGTTTTTCCTCCTGGGCCTAACCGGGCATATAAATAGCTGTGAATATGATTTTGCTATTCTATTTGTCTTTTCTGTCATTTGTGTACATAGTTGTAAATTGTAATTTGTGTACATAAGTGTAAATAATTTGGTACCCTTACTGTTCTGTCTTTTGGTGTATTGTAGCGAAAGCGATGTTTTATCGAGTGCATGTACTTATATGTAATGACTATGTAAAGCGTGGTGAGTCTGGTCATAGGCTGGAGTACCCGCTATATAAAAATCCGTTATTATTATTATTATAATCATTACATATAAGTACATGCACTCGATAAAACATCACTTTTGCTACAATACACCAAAGACGGAACAGTAAAGGTACAGACTATTTACAACTATGTACATAAATTACAAAAAAAAAAAAGAAGATCGAAATAGACTATTTACAACTATGTACACAAATGACAAAAAAGGACAGAAATAGAATAGCAAAAACCTATTCACAGCTATTTATATCCCCGGTTAGGCCCAAGAAGAAAAACAGTATAAATATTTACAGCCGTGTATACACTTACGGATCAGACATAGACAAAAGATGAGAGAATGGCAGCGGGATACAAATCAATCTGAATAATGCAGTTTGAAGAGGTGGGTTTTGAGGGCCTTTTTGAATGCTTGTGTTGATTGTATGTTGCGGATATGGGAGGGAAGGGAATTCCACTGCTTAGATTAATTCAGCGTACAATGGCCCTACAAGTTCATCTATGGCACAGTCGTACACGTCCAATTATCTTACGTTATAATAATAATAATAATAATAATAATAATAATAATAATAATAATAATAATAATAATAATAATAATACAGGATGCTATGTACGCGCCTTTCCCCAAGGCTCAAAGCGCGGCGATCTATACCAACATACACGCTCACCTGTCTCATTTACCCTCACACACACCAAATACACATACATCACTCACACAGGTGGTGTAAAGGCAGGGAAATCGCTATTAGAAGACGGAAGAAAATCGAATTTTTATTTTTGAAATTTTTATATTGACTGCATCCTGTACCATTATTGAAGGGAGGGAGGAAACCGGAGTGCCCGGAGAAAACCCTCGGTGACCTCAATAGTCTCGTACCTAAGTCACATACGTTCGCCCCTTGCGGGAATCGAACCCGCGACCTTCGGCATAGGAAACCGGCGACTTCTTTGTTACCTTATTTTATCTTTTCTGTTAAGTCTAATGCTACTTGCACAGACTAGACCTCGGCTTATACTCTCATCCGAAGGATTGATTGTTTATCGACTGATTGATTTGATGATTGATTGAAGATATTCTTACCTTATTTTCTTACCTTCATGGTTTTATTTGATTTAACTGTTTAACTGTCGGCGGTGAGTGTTCGTGATGTGTGTTTGTGTGTGTGTGTGAGTGGGTGTGTGTGTGTGTGTGTGTGTGTGTGTGTTGTGTGTTTGGTTTATGTTTGTATGGTAAGACATGTGCTTATGAAATCGTGTGACAATGTGGTACCTTGTTTCTCATTTCACTGTTTTTAAACTTATTTATTTATTTATTTTAATAATACTTAATTTTTTTTATTTTATTTTATTTTTTATTTTAACAACTTTATTATCACCAAATTCGGGCACTTTCATTTTTGAAAGTACAGCAGCCCCAAGTGAAGCGCTTTACCTAAGGTACATGCTGGGTGTGTTCTTGTCACCGGCACTCACCCGTCTAGGACATGAGCGTCAGGATCTTTAAAGTCCGTTATGATGGAATGCATGCGACACAGACTAGACCTCAGTTTATACTCTCATCCGAAGGAGTAGGAAAAGGGAGTAAAGTGTCTTTCCCAAGGACACAACACAATGCCCCGGCCTGGGCTCGAACTCGGGACCTTCAGATCCGCAAGTTAACGCTCTAACCACTCGGCCACCGCGCTTCCCAACAATATGAGCTGCTTCTAAATCTTGTAATTGCCATATGTAGATAAATAAAGTTGTATTGAATTGAATTGAATTGAATTGAATTGAATTGAATTGAATTGAATACTTGATGCCATTTTAGAACAGAACATTCGGTCTGTGATCAAACGCCCATTACAAGGACCACTACATTCGCGCACAAACTACCTGTATCACCGTCTAAAACGGTGAAGCTTACCTGGGCCAAAGGCACTCTGGACTCCTTGGTTTGTAAAGGTGCCGATCTTCAAAACCTCAAGTGACTTCAGTTCCGCCAAAGCTGCTTCCGGGTACATTTCGTCCTGCTCCATCTGGTTGCCATGGAGGTACAGCGTCGTCAAGGTAGCGCCCACTTGCCGGAAAACGCCAACGGGAAAGGCATGGGCAGAACTCCCTAGATTGTTATTGGAGAGGAATAGCATGGTCAGGTGGTTCAACCCTGAGAGAGCCTCAGGTTGAAGGCTAGTGATGAGGTTGTTCTGCAGGTAGAGCGTTGTCAGTCGTCTGAGACCTCTGAACGTGTCGTTCCGGATCACCTTCAGCTGGTTGTGGGACAGATCAAGAACCTGCAGACAGACACAAGAAATAAACACATTTACCAGATTTAGGCTCCAGAACTTTGACAAACTGATGAGCTAAAAGCTTTCAACTGATAGCAAATACTGCGGATTATGAAAAGTAGTTCAGCTTGAGGTGAAAACCAATTCGACTTTGTAATTTCTGAATGATGTGATATTCTACCCATACGCGTTTCTCAGTGCATTATTCTGCAGGCACTATAAATTACAATAAACAGAGAATACATGTGGGGCATGGGGCATATTGGGAGACATCAATTCTTGCAGATATTCGGATTTAGTTTTTAGTTTAAATAAACCGTGATGATTTCAAATTCAATCGTCTTTTAAACCGGAAGTCAAGACAGTAATTTGACTTCAATATTTGAGAAATATGTTCAGTTTTGTTTACAACCACTGATATTTCAATGAAAGAACTGTATAGTTAATTCTCTTTTAATGAGGAAACCAGCGCAGTGAACACAATGCTCAGATAATATGCTCTCTCATGCTTGCCCTTGACACAGTAAATAAAATAGCAATGAGAGGCTTTAATCCTGCTGGTTTACCTGGAGTGAGCGTCCAATGACACTAAAGCAGTTGTCCAGCAGACTGGTCAGTGTGTTTCCCGCCAGTAGCAACACTGCCAGCTCTGGCAGTGAGGAAGAAGAGGACTGCGGAACTCCTGCAAGGAGATGTACAGACAATTATTATTCAAAGGTTGATCAATCGAGCACTGAATTTGTTTTTTTATGTTGATAGTTGGAATCAAATGGAGGCACAGTGATTCGCTCCAACCTTCATATTCCATCCCACCCCACTTCTAGCCCACAAACTAAGCAATGTGTGACGACACGAGTTTTCAGCACGTACTAGAGTTAGTTGCATATTGTGCAGAGTTGCACATCTCTAGTGATATAGTGTACATAGTTGATTCGGCAGTTTCTTTTACTGCGTATGAAAGATAAGGTAAGCCCTAGCTTAACTGGCCGAGACAAACCCGAACCTTGTCTCGGCGAGACACCCGAGACAGTCTCGGCGAGACACCCGAACCATCCTTGCCCTTAACTAGGCTCGGCGAGCAATCCGAGACAGGATCGGCGAGAACTTCGAGACGTGTCTCGCCGTGTCGCGGGCCGGCCTTTTGTCTTGCCGTTCGTGCGCAGCAAACCTGCCCGAGACACTATTTTGATTTGCTGAAAAATCTATCAATATCAATGACAACTGATCTAAAGAAATACTACAACACTTAAAATAAGTAGGTGCACCAAATCCAAACTTAATTTAGACTGGAGAACAGTGAAAATACTGAATCAGTAAAAATAATAAATCATTGAATAGCCACTGAGCTGTTCAGCCAACTCTTGCACCAGTGCATGAAATGCACCTTGCTGGTGCATTTGCTACACATAGGGAAGTGTTGCCTTTTGCTTTCTTTCTCTTTTTGCTGCCCCTTCGTTCTCGCTTAGGACATACAGCGCTAGATCAACGCCAAAATCTTCTGCAGTTTTCAATTCACGATCGAAGGCCGCCATTGTTGCTAACGTAACTTTGTCAGGTATGTCAGTTTCGACGCAGCTAAAAATAGACCCAGTTCAGAAACGAAAGAGCTCGCTGTGACGCCCGATCTCCTGTCTCGTCTCGGCTGGTCTCGGGAAGACCCAATTAAGAATGAAACTGCATTTTTGACCTTTGGTTCGCCGAGACAAGGTTCGGTTTGTCTCGCCCAGTTAAGCTAGGGCTTAACCCAGCAAACCAGCCCGATCGGGACCCCACTCGGGCCGCATAGGGCATCCGGACTTTTGTCGGGTTTTAGTAGGGACCCACATAGCCCTACAAAAACCCGATGCGTAGCGGAGTCGAGAAATGTGGATGCGTAACGATTCGCCCTCCCGTCTGCCGCCCGATTCTGCCCCACCAACAAAGCCACGCTGCGCACACGCTAACATAGGCCTACTCTCGCTTCTAATTGGCTAAACTGTCTGGAATGTTTCGTCTGCTTCACATATGCTGCGGCGTATGTATGTGAAAAATATTTATACATAATTGTGCTTATAATTCTTAATTTTTATCATACAATATGTAAAATATTGTTAAAGTGGTTTTTTTTAACTATTGTATTTATTTATACATTATACGCCAAGGGTAAATTTCCATGCCCATTACTGCTGGTCTTTTCCGGTTGTACTTAGGCGCCAATTTTCTACAGTTTTCTTCTACAGTTGCATGTGCTCGGATATTGTGTTTGCCTGCGAAAACCTATTCCACTGTGGTTTTTTTTTTTTTGGGGGGGGGGGGGGGGGGGCTTTGCCTTTCGTTTATGTATTTACACACGATTTCGATAGCGACGAAGTTCACGTTAATATAAGCTATATCGTTATCGAAATGGTGTGTAAATACTTAAGTGGGGACACACCAAGGACTTCCGAAAACAAAAACGCCTGTGCCGACAGTCCCTATTAACACCAGACATCTCAATTCTTTCTTCATGCAATCACATATCATAAACAATATGTGGGATATGATTTTAGGGTAAATCAGCATTGGCCAGGGATGGGGCATTATCGGGGTTGTTTCTGGTTTAAGTTGGGTTACAATAGGGTTGGTGTTGGGTATCCTGACGTATGCCCGATCTTTGCCGGAATCGGGTTACCGTTCGGCAAAGGTTGGGTTACGGTCGGGTAAGTTTTGGGTACCCCGACGATCGCCCAATCTTTATCGAAAGTCGGGCTACTGTTTGGCGAACATGGGGTTACGATCGGGTAAGTTTCGGGTGTCGGATAGTGCAGTGGTTGGAGCACTCGCTACTGTGTCGAAAGTGAAGCACCGTCCGGTGCGGTTAGCACTTGGATGGGTGACCGCTAAGGCGTGCGTGAAGCGACAAATAACAACGCCCCCAGTTGACTCAACTGTGACTGAATACCTACCCTCTTGAGGGTGGGGAAGGCAAAGGCAGCGAGGGAGAGAGTTGGGCATCGCCCTCATTACGCTGGCCCAAGATAAGTGTGATCTCCAACATCACACTCCCCTACGGCCACAAGGCTATGGGACTACCTTTACCTTTTTTTTTACCTTAAGTTTCGGGTAGCCCGACGATCGCCCGATCTTTGCCCGAATCGGGCCCGAGTCGGTTCCAATTTCCATTTGCCCGATCGGGCCCCGATCGGCAGCCCGATCAGGGCCCCATCGGGCTGCCCGATGGGGGCCCCATCGGGCCCCGAAATTGTGGTTAACTGGGAAGTGTGGATTTCACGTGTTTAACGCAAAGTGCATAATGCATAGCAAAGGAAATTGGGTTACTGAGCTCGACTCGATGCTGTCCTGTGTGCTGGTATGTGATTTAGTTAGCAGAGTCATTTTGGTTGCTTTTGCAAGCAGTCGGTCTTTTGGACAGAAGTAACTTTGTGACTGTGTGTCAGGTTAGAGTAAGTTCTTCTGTAAGGGTAGCTTGTTCGTTGTGTTTCGAACCACCCAAGGTCTTACGCCCTCGTCGGGACAAGAATGTCTAAAAGTCTGTAGTGGGAGGACTGTAACTGCTATCTATCTATTGGGAAGTAATAGTTGTAGAGTTCTGTCTTACGGTTGTGTGGCCCTCGTTTGGGTGTGTGTGGGTGTTGTGTGTATGATATTATGTGGTGTGTGTTGTCTATATGTGTGTGTTGTGTGTGTGGTATATATGTGTATGTGTAGTGTGTGTGGTATATTATGTGTGTATGTGTTGTGTGTGGTATATTACATGTGTGTGTGTTGTAGTATATGTGTGTTGTTGGTTGTGGTAGTATAGATATTATATATGTGTGTGTGTGGTGGTTTTTATAATAGAATTGTAGTTATGTTCACTTAGTATATATGTGTGGTTATGAATTATAGTCACGAATTATAGTAATAGGTAAAACGCTTGTACATTATCACACTGACATTGTAATGCCCTGAAGAAGGTTATCAAAACCGAAAATTTGGCAATTCAAATTGAGTGGATAACATGTCGTTTTAAAAGTGTTATATATATATAGTGGGCGCCTGTACTATGATGGCTGCTGGGGTTCAAAGCCACCGCCACCGCCACAGCCATTGCTACGTCACCGCAGGAAAGTAACAGGCTTGTTTTTAGGAGTAACAGGCTTGTGTTTTTAAAGAATTGAACCATTTTATACATGTAATATTTTAAGATAACGTTTCTTTGGTCCTGATTTGGCTCGGAAGAGTCCGCTGGACCTAAAGCAATAACCATGTAATGTAATGTAATGTGTGTGTGGTTGTGCATGCATGTGTGTATTTGTGTATGTAGATATGTGTGTAGGCCTATACGTGCGTGTGTGTAAGAGTGAGAGATGTTGTTAAATATAAAACATTCTGCCATTGTCGAACACCAAATAATATTCCGATTGTTGTATCTATTACATGTCAATTGGCGAAATAAAATCCTGTTATCCTGTCACCTTTGCTGCCTTTGCGCTGCATGACCCTACTGCTTGGGGCTGTGGTACTCAGGGCTTCACACACACGCAAACACACAACATTACACGCAAATAAAACATATTAAACAGTGAATATTTAGTACTGTGACTTTCACAGAATTCGTTGAAGGTCGTGATAAAGATTGGTTCTCTAAGGCCTGTGATAGGTTTTGAAGACAGTGTGGTGATTTTCTGGAATTTAGTAAGGGAAAAGCAAAAGACTTGTGTTGCTGATCCAGATAATAGTAAGCCTACTTAAGCTTAGTAATGAATAACGAACAATTGTGCTGGTTTATGTAAAGGGTTTGATATTAATTAAATAGATTTCTTCAAATCTTATTGATTGTATACATATTAGCCATCTGTTGTAATACTTCATCTTTATTTTTATATTATTATATCTTGGTTGCATTGGCACCTTGTGTTCAGTGTCTAAGGGGTACTTACGGATTAGTCAAGGGAGGTAATTGTTTGTTAATTGTTGGGCCTGTGGAGACCGATTAAGGGTTGAGGTAGGGTTAGATTTCCCATACTCCTGTGTGTATATGTGTTGAATAAAAGAGTATAACTGTTCATCTGGTATTTGTGTTAATACTTTAGTTTGAGTTTGAATCCTCTCACTCGCTGCAGAGCTGAAGTCACTGATCCCATTGACATTCGGGTGACCTAACAATTCCCTCCGAATCTTTCAAAGAATTTTTCAGGTAAGTGTGGAAACACAAACAGAAATGTGTAAAAGGAGAAGAGAACTTAACCACTGGTGTCAGACCCCAACCTTTAATCAGGTTTTGCACATCGCAACTGAAGTCATTACAAAGTCAATTGCCGAGTCCATTGTTTAGGAACAGTTGTCTTTCACAGTGGGAGTAACGTGCAAAATAAACAAATGAAAAATGTAATTATTTTACTGCCAGTGAAAGAGGGATCCACAAAGCATACACACGCGCGCGCTCACGCACAGAGAGAGAGAGAGAGAGAGAGAGAGAGAGAGAGAGAGAGAGAGAGAGAGAGAGAGAGAGAGAGAGAGAGAGAGAGAGAAATGTCAATAAAAGAATCCAACAATGAACCTTCCCAGCTTACCTGTAGGCAAACACACGTCAGCGATGTGGTTGTCACTGAGGTCCAACTGTTCCAAGCTGTGTGGAAACCAGGTCCAGTTGACGCCAGTCCAGCCATTCCGCCTCAGCTGCACCTCGCGCAGACCAACGAATCG
Organism: Oncomelania hupensis; assembly: GCA_036898135.1. Classification (NCBI taxonomy): domain Eukaryota; kingdom Metazoa; phylum Mollusca; class Gastropoda; order Littorinimorpha; family Pomatiopsidae; genus Oncomelania; species Oncomelania hupensis. Next base: position 88,146,768 of record CM072514.1, on the reverse strand, counting down.
CTTCAGTAGCTGTGCATTGGTGACGCCATCACTTACGTAGTTCTCGTTGACGTAAAGACGCATGACGTCATCCGGCAGTGACGATGGGACTGACGTCAGATTCAGTCGGTTGCAGTCGGCTGTTAAATGACCTGGGTCGTCATACTGCAGGTGGCAGTGTGGATGTTCAGCGTCAACAAGGTTGGCGTACAAGGCCACAACGCAACACATAGATAAAACTAATGAAGTTAACATATTGAAGACAGCAGTCTTGTAAACTTTCCCCAGTCTCTGTGGCAATTCTAGCCTGGCCCTAGCTGCCGTGCGCTTGTGCATTAATCCTGGAGATTCAGTCCACATACAATTCAACAAATTTGTATTACCATAATTCATGTGTAGGCCAATACATTTTAAAGCTCACACACCACATTCCCACAGGACGCTCAACCCCTCATTTTGACTAGGTTCCAAGTCCAATGCCCGGCTCTTGAGTGGTTAATCCCCTTTCTCGGTTGCAAAGTTAGCTCAAAGCTGTCACAGTGCAATCGATCTAGTGCAGACTACTTCTTCTTGTTTGCACCTGCTATCAAACGTTTTGCTGACAGCAAAGAGCAATTCAATGTCCCAGTTTTGCGCTCTTTCAACAAGGAAGAAGAAGGGGTAGGAGGAATTGAAGAAGGAGAATGAAAAGGAGAAATTGAAGAAGAGGAAATTGAAAGAGAATGAGAAATTGAAGAAGGAGAATGAAAAGGAGAAA